>CM019066.1:117712189-118244689 GCA_009667805.1 Leptobrachium leishanense
GCACTATACCAGCACGTGGAAGACAATGTTATCCAGTCATTGGGAAAGGCAGTCAGCAGCAAGGTGCATGCCACTTTAGACACGTGGTCCAGCAAGCATGGACAGGGTCGTTACATTTACTTCACGGCACACTGGGTAACTCTGATTGCAGCTGGGAGGGATCCAAGACGGGGCTCTGTGCTGGAGCTTGTACATCTACCACGCCTCCAGAAAGCTGCTTGTATGAGGTCTGTCTGCTCCACCACCACCACCTCTTCCTCCTCCTTCTCTGTCTCTGGTGAAGTGGCAGTTAAACCGACGCCTGACAGGGTCTACGCAATGGCTCAAGCAAAAAGATGCCATACTGTGCTTGAGCTGGTTTGTTTAGGGGACAGGAGCCACACCGGGTCAGAAATTTTGTTAGCTCTGCAGGGGCAGGTGCAGAGATGGTTAACACCACGCCAGCTTGAGCTGGGAATGATCGTCTGCGATAATGGCAGCAACCCTGCGATAATGGCAGCAACGCAAGGGTAAATTGACGCATGTACCATGCCTAGCACACGTCCTAAATCTGGTGGTACAGCGTTTCCTAACCAAGTACCCAGGGCTGCCAGAGCTTCTCATCCAGGCCAGAAAAGTCTGCAGCCACTTCAGACGGTCATTCCCAGCAAGCGTTCGCCTGGCAGAAATTCAAAGAGAATTCCACCGTCCCACAAACCGTCTGATCTGTGACATGCCCACCAGGTGGAATTCAACATTAGCAATGCTGCAGCGTCTGCACAAGCAGCAGAGGGCCATCAACGAGTACCTGTATGAGTATGGCACAAGGACAGGTTCAGGTCAACTTGGTTTTTTTTCCCCCCCGCAGTGGCTGATGATCAAGGATGCATGCACTGTACTGTCACCATTTGAGGAGGCAACGAGGATGGTGAGCAGGGACAGTGCATGCATCAGTGACACAATTCCTTTAGTGTTCCTGCTGGAGCACACTCAGCGGGGAATTATAGATGTGGCTCTAGAGGCAGAGCAGCGGGAGGAAGAGGAGGCCTTCCCTAGCTCTCAAGGCCCCAGTCTTTCGGCAGACAGCATTCCAGCGGGTCCTACTCAGATCAGACAGGAGGAGGATGAGGAGGAGGAGGACTATTTAAGTAGTGGGGGCATTGAAGGTGGGGATTCCTCAAGGCAGGGTTTTGTGTGCCCAGAAACAGAAGGGCTTGTGCATGGCTGGGAGGAGGAAGTGTACGATACGGTCATCCTCATTGACCAGGAAGACTCGGCAGCTAATGCCACCTCCAACCTACGCTGCATGGGCTCCCTAATGATGCAAAGCCTGCTAAAGGACCCCAGGATTCGTGCTATCAAGGAGAGGGATCATTACTGGTTGGCAACCCTTCTTGATCCACTATACAAGGGGAAAGTTGCAGAGCTCATCCTGCCCGCACAGAGGGAGCACAGGATGAAAAAACTTGAGGACGCTCTAAAGCGACACTTGTGTAACACCTTTCCAGGCACTGGTAGAATACCAAGTGCTGACACACGTGCTTCTGAGGCTGCGGATGATCAGAGGAATAGTGGTGAAGGCCAGGGCCGCTTGACTGATGCATTTTTAACTTTTTTTAGTCCTCGACGCCCAGGGACATCAAATGTAGGCACCCATTGCCAGCGTCTTCACCATATGGTGCAGGTCTACCTAGGGGCAAGGGCAGACCTGGATACCTTTCCAGCAGATGATCCACTGGCTTACTGGGTGTTGAGATTGGATCACTGGCCAGAATTTAGCCAATATGCTATGCAGCTACTAGGTTGCCCTTCATCTAGCGTGCTTTCCAAAAGGACGTTCAGTGCCGCTGGAGGTTTTGTCACAGACAAAAGAGTGCGTCTGTCCACCGACAGACCGGCTGACATTTATAAAAATGAATCAGTCCTGGATCAGCAGCTATCAATCCCCTGATGCTGAAGTAATGGAATAGATAGGGGATGTCCTCTTCTGCATTCACAAAACCTCCAGCACTGAACTCTTCCACAATACCACAAAAGGGTTACGGTGTGAAGGCACTTGCTGCCATGAAAGGCACAATATCTGGCTGCACTGACGCCCATTAAAAAAAAAAAAACTTTTCAATATAGGACCACATGGTCCACCCCTGCACTCTTCCACAATACTACAGAGGGGTTACTGTATGATGATACTTGCTGGCCTGGCACCAAAGGCACAATATCTGGGTGCACTGACGCCCATTACCAGATCAAAAACTTTTCAATAAAGGACCACATGTCCACCCCTGCACTCTTCCACAATACCACAGAGGGGTTACTGTATGATAGTGTTTGCATGCCTGGCACTAAAGGCACAATATCTGGGTGCATTGCCATTGACGCCTGTATCAGATTCATATCCTCAGAGGGGTTACGGTGTGACTGCACTGTTGCCGACGCTAAAAGCTCAATTTTAAAGCACCTATTGTTACTTTCATCCAAAGCCTGCATAAATTTCACAATAATTTAGCCCAAAAAAACACTAAACTTTTTCTGCGCGTCCTAAAATGTCTTTTCATACAGGCTGCCACCACAAGCAGTTGTTTATGGATAGATTAAAGGAAAAGCATTTACCGTCATATGAAACGTCATTTATTTGTTTTTAAGTGTTTCTATACATCCTAGAAATCCACCACTTCACGGGCAGGTTATGGGGACCTCCTAGGCACGATATTTGAAGGAATTTTTCGTTTTTATTTTTAACCCTTATTTCATGGAAAACTCACTGTCCCTTTAAAAACGTTTTTTTTTAAACTTTTTGTCCTTGTTTCCTGTCCCCCAGGGCACTATCCGGACCCCATACACCTTTTATGGCAAATATGTAGCATATATGCCCTCTTGGAGGGCACTCTAAAAAACCTTATTTTCAGCCCCATTGACTTGCATGGGGGTTCGGTCCCGAACAAATGGGAAGTTCGGGTTCGGACCCGAACCGAACTCGGGGAGTGTTCGGCTCATCCCTAATTAAAAGCACTCACCATCCGTTGCATATATGATCTCATCAAGAATGTATCTTTTCTTCTCTATGTACTATGTTTAGGATTGGACGTTTTTTCTGTTTTGAGCTCCGTATTCTTTCTCAATAATATTGCTTCGATAGTAAACTCAGAAAGTACAACATTAGAAATAGAGATGAGCCAAACACCCCCGAGTTCTGTTCGCATTCGAACTCGAACTTTTCAAAAGTTTGAATTCGAACTCGAACTTTTCAAAAGTTCGAATTCGAACTCGAACTTTTCAAAAGTTTGAATTCGAACTCGAACCTTTCAAAAGTTCGAATTCGAACTCGAACACGAACTCAATGCAAGTCAATGGAACTCAAAGTTTGATTTTTAGAGTGCCCTCCAAGAGGGCATATATGCTAGATATTTGCCATAAAAGGTGTATGGGGGTCTGGATAGTGCCCTGGGGGACAGGAAACAAGGACAAAAAGTAAAAAAAAAAACGTTTTTAAAGGGACAGTGAGTTTTCCATGAAATAAGGGTTAAAAATAAAAATGAAAAATTCCTTCAAATATCGTGCCTAGGAGGTCCGCATAACCTGCCCGTGAAGTGGCGGATTTGTAGGATGTATAGAAACATTTAAAAACAATGTCCGGGTCCGGGTAGTGCCCTGGGGGACAGGAAACAAGGACAAAAAGTTTAAAAAAAAATACTTTTTTAACCCCTTCACTGCTGACGACGTGTGGGACACGTCCTCAGTTACTCCCGCTGTATGCTGAGGAGGACGCGTCCCACACGTCATCAGCTTTGCGGGACCCCCGGGGGAGATACTCACCTCTCTGTCCGGGGTCCCGTGGCGCTCTGACTTCAGCGTCCTCAGATGCTGAAGTCAAGCTCCTCCCGACGTAAATGACATCATCATGCCATGCACGATGACGTCATTTCCAGGCGACCCCCGGCAATGCCGGGAGATCGCCTGGAAGGGAGGGGGTGGATCCGTTCGGATCCCTCTCGCTCCCGATCGGGAGGTCCCACAAAAAAAAGCCAGGCACCGTTTATAAGGGGAGAGTCTCCCCTTTTAAGCGGTGCCTGGCTTTAAGGCTAAGGTCAGACTAACGCAGTATTAACGTGCGTTTGCCGCACTAAATCACGGCCGCGCTAGCAGCAAATTACGTCCAATGCCGGGCAGCATACGAAGAACGGCCGCACAAAAGTGCTTCCGCGTAATGCAAGTGGCAAACGAATGCATTTTTTCGAGAACGTCAAACCGCTAGTACTGACGTACAGATTGCGCTGCGTCCGCTAGCGGCATGTGTGTGTGATTAGGAGACATCAGACGCTGCTAAGGTCCGGCCAACATCACGTTCAGACGCAAAAAGTGTTTTATTGATAACCATACAAAATCACGGACAAAAATGCGCATCGTATGACCGCTGTCGCGTATTCCATGAAAAAATGCGTACATTCGTTCGAACGCACTTTTTTCACGGACAACGCAAAAAATGCGTTAGTCTGACCCTAGCCTTACCCCTTAGGTGCCGAAGTGTGGCCTAGCTCCGGTGGGGGCCACCATCTTGGATGGCGGCTCCACCCCCAGGTCCCCCCTCACTGCCTGACGTCCTCACACATAGCGTGATGACGTCAGATAGCCGGCAAACCCCTAGCTGCCCGGAATCCCCTAGCTGCCCGGAATCCCCTGGTGGAGATAGGGGGTTCATTTGAACCCCGATATCTCCAGAACCGTGGCAGCTAGGGGGTCATGGAGGGTGTCAATCGAAAGGGCTGAGCATGGCCATTTGAATGATACCCAACATGAGCAGGTATAAAGTAAAAAAATAAAAAACATGTATTTCTTTTTGTGTGTTATTTTTATTAATGCAGAAATATTGTTCACATTTCAATTATAATGTGAACAATGATGCTGCACTAATGATTTTTTCTATGGTGTGCGTTTGCTAAAAATCACATAATTCCCCCCAAAAAATTTAATAAGTCCCCATTTCAAATTTTTTTACAAGCGCACCTCATAGAAAATATAACCGCAAATGTTCATGTGATAAAAGGTGAAAAAAGACATTTTACACGCTGCAGATGATTAAAAATTCTAGTTTTATTGCATTTTTTGTTATGATATACAGGCAGAACATGACGTATACATACAAAAATGATATATTATGAATCTGCCTAGTCTGCCGGAAAGAACGATATATAATATGTCTGGGTCGCATAATAAAATGTGGCTTCAAATTGCATTTAAACATAATGAGCGAAAGTGGTAAAAATTAGCTAAGCACACAGCGGTGAAATGCCTCAGTAGTGAAAGGGTTAAAGGAACAGTGAGTTTTCCATAAAATAAGGGTTCAAAATAAAAACGAAAAATTCCTTCAAATATCGTGCCTAGGAGGTCCCCATAACCTGCCCGTGAAGTGGCGGATTTGTAGGATGTATGGAAATATTGCCATCACAGACCCACACACGACATCTGGCACTCACAGTCTGCATACAATGCATCAAATTCATGAGACCGGACTAATTAGAAGCACATGTTATTTCCAAACACTAATTAAACACCTGTTATTTACGCCGTTTGAGAGCACAGGTCATTTAGAGGTGAGAATCTTTGCACCTAGACGACATAATATCTAATAAACCGTTGCTTATAATATTCTGCAGTAAAGAGCCTCTTTATTTCTAGATTTTTTAGTATTTTTTAAGCATTTTTTATACTTTTTTCAATTTTTATTTTTTTTCGAACTCGAACCGAACACGGCAAAATGTTCGAAGTTCGCGAACTTGCGAACGGCCAAGTTCGAATCGAACTCCGAACTGATCGAACCGAACAGCTCATCCCTAATTAGAAACACCTGTAGTGTATTCTACTCCAAATTAAAAGTTTAAAAGGTTTACATATCTGTAACTGTGTCACGGTTCACTCCACCGGCCCAGGAGGAAGGGCAAATCTGGCACTGCTCTGCCATAGCCAGCAGCACCCTTCCTGGAATGCCTTGCCTGTGTTCAGCTTTCCTGCAGGCTCAGCAGGTATTCTTCATTATTAGTCCTGACTGGCTATTTGAACTGGTCAAACCCTTCTCCCAATGCTTCTGCATTGTATTTGTCTTTTACCTGTCCAGAAGCTAACAGCTTGCTCCATTGACTCCCGTTTACCAGACCTTCTGCTTCCCTTAGACCTGCCTATTCTCCTCCAGCCCTTGACCCACGGCATGCCATAGACCATGTTATTGGATACTTCTTTGTATACCTCTGCTTTACCATGACTACATTGACTTAACATAGACTCTTGCTGTGCCAAGCCTCCTGCGGCACCAAATCACCTGCTGTGCCATAGACTTATCTTCCTATGCCATCTGTCTGGTGTCTTGTGTAAGTGTTCCTCCCAATATTTCCCCTGTGTTTCTAACCAGTGTTCAGTCTCAACTATCCAGACCACAGTGTCGAGCCAGCCCAGTTACTGCATCGCCCCTCGTTATTTCCTGCTGTGTGTATATATATAATAAACACCTGTTTATGCACCATAACTTGGGTTCCTTGTATGTCCCACGCATCCTGGGCTTGTACCCTCCCCCACCCCCGTGATAATCTGCTACTTACTGAGTTCCAGTACTATGTGTCACAAAACTTTTCCTCTGTGGGTGTTGGACAGAAAGGGACCTCATGCAGCTCGGGGTGATTGGCTCTCTATTGCAATGTTAGTTCTTTATCAAAAAGCAATGCAACAACCAAACAACTGGGCAATAAAGAATTCTCCAATCGGTCAGGGCCAGATTTATAATTGGACAAAGTAGACATGTGCCTACAGGCGCCTACCACAGGGGTGCACCTTTCTCTGTAAAATATATATATATATATATATATACGTGGCTATGCATGATTAAGGCGTATTAGCCGAAACATTGCTTCTTTCCCTGAACTTGCGAGGTTATGGAATAAAAAATATTCAAGCGACAGCAACCGTGTGGCCTATTTTTCCTTTGAATTGATATATATATATATATATATATATATACGTATATATATTTTCTTTTTACAATTCAAAATCATTTGGACTTCTATATCTTCAGAACCATACCTGCTAGAGGGTCATATGAGGTATAATTGGAAAGGCCAGGATATGGTTGTTCCAAAGATATTATGCATTACTAGGTGTTATATAAAATTTTAATAATAAATAAAATACAAATAATCATTTTTTCCTAACGTAGCACAGTTGTTCATGTTTCAATTATTAGGTGAACAGTGATCCTGCACTAACTCACCTTCATATTTACCACATAAACAGCAAGTGAGGAAGTGATGGCTAAATACATTATTACCCAAAACCTAAACTGCCACCCTGCACGGAAGAGAGGCCTTTGGATCCCTGCCTCTCTGAATGTTACACCGCCCAAGGTCACGTGCGATATAAACAGAAAGGTCAGAGCCTTGCCTTTCCAATGATGCCAAATATGACCATGTAATGTGTATAAATAAATAAAAGGGTTAACTAGGCTTAAAAGGGTTAGGAGTAGGGTTAGGTTACTCTTTGTGACAAACACCCCATCGTTCCACAGGAATGCATTTTGGCTTCGACTTCACTTGAAGTGTCTTCACCTCTCTTAGAGAGGCTTCAAGGGGTTCAATGTACGGCTCCAGAGGGAAAGCCTCCGGTTACACTCTTTGTGCCTGAAAAAGAGAGAGAACAATTGATGTATTTATGTCATGATGTTAAGCCGTCGGGTCATATGGGTATTACCAAGACGTGTCGGGTATATTATAATGGAAAATTAAAATGGATGCATGTAGCCATCTTGTTTTAATGTAAAGTGTTTTCTTTTTCAATTTTCATCTAGTTTTAGAAATGGATAGAGATATTTTTTTAAATAGTTCATGGCTAGGTGACCCATAAGAGTTATGGGGGTTTCTATAAGTGCCAGACATGATGTTATAGACGATAAAATGGCTTTATTTGATATAATGCTGAGCTAAGTGCCAGACATGTTATATTTAAATTTATTGGTTTGTTTTAACAAGCCCTTGAATTAAAGATATTTTTCTTTTTGGGTATAGAAACAAATTTAAAATCTCTATGCAAGTGTATAAAAATATTCGCAAAATATATTTTTATAATCAATATATTCAATATTTACAGTAGAAAATAGATGCTCCAATTATTTGTAGAGTAGAACTATATAACGGTATAATTACTGAAGAATAGAATTTGTTGATTTTAACTAGAAAGGAATTTAGCTGATAAAGAAGTATTTTAAAATCTTTGAATGAGCAAAAAGGAGTAGAGATATTAATTTAATTTTTGACAACCCGAGACACACTGTCTGGAATAACCCTAGTCATTCTTTGTTCAAACCAAGATAGTGGAATTGACCTCTGACCTAAAATAAGGGAATTAAAATTAAATTGTGAAATTAATTTGAAGAGCAACACTGCCCTCTTGAGGCATAGTAAATATTTTAAGAATAAATATAAGGGGATAAATAAATATCAATTATAGAGAAAGTAATATTTAATTGAAGGGGTAGATTTTTTAGTGACGTCAAATTGACTATAACTGGATATACTGTTCGTTGCATTCAGGCAGATCATCCCAGGACACGATAATGCATTGATTCAGAGATTCAGATCATTCCAACACACAATGCATTCAGGATATTACATATCACTTAATTGGGACCATATCTCTAACTCACATGCATTGAATATCTGACATTGATAATTTTCACATATTCCAAAAACAATATATTCAAAGGCTGTAACTACAGACCAGATCTTGGACAGGTAATGTATGAGAAAGCAAAATTAAGGGATTAATGTAAGAAATAAATATATATGTTACTTTGCAATGAAATAGATTGAGATATCTCAAGTACTGTTAAATCCAGAGTCCCTTCAAAATATTTCTAAATCTGCAGATAGAGATATGAAGAAGAATCGGATATAAGGAGTTTATCCTAAAGTATTTGTTGCAATAGTATATGTATAGAGATATGTTGAAATTGGAAGTTACTGTGATTAAAATTAATAAGCAAGGAATTATATAACTACAATATAAAAAGCAGAAGATTAGAAGTTAATTCTCGATATTAGGGGAGGATTCACTAAATAAGTTTTTATTACTTATTCTAGAAATAGGACATACTTGAAAACGAAAGAAATCTCAATGTATCCTTCCTGGTAAAATACTTTCTCAAAAAAAATAAAATAGAATAAGTGATAGCTCATCTTGTGTTGATCCACGTAGCATAGAGAGATACATATATCTCTACAAGATCTAGCTTGTTAAACATTGGTTTGCTGGTGAATACATGTTAATTGTTTTCGTTGAGCAGAAATGTTTATTAACCATTTGTGTATAGTTACTAACTGATAAAGTAAATGATATTAATCATATATGCAGTTACTAACAGGAGATACATATATTGGGGAGCTAGTAATCCATGTGCTGATGGATGTTGTGGTTGTTTATAAATCTTTGTTTATGACATAAGATTTGAAACTTTTTTGTATACGTAATAAATATATATATGTTTTTATCCGGTTATTGATTATTATATTCTTCAAAGCAAAACACATACAATTAAAAGAATTTAGGAGAATTTCTAGGAAATATAAACGATTGATATTTATATCTCGTATAAGTTTCTTAATTGAATATAAATCTCGACAGACGGTATCCAAAATGTAGAAAAGTATCTTCGTTGTTTTGTATCTGAAAGGCAGGATAACCGTTCTGATCTCCTGCCTTGGGCTGAGTATACACTCAATAATGCAGTGAAAGTACAGATCATTCACCCTTCCAAGCTCTTTATGGATATGATCCTCCCATGCTTCCTTCCACATTCCAGGTATCTGCCATACATGCCCTAGACGAACACTTAACGTCTCTACAGGAGACTTGGAGGATCGTCAAGGAAGCACTAGAAAAAAGCAGTGCAGTTCAAAAGAGTAAGGCAGACAGACACAGGAGGCAAGCACCTGTTTACCAAGTTGGGGATAGGGTATGGTTTTCCAACCAACATATCAGGCTTCTAGTGCCATCCATGAAGATGGCACCTCATTACATCGGCTCATACAAAATCCTGAGACGGGCGAACCCCGTCTCTTACGCCTTAGCTTTATGCTCTCATTTCAAGGTCCACAATGTGTTCCATGTGAGCCTTCTGAAGCCGTTGCTCTGTAATTGGTACACCAAGACCTGGACTCCCCTGCTCCTATAACGGTGGAGGGCAATCTTGGATTCCCGCTGGTCTAGAGGGGTCTTGCAATACCTGGTCGACTGGGAGGGGTGTGGTCATGAGGACAGGCAATGGGTCCCTGGAGATGAAGTTCATGTTGCCCGCCTGATACGTGCATTTCATAGGTCTCACCCTTTGGCTTTGGGTGGTTGTCCGGTGTCCGCCCGTGGAGGGGGGGGCTGTCACGTACCTCTGGGGCCCTCCAGTGTCCTCCATGCTGTTCGCTGGCTGAGTGCCGGATGACATGCACGCCGGCGCCGGTCATGTGACGACTAGAGGGGTGGGACGTGGGAATATGACGCGGCATCATCAGGTTTAAAAACCCTTCAGTTAGCCCAGATCAGTGCGCTGACGTATTTCTCACATCCCGCAGTGCTACCTAACGTTTATAAAATAAATTAATCTCGGTGTATGACCCTCTGGCTTTGGCAATTAACGATTCTGGTATCTGACCCTCTGGCTTTGGCAATTAACGATTCTGGTATCTGACCCCCTGGCTTTGGCAATTGCCGATTCTGGTATATGACCCCCTGGCTTTGGCAAGTAACGTTTCTGATATCTGCCCCCTGGTATTTTGGCAGTCCACAATTACTACACCTTTATATAGTTTCTGACAAACCGACCACTCTAAGGATCAGAAAGGTTAGGGGTAACTCTGTGTACAGGTACCGGTTTTCATATATCCGTGGGGAATTCGTGACATTACACCTGAGGTCCATCTGTGATGGTCCAGCAAGCTGGGACAGTGACAGTGAAGTCCCAGGGTTGTAGGTGTTATAGCGGAGTGTCCATCTCCTAGATGAATGGCCCAACAAAGAGCTTCATCAACCCAATTCTGGCCCATTTAGGGCCAGCATGCAGGGGTCATGCTGCATGATTTGGGTTTTGAACACTGGTTAATCTGGCTTCTCAGTTCGGACCTGTCTGGCATGAATGTCCCTTCTAGCAGCGATGCTACTGCCAGCATAGCTCTTCAGTGAAGCACTCACGGCCCGTTGCCACGACAAGGCCTGTGTCCAAGAGTATTCACAAAATATATAACCTTTATTGAGCAAGGTTAAGAAACACACAAAAAAGCAAACCGAAACATGAAAAGTGAAGTGTCTGTTTTGAAAATATTATTTAACTTTAAAAATTATTTTCCTGGTGTGACAGTTGTAACTAGCAATAAGAGCATGAAACATATCTATGCAATGTCCAAATCTAGAGCAATCACATGTTATGAAAAACAATCATTGAATGAGTGTACTGTTTGATGTTGTGACATGCGTCACTTTGAACTTGGAAAGGCTTAGGTTATAGTATAGGTTGATTCTTTTTCTGTCCCTGCAGACTACACCTTGCAGGGAATGATGCAAATCCATGAATTGTGTTTCAAAGCTGCCTCAGTATTGCTGCTGTACTCTAATGATTGCTGAAATCTTTCATCTGCTGAGAAAATCTCATTAATTTAAGACATGTTGCACTAATTTTTTCTTGTTCGGGGGTCATTAATCTCAGATTAGTCATGAAAGAAACACTTTCATTTGTTCTGTGTTTTTATAGTTTGAATTCAGAGTCTATTCCATATTCTCCATTAAACCTTTTTAGGATTTCCTTATTTATCTAAAATTTAGCAAAATATATTTCAAAAACATTACTATGCCAAATAGTATTCCTATTAGATGCAGTATCTACACTCTGTGTCAGGTCTCACGCCACCGCCACAAGAAGACCCAAACCGGTGCTGCTCCTAATTGTTCTCCATGGCAGCACCTTTCCTGCATTGCCTTACCACTTTCTGGTCTTCCTGCGAGCACCACAGGTTTTCTCCTGCCACATCAAACATGACCAATTAACCACTGGATGCCCTCAATAAAAGGCATTACCTCCAGTTAGCCAGTGTTCCAACATTGTAGCTCTTTACCCCACTCTGTCAAGTCACACGTGTTGCTGCTCTTCAAACCTGTATTTTCCCTTGCATCTCCAGTCTGCGCTTAAAAGCTCCTCGTATCTCCAGTGTACCTGCTGTGCCTTTTCCCCTGGATCCTCATGCCCCTACCAAAACTCTTTGTGTCTCCAATGTTCTTGGATGCTATGCCTTTTCCCCTGGATCCTTTTTTCCTTTCAAAGTTTCCAAGATTCGAAAGCTCCTTCCTCAAGATCCTCATGTCTCCATGTTCCTGCTGTGATCAGTACCCAAAGACTATACATCTCCCACTATCCTCCGTGTTTCCACCGGTATCCAATCCAGCCCTCTGTGTATCCTGTCCCTTGTCTTCAGTCTGTTTAATTATCCATATCATATCCTCCAACTCCCTTCCCTGTGTACATGCCTTATTGCATATTGTGCTCCTGGTTCTGCTCAGCTGGTGCCAAACCTTACACTTTGACAGGCTTTTCGGACTAAGCTAGAGGATAATGATTCACATAACTTGACTAGAATAAATTAAAAATGAATTTGTTTTACAAACGTTACTGAGCTTCACTTTTTATTTTGGGATCTCTTGCAAGTTCACTAGTGTCTTCCAACACATCACTTGAATATGTGTCACAGATTCCAGTCCAATTCTTCTATCTGATAGCAGTTTAAATATCAGACCAGTAATGTGGGTGGTAAGAATCTTCTATCTTTCAATAGGTGCAGAAAATCTGTTGTTAAATGTGCTGAATTATAGCAAATACATTACATTGAGCATGATGAAGCCATGTATCGAAGAACCTAATTTAAACTCTGCTGTACAGAAAACTAAAATGTCCTTGGCACTTTTACAGAAATCCTATTTTGACACATTGGTGACAACCAATCATGTTTGCTCTGTTATCCTTTGTCTGTCTCGGCAATCACTTACAGAGTTTGTAAAGCATCTAATTGAGCTTTTGATTCTTCTGCCAGACTTAATCCTGTTTTAGTAACTTGGAGAAAACTATAACATTAATTGATATAATATTTATGCATTTCCATCTCTCAGATGTTCAAATATTTTCAATTCAATTTTATTGATGTTAAATGATTATTGATTTATGTATTAAAAATATACGGTAATCATAAAATCATTGTATTGTATTGAACAAGCCAATTCCTGAAAGCTCTTTCACGATTTTGAGTAATTTAAGGGAGGAGTATGTATTCAAATCTCTGCATTGTTTTTCCACAGAAAATTCAAACTTGGATTTTAGTATCATCACCTAAAACATTTTCCTCAAAAACAGAGGGTCTTCAAAAGCATTGAAAGACTTGACTATGGAGGTCATTATCTAAAAGATATATTGAAGTCACACTGCTTTATGATGTTGTGTCCCAATTATTTAAATTAAATAATTACATTTTTGTCCAAGCCTGATTAGTTCTCTTCACATCAACTATGCTTTGCATCTCCAGTTCCACCACTTCCTATGAGAGCTCTGTTTTATTCTGCTGCCATGAGAAGCTATTGGAGTCATTGAGCTCATAAACATATTCATGAAACCAAGTTGAGATGACATTCCTTTGTAATAAGGGGCTCAAATTAATCATATCAGCAATTTTTATTGATTAATATCGGCTGATTCATAGGAAAAACGTTGGTGGGAGTTAATGTTGGGTAAAAAGGTTGGTCATATAACAGCTGATAAAGCTTATTTTCAGCAGGCATCATACCGATTTGTGCATGAAAACACGACTATTAGACTGAAATCTTTTTTGAAAAAAATCTGTTTTAATTCCCACTATTTTTCTTTCTGAAAATAAATTTATCAACGCCTTTTAGCATTTACAATATACAAAGGAAAGGGGTTCACTTTCCTCCAATAGAGGCAGGGAAGTAATTCCCCTGGACGTATACCACTACACACCCTCAACGGGCATGAATTGAGTTGTAGACCTCCACTGTTTCACACCTTTTAGCATTTGTAATTTTTTCAGAAATTGGCATACTGATAAATGAAATGGCTAAAACAGATATTTCCAGTGAAGGGTAAAGCTGCAAGAGCCGATATTTGAATCCAAATTTTTATCGGGAATCAAAATGCCCTTCAACCAGCATTTGATTATCACCCGAACCGAAAACTGAATAAAAAAAAGTCCAGATTTTGCCAATTTGACCAGATTAAATGAAGTCCATTGCACATTTTTTTAAACATCACCAACAGAAGATATCTATACTACGGTGACAAAAAAATGTGAAGCTATCCATTCATCTATCTATCCATTCGTGAAGGCCCTATGAACCTTTTCCCTTTATTTATGCAATCAAACAAAATAGTACTAGGCCACATTTGTCACAGGACTTTTCAATCGTTTAAGTATATACTGTTTTTTTGGGAGGTCCATTTAATAACTTCTCAGTTTGACGAAATGCTGGATTTGACATTATCCTTTGGGGGAGGAAATAATTAAATAGTTCAACAATAATTGGCTCACTGAGAAACCCTATAGTAAAGCTAATCTGTTTAATTGTTTATCGAGTGCCACGTTAAATGAGTCCAAGGATACACTACAGCACTCTGACAGAAAACAAAATCTATCATAATGAAAACGGATCTTACAAATGACTCTAAACCATGAAACAATTTTACAACAAACGTAATTGGAAGGGCATACATATTTTATTATTGTTAGTCTTGTAAGCTCAATGGAAAATGCTGTTACATAAATCTTGTGTAGTGTCATTTCAAATCTTTAAAGAGAAAGTGTGTGACAGTGAATTAATCAGGCCATTAAGTATTAATGCTGTTTTCTTATTAGGAAGTTTGAAGGAGTTTATAAAATATGTATTCTGGAAATTCTCTAGGGTTTTTCTCTGGCGTTGCTCAAGGGGTTATTCACAGAAGACCATATTACACAAAAAAAGGGAAATCTCTGGTATTGTGGGACCGAAAAACACCAGCACTTAACAAAACTAAAATCCAGGGAGCAGCAAAAGCTGCATTGTGAAGTTTTGTCTGTCACTCGTTGGACTTAAGGGGCCCTATTACAATGTTAGCGCTCACCTGTGTGAGGGTTGACGTTAGCATTGGTGGCCCTAGCGCAGGCCACCCATATTACAATCCAAAAAATCCATTAGCGATTCGGATCTTGCACTTTTCAGAGCAAGGTTACTGTAATTTATGCTCCCTATGCTTAACTTGTGGCGCACAAAGTGTTAATTAGCGTTAGTATTACAATGCACAAACGTTAATTACCATCCAGCTGCGGTTAACTCACTTCTGTGGAATCCGTCAGAACCAGGTGAACCCCCCCAAAAAAGATCTGATACTCACCTCCTCTAACCCCACGGCGAGAACGGCGGCTCCATCCGCCTCTTCTAGCTGCTGGGAGCAGAGCGAGACTACGGGAAAAAGTCCCTTTGTCTCCCGCTGCAGATCACTATGCCGACCTGCCGGATCTCGCGAGGCGGGATCCTGCAGGTCACGTGACCGGCAGAGCAGAAACTCAATGGTGTCCTATGGACTCCATAAAGGGGATGCTTGCAGCGGTGCTTAGCACTGCTCCGAGCATCCTGTGTTTTAGCGCCTCGTTACAGTGCAGGCTGCCGAATTAGCGCCTGCACCATAACATCACGCTAAAATGGGGACGCTAAGGAGAAACCTGCAGGTGTAGTTTTTTCTTCGTCTTGTCCCCATTTTAGCGTGATCTTCGTAATACCGGTTTGTGAAATGCCGGTGTTTACTGGAGCTGTAAAAACAGCAACTTGCTGCTGTATTTCCAACACTGACAAACACCGTAGCATAGTGAATAACCCCCTTTGTGACTTCCACTTTAAGATCTTCTTGATGAGTTACTTGAGTAAAATCTGACAAAGGCAGAAGTGAAATACAACTTTCAATTCAAACTATATGCAAAAGAAAAAAGAAGATCTCATGGCACATTAAACTTTTTTTATTTTTCTTCCAGATGGTGCCAAAATATTAGAAAATAATGTTTTGCACTACAGAGAATAATATTTACGATTCTTACATGATGCTTGTAAAAATCTTAATGTTGGGTGAAGATAAAATTACATTTTATTGAGTGATGCTGTAAAAACGATTTCTTAGTATTGTCTGTTTTACAAAGGAAGTATGCCACATAACTGCAATCTGTTAAGTATTATTTAGTATAGAAAAAATAAGATTTTTGTCATTATTAAAAGTGTATTTTTTTTTGTTGCTACACATACCATGATACATATGTAAATTTAAAATACATAAGCTCATTCCAGCAGATCATAATTCCCTTCATAAAACCCATTTTTGAGTTAAAGATAAGTATAGTTTTGCCTCACTCAATGAGTATTTTAAGAGTGAGATCATGCCACTCCAGGTCCATTTCAATCACTTCCCTACCAAGTGGTTTTCAACAAAACATTAAAATAATGTAAATTTGCTCATTTTAAATTTTTCTTGAATTTGTTTATCAATTAAAGAGACATTGTTGAAATGAAAGATTCTGAACTCAAGATGGTGTCCTTTGTCTTGCACAATGTCACATGGGGACTGCATTATTTGCAAACGGGCAGAAATGGCCTTGGTATGAAACACTAACTGCGATAAAGATAAATATTAAAAAATGGTGAGATCTGCTGTTTATGGGGGTTTGTAATGATCATAATGAGATTATTGGCATTGCAGCTTCCACCAAATACCAATAGAATATAAAAATAAAATCTGTATGTGATATAATACCAGTGTATGGAAATTACAGTAACACTTTGCACCATACAGATACAGTTATTATATCCCCATGAATCTCTGTTTGACATTTTTGTTACAGTGAGGATTGGGGCTGATATTTACAGCATTTTTATCGCTCTCAAGGGTAAATGGAGAGAGATAAGACAATAGACAATTTTTCTACAGGGAGCACACTAATCTTGCTTTACCGGCTGGGTGGAGTAGAGGTAACATCACTGCTCTGCGTGGAGAGAGCCTGTGGAGACATGGGTTCGATCCCGACGAGCACCTCTCCAGTAAGTGTCCTTGGGCAAGACACCTAACGGTACATACTCGCCACCCAGGACATACTTGAAAACGAGAGAAATCTCAATGTATCCTTCCTGGTAAAATCCTTTCTCAAAAAAAAAAAAAAAAAATAGGTGTGAAAAATAGGTTTTGATATGCTAATGAGTTATTTTCAATATATTACAATGAAAATTTGAGTTACCTCGATTTTGGTAGTAAAAGGGTTTCTACTTAATATTTGTAATCCACAAAAAGATATTGCCAGTGGTATCATACAAGCCTTGTGCGAGTTTGCTTGTATGGAGAAAGGACACTGAGAACTATTTATTCTCAGTGTCCTTCTGCTTGCAGTGAAAGGAGACATCAGATCGAATAATTGTCTTCGTCTAAGGTAAAGGGTAAATATTTTAATTTTGAGGGAGTTTTCCTTGCATCATTATGGTTTTCCTAAGGAAACTCCCTTAACACCAATTTCTTGCAGCCGTAGACTATTTTCTATTACAGTTTTAAATCAATAATAACAATAAAAATAATAATAATATTCTTTACTCTCAGGCTGTTCCACATTAGGGCTTTGTATACAAAGTATAGGAAACGTTAATGTACATTAAGCAACCGCAACAGCTGCACTGCAACAGGTTTTTAACTCAGCGGAATAGGAACAGAACCTTTAG
Organism: Leptobrachium leishanense; assembly: GCA_009667805.1. Taxonomy (NCBI): domain Eukaryota; kingdom Metazoa; phylum Chordata; class Amphibia; order Anura; family Megophryidae; genus Leptobrachium; species Leptobrachium leishanense. The sequence goes on from CM019066.1 coordinate 117,729,968, forward strand.
TAGCAATGAATGGGGCCATTATGAGTAACAGGTTACTCGTTGATAATAAAGGCTCGAGTCTTAGTTCTAGTTCTTACTGTAGGTCTAAGTTAAATTCTCTGACTCACTGACTAAGAAGAGTAATTTCTTTCACATTCTAACTAGGGATGAGCGTTCGTTTCGGATCTGTTTGGAGTTCGAATCGAATATCGGCTTTTCGAAAGTTCGCGAACTTCGAACTTTTTGGGACGTTCCGCAAAAGTTCAATTTTTTTTTTGAAAAAAGTATAAAAAATGCTTAAAAAAATACTAAAAAATCTAGAAATAAAGAGACTCTTTACTGCAGAATATTATAAGCAACAGTTTATTAGATATTGAATTAAAACGGGAATATTTTTAAAATTGAAGCCTATGGAATAAAACATTCTTGTTACTAAAACATCAGGCAGACACGGCCCTCTAATCAGGCACTGTAGAGGGCAGCTTGCCGGGGCCTCCCAAGGATCCCCTTGAGGAGCATGCAGCCACCGGATAACAGAGCTGCGACTGTGCGGGCTAGCCGCCTGAGTGCATATGGCAGAGACAGGTGGCGCAGGGAGGGAGCCACTGCACCTGTGGCCACGGCAGACCCCCCTACAACCAGGATCCAGGGAGCCCCCACTGACCACCAGCCTAAGGTAAGGCGACACATTTCTAAAAAAAATAAAATCCGAGGACATTTTTAAATGTCCCCGGGAACATAAGATAAAACTTTTTTTTTTCTTTCTCTACCTTGCTGAATGTATTTAATTATATATATGGATACAATGGATACATCGTTTGGATACGGTGCACCCAAGGGGACTTAATGAGCGCAATATGTATTCGATATTTGTTTAGGGATGCGCTGGTAGGATTTGGGAGGGTTGTAATAGTAAGCTATAACAACATAGTTAGAAGTGCGGTTTATTCTGCATTCAGTTTACTACCTCCTAGGTGTTTAATAACAGTGTATTGTTTCACCTAATATTCAGGTGGTAACTTTGTTTTTAAAGTGTGATGGTCGCTGTATTATGCGACATGTCTTGGTTTGCTTGCCCGATCGATGTGTGTAGGTTCCCGGCCTGACGAAGATGCTCGCTGTTATAGGATGTTTACAAAGCTCTGGCGTCTAGTTGGTTACTAGGACGACCAAACACACGTCATTGAAGGGAGCTGCGGCATGACGCATGCGCGGAGCGTCTCACGGCACGCCGGTCGCTGCGCACCTCGGGAGGGTAAGTATTCAAGCTGTTTTTAATTGTATTGATTTCCCTCCCTATATAAACCCTGTGGTCGCAATGGGGAGGTTAGTGTATGTTTATTTTTGTCCTGATGAGGGTTCCGAATGTGAACCGAAACGTCGATTATATGACTTCATACTTGAACCAATAAAGAAGGATTCAGTTAAAGCCCTGGAGTGCGGGTGATTTCATACAAGCATTAGTTATCTTCATGAGGCCTTCACCAAGCACCGGGCACGTGATTCGGCAACCGTAAGTGCAGACCAACAACAGACTGTATTAATTATATATATTAGATACATTCAGCCAGGTAGAAGGGGGTGGCATGTGGGCTGCGCGGGGTCTCATGTAGTGGTTTGTTTGTTTTTGTGAGTATATTTTTAGCAAATTTATAGGGGAAGGTAAGGGCAGGTATGATATATACCGTATGGTCTGAGGTCTGTGGGTGGGTGGGTGTATATATATATCTGCGTGTTGATATATACGTATATATAGGTCTGCGTGTTGATATATACATATATGTCTGTGTGTGGTATCAATGCATCCCTACTCTATACACAGTGCTCCGTGTCCCTATAATATATATGATCAGGGGTTACTTTTTTTTTTTTTTATACTATTCCTATTAAATTAACAGTAATTTTTGATGTGTTTTATTCAGTAGAAACTTTTTTGGCCTATATAACATGTGCTTTGTGAAAATAAAACGGCTTTGTGTGTACATTTTAATTTAGCTAGTGGATTCCTGTCCAGTGCGGTGAGAAGCAAACATAATGCAGTGTAGACACGCTGCGAGGCGGAGCGGAGTGAAGTCAAGCCTGCAAAATGTTTGCTTCTCTTCGCTTCGCTGTGCGTCGTTACACGCTCAGTGTGTCTCAGCCTTTATTCCTGCATCGCTAGCTTACCGAATCAGTTTGTATACTTGTTACTGACCCTGCTTGTTCTGAGGACCCGATCTGCTGCCGACTTTGCCTGCCATTTGACTATTCTCTCTGTGTATTCCCTGCCTGTTCTGTTTGTTTCCTGTTGCTACTGGTGTGCACCGATTCTCACCATATACAATAGCGCAGTGCAAGTGCCTAAACTTTGCTGACCTGGTTTTGTTATAGCTGCTGATGTAACTGAATAGATCGGAGATCTTTTCTGCATTACCAAAACCTCCACCGCTGCACTCTTCCACAATACCTCAGAGGGGTTACGGTGTGAAGGCACTTGCTGCTACCAAAGACAAAATATTTGGGAGCACTGACACCTATACCAGATTCATATCATATTAATATTGGACCTCGGGGTCCACCACTGCACTCTTCCATAATACCACAGAGGGGTTACAGTGTGAAGGCACTTGCTACCACCAAAGGCACAATATTTGGGTGCACTGCCACTGACGGCTATACCAGATTCATATCATTTTAATATTGGACCGCAGGGTCCACCACTGCACTCTTCCACAATACCACAGAGGGGTTACGGTGTGACGGCACTGTGGCCAACACTAAAAGTCCAATTTGAAAGCACCTATTGTTACTTTCATCCAAAGCCTGCATAAGTTTCACAATAATATAGCCGAAAAAATCACTAAACTTGTTCTGCGTGTCCTAAAATGTCTCCTCTTTTCATACAGGCTGCCGCCCCAAGCAGTTGTTTATGAATAGATTAAAGGAAAAGCATTTACCGTAATTTGAAATGTCATTTTTTGTTTTTAAATGTTTCTACACATCCTACAAATCCGCCACTTCATGGGCAGGTTATGGGGACCTCCTAGGCACGATATTTGAAGGAATTTTTCGTTTTTATTCTTAACCTTTATTTCATGGAAAACTCACAGTTCCTTCAAAAACGTTTTTTTTTTTTAACTTTTTGTCCTTGTTTCCTGTCCCCCAGGGCACTACCCGGACCCCCATACACCTTTTATGGCAAATATCTTGCATATATACCCTCTTGGAGGGCACTCTAAAAATCGAACTTCCGGGTCCCATTGACTTGCATTGAGTTCAGTTCGTGTTCGAACTCGAACTTTTGAAATTGTTCGCGTTCGAATGCGAACCGAACTCGGGGGTGTTTGGCTAATCCCTAATTCTAACGTGTCATTATATTGATATTTTATTAATAGATTCTGTATTAGGTTTTGTCCCTGAACATTTTTAGTCACATTCAATAAATATACTGAGTAATTGCATATTTAAACATTGTAAGACTTCAAGCATAGGCACTTAAGAGTCCATAGCATAGCCAGCCAGAAAACATTTTGTTTCTGAATAAAAAGTGCTGCTTTGGATTGGGCCCATTTTATTTGGTTCTGTGAAGGAGTCTGTAACAGATCTCTATAGATCACATCTGTTAATGTCACTTTCTTGCCAGACCCCTGTTCTCTCACCAGCAGGCCTTCATGCCTTTCTCCAGTCCGTAGATGAAGCTTAAGGATGGGTACACGTAAAGAGCCTTGCTAGCATTTCCCCCAGAAATAAGATGACTCGTAGCCTGTGAGTTTTAGAAAAAAGCAACAACTGAACACCTTTATTGAGCTAAATACACTATATTGACAAAAGTATTCGCTCATCTGCCTTGACTCGCATATGAATTTAAGTGACATGCCATTCCTAATCTATAGGGTTCAATATGACGTTGGTCCACCCTTTGCAGCTATAACAGCTTCAACTCTTCTAGGAAGGCTGTCCACAAGGTTTAGGAGTGTGTTTATGGGAATTTTTGACCATTCTTCCAGAAGCGCATTTGTGAGGTCACACACTGATGTTGGACGAGGAGGCCTGGCTCTCAGTCTTCGCTCTAATTCATCCCAAAGGTGTTCTATCAGGTTGAGGTCAGGACTCTGAGCAGGCCAGTCAAGTTCATCCACATCAGACTCTGTCATCCATGTCTTTATGGACCTTGCTTTGTGCACTGGTGCACAGTCATTTTGGAAGAGGAAGGGGCCAGCTCCAAACTGTTCCCACAAAGTTGAGAGCATGGAATTGTCCAAAATGTCTTGGTATGCTGAAGCATTCAGAGTTCCTTTCACTGGAACTAAGGGGCCAAGTCCAGCACTTGAAAAAAACCCACACCATAATCCCCCCTCCACCAAACTTTACACTTGGCACAATGCAGTCAGACAAGTACCGTTCTCCTGGCAACCGCCAAACCCAGACTCATCCATCAGATTGCCAGATGGAGAAGCGCGATTCGTCACTCCAGAGAAAACGTCTCCACTGCTCTAGAGTCCAGTGGTGGCGTGCTTTACACCACTGCATCCGACGCTTTGCATTGCACTTGGTGATGTATGGCTTGGATGCAGCTGCTCGGCCATGGAAACACATTCCATGAAGCTCTCTGCGCACTGTTCTTGAGCTAATCTGAAGGCCACATAAAGTTTGGAGGTCTGTAGCTATTGACTCTGCAGAAAGTTGGCGACCTTTCTAAAAAAAGGCAGAACAATGACAGTCATGGATAGTACAGGATTACAGTCTAAAGCATCAGATAATGGGGCAGTGTTTGCCGCACAAGGCAGATCAAAAAAGACCACTCAAACATACAACAGATAACAACACATTCCTGAGAAGGGTCACTGGAAAGGGCCAAGATAACCCACCTGGTAAGCCTATCAGCAGACAGTAACAGATAGACAATACCAGCATTCATACATAACAGGGATGACACAAACACCCTGCACCCTACAGGCACAGGGCGACTTCAACATAGGAGAGGGCAGGGAAATAATATAGAACATGATGCCTGCACCTCCCAAATACATCGCTAGACCCCTGTACCCCAAGTTCAAAGTGGACGCATGTCACAGTTTGTTATTTCAGGGAACCATTAAGAAAATGCTATTTTCTTGGTATAGTATAAATCTATGATGGGCAATGTGCATTTTGTTTGACTAGTTGTGTTTTTTTAATGTTTTTTCTTTAGACAGGAGCCAGTGACATTTGTAAAATGAAGAATGGACATGGATATAGAATTCAAAATGATGGAAACTAGCTGCAATGGATTGCAACAAACAAGGAGAGACTTGTTCCTACAGATGAACAATCATTAGGAACTGTTTATTTTTGTGTAGCAGTGATAAATGTTTAACATCAGGATTGGTTCTTTTAATAGATTTTTAGCTGTATATAAACAATTTAACTCCTTGGTGACCACTGACCTACTATGTACATCAAGGGAAAAAATCCCCTTAACGACCGTAGTACCATAGAACATAGAATGTCCTATGGTAAATCAATCTCTGGAAGTGTTCATTATCACTTCCTGACACTTGATTACTATTGCAGGGATGCCTGGACATCCAGGCATCCCGCAATAGTGATCTTCACTACCGGGGCCCTTTGTCATCGCTCCCCGCCAGCAATCAACTTTCGGTTTAACCAGGGACGGCCCAAGACATTGGGCTGCCTGGAGCCAAGGATGAAATGCTGCCCACCTCCAACCATGCCGCTCAAAATACAGGGATGGGAGTTATAGTGCAGAGGGATGGGAGTTATATTGCAGAGTGATTGGAGTTGTATTGAGGACAGAGTTATAATGCAATGTGATGGGAGTTATATTGCAGACAGAGTGATGGAGGTTGTAATTATTATTATTATTATTATTCTTTATTTATAAAGCGCCAGCATATTCCGCAGCGCTGTACAATAGGCACAGTATAGACAGGGTTACAATACAATACATTGAACAACATTTGACAAACAGTACAGGAGGAGATGAGGGCCCTATTCCCGTAGGAACTCACAATCTGGGAGGGTTGGGGTTGGAAACAGGAGGAGAGGACTGTAAGGTGAGAGTGATTGATGGTTGCGTCAGTGAGTAGGGTGGTAGGCTTCCCTAAATAGGAACGTTTTAAGGGAGCGTTTGAAGGAAGAGAAGTTAGGGGAAAGTCTGACAGTACGAGGGAGAGCGTTCCAGAGAGTGGGGGCTGCGTGTGAGAAATCACAAGTCTATCATGGGAAGAGGTGATGCGGGGAGAAGCTAGGCGCAGGTCACTGTTTGACCTTAGGGAGCGGGCACCTTGTAATGCAGAGTGATGGAGGTGATGGAGATATGGATGTGAGTTTAACACAATTTAAGCAATGTGGCATGGATGTGGGCATAACATAATTTAGGCATTGGGCTATACCAGTGCCACTATGCCCACATGCAGAGGCTGGGGATTGGGGGTAGTTTTACTCACAGTGCAGCACTTCTATCTGTGGAAGTCTCCTGTGGTTGAGTCTGTGGTAGCTCCAAGGCTCCTTGTGGACTCACTGGCTCTGCTGCTCTCTGCACAGTCACATCCTCGCCCTCACTATCCACCACAGGGGCTCCCCCACTGCAGCCTTCCATGGTGGTCCCCTCCATGCTTCACGTCTCAGTGCACATTGGGAGCACGTGCACAGGGAGAGCACAGGTCAGGAGGCGGAGCTGAGCACAGGTCAGGAAGGAGGGCGGAGCTGAGCACAGGTCAGGAAGCAGGGCCAAGCACCACAATGCCAGCGATTCTGTGCTGTTTGCTCACTGACCACCGGCGGCCTGCAGACTACATACTGTAACTGTGTAAGTACTGGCTGCAGTCGCTGGTGTGGGTGAAGGAGTCAGATACTGCAGTATCTGACTGATGAACTTTTATTTAACACCAGTCAGTTAATAAATTCCCCCCCCTAGAATTTGCCACTTTGAGCCCTTGCTCCAACTGGCACCATAGTCGGGCCGGCCCTGGATTTAAGCGCAAAGGTGATCCGGCATGAAATAGAGCGCTGGAACCCATCAGCATCACTTCCAGCTGCTCTAATGTTATTGCAGGGATGCCATGACATCGAGGCATCCTTCAATATCAAAATTAACTGCCAGTCCACTCAGTGATCGCCCCCCCCAAGCAATCACTTCCGATAGCAGTCGACAGGCATACTGAGTGCCTTGAGGGGTCGAGGCACTCAGTAAAAAATAGATCAGATGGTGTGCTGAGTGCCTCAATGGGTCTAGGCACTAAACTCAATGATTTAACCCCTAGCTGCCCAAGGATTGCCTATGGAAACTGGTTTCCTAAAGCAAATAGTCTTTCATCTAAAGATTCTCATTAGTGAACCCTCTGAGATTCAAAATAAATGATTCCTCATAGAAATTATGCTTCTATTGCTTTCTTCATATCTTCTCTTATTGTGTTAAATTCTCCCTAATTCTTGTTGTTAATATTTGGCATAAAGTGTGCAAAAGCAATAGCTCTAGAGAGATCAATTACATTTTTTTATGTATGATTTCTCAGAACTAATAATATTTATTTATATATATTGTTTTGTGTTTAAATTTTATTATAACAAACAGATTCTTCTAAAACACTTGTGGCCCGATTCTGACCCAGGTGCAAACAGGGAGATGGTAAGGGAGAAAAACCTGCGTGATCATTAATCATGTTCTCTTGTTTGGAATAGGGCCCTGAGTACACTTTGGCTGTAATTATGTCCCTGTAAAAACAGATTGTTTATGTGCACCACACTGTATTTACAGAAATGTAGAACATATGTAAAATGCTAACTGACCTTGAAATGTTTCTATACTTAAAGCTCATTGAAACCACTTCACTTACAAATTGATTTCCATAATGCTAATTCATTCACATGAATTCCAAGACATCAAAAGAGAGCTCGACAGACTTGACTGTTACTGATCATCCTTGATCATTTCTTTATTTGACTGTGATGATATTTCTGAAGTGTTGATGAATACATATACAATACAAATATAAAATGAAAATTCTCTTTTTGTTTATATTTTATGATGTGATTTAGGAAGTTGGCTCTGTAAATAAGATAAATCGAAGAAAGAACAGGTTAAGCAATTATCCTGCTTTCAGAGTGAATACAATGCTTGTTATGTGTGAATATACCTACCTTGGTTGTGCCTTTTGAACAAAGTGTTTTGTCTTATTTTTGCATTCAATAGATCACTATGATTTTTAATTAGTGATGTGGTAAAGCCTTTGTTTCAGTTTAATATAATCTAATACAGATTTATTAACGCGTATCTTCTTTATTCAAAATAACTTCAACAACTGTTTTCAAGTACTATTGTTTGTTATTCTACGTGAGGATTACTGTATTGTTTGAGATTGAAGTCTTGATAGAGACTAAATACCATGTTCCCAGTTAGGTGTAAAGAAGCAAATGTGTCAGCCTAGTTCTTCATTTTTATAAAGACATAAACCTCCTTACATATTACCTTCCCCTGAATGGTAATTATATTATACGAGTATAACATGTTGTTGCCGTAATATATCCGTTTACAGTGTAGCTACAAAAAATATGCACCAGCAATTTAATGACGGAGCTTTAAACAGTTATGTACTAGTTCAGTGTATGTAACAGAATTTGATGCACTGGAATGACCCCTATTCCAAAAGTAATCATTTTAATTTGTATTTTCTGATTGCTCTGTATTAGACATTTGCAGATACACATTTAAATTCCATTAATAAATATAACCGTAGAGTACAGAATTGAAATTCAAAAAAGTTGCACTATATAAAACGCTTTAAAGTTCATTGACAAACGGATTCTTATATGTCTTTAAACTATACTACCTTAGGCCTCTGCGGAAGGGTGCACCTTCTTAGTGGATTGCTCCTACTTTCAAAAATATTTTGGCCTCCATAGACACATTTTGGTTGTTTCCTATTTGGTTCACGATAAAGAACGTGAAAATAACAAGATGGAAATTATTAACAGTTTGTAAGTTTTATATTTAACATTTGCACACCCTAAAATAAGTGCCGTGCATACCTATGCATAATCCAATAAAAGATTGTTGACATGATAGTGATTTCATGGGCTGAAGGCTATCAAGTCTATTCAATAAAAGGTGAAACTCAGGAGAACTGTCAGGAGAAGAGAACAATATAGACCAAATAGCCGATTTGGAAAATTAGATAAATGGGAGAATTTTTCTGGTTTGGCTATTTTGACCTGGATTTTTCACTTCTCCAGTCAATTCTTAGTTTAACTTTATTGAATAGATCTGCATCACATTTCATACATGTAAACATAATTAGCTTAAGATGAGTGAACAGACTGGGAAGAACAACCTTTTCGGGGTTATTCAGAGAAAGGTGAAACTCAGGAGAACTGGTAGAAGAGAACAATTTAGAACAAATAGCTGGTTTGGAAAATGAGATAAATGGAAGAATTTTTCTGGTTTGGCTATATTGACCTAGAATTTTCACTTCCCCAGTCATTCTCCTGACTTTCACCTTTCTTTGAATAAACTTGTTTGACAATTGAAACTACCGTGGATAGCTAGGCATAAAAAAGTGCTTACAGTGGTAAGAAAAAGTATGTGAACCCTTTGGGATTACATGGAGTTTTGCATGAATTGGTCATAAAATGTGCTCTGATCTTCATCTAAGTCACAACAATTTGAAAAACACAGTCTGCTTAAAATAATACAACACAAACATTATATGTTTTCATGTTTTTATTGAACAGAACATGTAAACATTCACAGTGCAGGGTGGAAAAAGTATGTGAACCTTTGGACTTAACAACTGGTTGACCCTCCTTTGGCAGCAATAACCTCAACCAAACGTTTCCTGTAGTTGCAGATCAGACCTGCACAACGATCTGGAGTAATTTTGGACCACTCCTCTTCACAAAACTGTTTCAGTGTAGCAATATTCTTGGGATGTCTGGTGTGAATTGCTCTCTTAAGGTCATGCCACAGCATTTCAATCGGGCTGAGGTCAGGACTCTGACTGGGCCACTCCAGAAGGCGTATTTTGTTTTGTTGAAGCCATTCTTTTGTTGAATTACTTGTATGCTTTGGGTCATTGTCCTGTTGCATCACCCATCCTCTGCGGAGCTTCAGTTGGCGGACAGATGATCTTACATTTTCCTGCAAAATGTCTTGATAAGCTCTGGAATTCATTTTTCCATTAATGACAACAATCCGTCCAGGCCCTGAGGCAGCAAAGCTGCCCCAAACCATGATGCTCCCTCTGCCATGTTTTACAATGGGGATGAGGTTTTGATGTTGGTGTGCTTTGCCTTTTTTTCTCCACACAGTGTTGTGTGTTTTTTCCAAACAACTCAATTTTGGATTCATCTATCCACAGAATATTTTGCCAGTAGTGCTGTGGAACATCCAGGTGCTCTTTTGCAAACTTCAAATGTGCTGCAATATTCTTTTTGGACAGCAATGGCTTCCTCCGTGGTGTCCTCCCATGTACTCCATTCTTGTTTAATGCTTTCCTTATTGTAGATGTGTCAAAAAAATGTTAGCATGTGCCAGAGATTTCTGTAAGTCTTTAGCTGACACTCTAGGATTCTTTTTTACCTCATTAAGCATTCTGCGCTGTGCTCTTGCAGTCATTTTTACAGGATGACCACGCTTAGGGAGAGTAGCAACAGTGCTGAACTTTCTCCATTTGTAGACAGTCTGTCTTACCGTGGACACATGAACATCAAGGCTTTTGGAGATACTTTTGTAACCCTTTCCAGCTACATGCAAGTCAACAATTCTTGATCGTAGGTCTTCTGAGAGCTCTTTACTGCGAGGCATGGTTCACATCAGGCAGTGCTTCTTGAAACCAGTAAACCCAAAACTGGTGTGTGTTTTTAAAGGGCAGGACAGCTTTCAGCAACACATCCAATAATATCACACTGATTGGAATCAAGGTTGGCTCACTCCTGGCTCCAATTAGCTCTTGGAGAAGTCATTAGGCTAGGGGTTCACATACTTTTTCCACCCTGCACTTTGAATGTTTACATGTTATGTTCAATAAACACATGAAAACATATAATGTTTGTGTTGTATTATTTTAAGCAGACTGTGTTTTTCAACTTGTTGTGATTTAGATGAAGATCAGAGCACATTTTATGACCAATTCATGCAAAACTCCACGTAATCCCAAAGGGTTCACATACTTTTTCTTGCCACTGTACATAGCAATGGTGGGCTGCCAGTTACTGCTATAGGAAACAAATGTCATGTTAGAGTTCCATTTTTACATCCACATTGAAGTTTGCTCTTGATAAAGGCTGTATGTTGGAATCTATGCTCATTTCACGTAAAACAAGATCATTCAGATTAGGCTTGTTGTGCAACATGAATAATAATAAGAAAGTGGTAGGGTTTGATTCAACGTTTACTGACATTTCTAGCATTTACAAGCAGTTTTATGTGGGTGCTCATATGCTTATGTAGAAACACCATTGAGCCAATGTAGAGAGATTGTGAAGATATACTAGAACCGAGGAAAAAAATTCTGCCAATTATTCAAAGCACTCCTCTGTATGTGTCTTGGTGTTTTAGGCACTTACTAGGAGGTGGAGCTAAGTAGCAGAAGATACCACCGAACATTTGCAGAATCACAAAACTCAGAGTGACAAATTGGGGAATTAACGGAGTTATGGAAGTTTGCATTAGGGCAAAAAGCAGGAATGAGATAAAGATAATGGTAATCCAAATAGAAGGGTCAGGCATAATCCAGAGATAATGGGCGGCAGACAAGGTGCATAAATGGTGAGACAAAGCAAGGTCAAAATCCAGGTAGTATGGCCACGTGCACACTAGGCTTATTCTTCTGCGCACTACCACACGTTGAAACACACTTACCAGCGTCCGTCGCAGCGTTGTGATGCTGCGATGGGGCCGGTCACATGCTTGTGCGCGCACACACACTACGCGTGCGCATAGCATGCGTGCGTCTAGAGATCTTCCCCATCGATTCGCTAGGATGCACGTTGACGGGGCTGCAAAGCGCGATCCTCCACAGGAGGATCGCGCTTTGCAGCGCTGGGGGGCATCGAGTGGGCGCTGGAATGCCGGAAGTGCATTTTAACGTGTGCCAGTGCGCAGAGGAGTACACCTAGTGTGCACCTGGCCTAAGAGTTTAACTATACGTCTATCTAGTAGGTTGGGGGACAGTAACCATAGCCCATCAGATGTTTTGGAACTACATCTCCCATGATTCTCAGATACTCATTAGACTGGCTGAATCTCATCGGAAATGTTGCTTCAAAATATCTGGAGGGTCAAATTGGTTGACCCCTGTATTAGGTAAAAAAACACAACCAGTTACTACGTTGAAGCTAGAGATGACTTTTACACCCTGCTCAGTGGCTTCAGGTGTGGCTGCTTGCTGCAAGTGGAAAGCAGAGTCCACTGATGTAAGTCAGGCCATTTTAGGATAGAAATTGCAAAAATCAAAGAATTCACAACATGCAGTTCTAAAAATGTATACATTATATAAGGTGGAGCTCCACTCGCCACTCACCACATAGGGTTTCCCCCAATCACATTAAAATTACACCAAGAATAATATACTGTGGTTCAACACATTTAAAATAAGAGTAAAACGTGGATATTACCCCTTGTACAATGGCAGTGCTTTACATCCAATTAGAAGTGTAAGTTTAGAAACTGATGCCACTATCATAAAGGAAGGAACCGATTGGACACTTTGGAGGGTTGAGTGGCAACCCTGGATGCAATACCAATATGTGTATGAACAATAGAGCCAATCCGGACTAGGAAACATGTGAGTGTGATATAAGTTGTATAACTTGTGGACTCTTGCATCAAATATGTTTGGCTATGATTGTATATCGCTTTCTTTTTTATGAACTCAACTGGTTAAATGACAGAGTTCATTGATGGCCTCAATTGTTAAATGTATGTATTTCTACACAGTGGATGTAAAGCACTGCCGTTGTATAAGGGATAATATTCACTTTTTAGTCAGTATTTTGACTGTGCAGAACCACGGTATATTATTCTCATGGCAGAATAGAGTGGGTAGGTACAGATTATTTCCATTGAGATGTAGACTAGGAAGCCTGACTGGGCAGGGTTGAGTTGCAAGTTCAAGTCTAGCCAGGTCTCTCACATTTTATGTTCAGGTAGCAGTACCAGCGTACAACAGCAAAAGCATATGACATGTACACGTAAGCACGCACAACTGAGCTGCTGCCTGCATTTAAATATACAATAATAACAATTACGAAAAACATATTAAATCAGAATACGGAAAGAGCAGGGATAAGCAGACAGAGAAGAAAGTAGTCCGACATTAACTTCGACAATCATAATAACATGACAAAGCATCACATTGGCCCATAATAGGGTGAAGTGCAGTGCTCCATATTCAAGTAAGTTATAATCTTCCCATAGTGTCCTAATTTTTGCATGGAATTATAAGGTGCTGCGCATTATAACCCATTGGTTCCCAAATCTGTTCTCAGGTACCCCTAACAAGCCAGGTTTGCCAGATATCTAAAGCACAGCACAGGTTGATATGATTTGCTGCTCAGTGATTGCAGTCTGTATTTTCACAAAGTAATCCTTAAAACCTGGCATGTTAGGAGTACCCTGAAGACCAGGGTTGAGAACCACTGCTTTAACCATCAGCTCATCCATGAGATAGGAATTAGATATTTTCAGAAGCGTGGCCTCCCAAGCAGAAGTCACCATGGTCATATATAAAATATATTTCGGCACGAAGGACAGGGGGATTACGTATCTTTTCTTTTTACTCTAATCTGTTTCACATTCCAAAATAGCTAAATAAAAACGAAACAGGAAGTGATCCGAAATATCGGCCGTCCGAGTTAACAAGTCAATTCAAAATCCAAAATAACTTATAACAACGAAATACGAATCAACCCAAAATAACTAACAAAAACTAAATACAAAGTGATCCAGAATACCAAATACCGGCCGTCCGAATCAATCCGAAATACGAAATAACTAATAACAACGAAATTCGAATGAACACAAGATACAAAATAACTAATAAAAACGAAATACGAAGTAATCCAAAATACGAAATGCCGTCCATCTGAATTAATGGATCAGTCTGAAACATGAATCGCAGTAACATAACGAACAAAATGAGAAGGAAAAAAATGGTACGAAATGATCCCAAACGGAACGATTTGTTTTTGCCGTGCACATGTCTAATGGATTGTTTTATATGTTATACCTCTTGCTAGATTGCAATTACTGTGAACTGTAATCTGTAGTTGCTTTTGTGACTAATATCAGCTCTGTATATTAGACGGCTGAAAAACAGTCTCAACAGAAGGAAAGTCTAAATATGAGCCGTTGTAAAAATAATTGCATGGTACAATGACTTTTGTAAAGATGCATTTATATGATTCATAGCATGCTAGACAGCGGTGGTTTCAAAATGAATTCACGTTACCATTATAAGCTCTGGGTATTAGCTTGTCTGAACACCGGCTACAAAACCAGACAGGATTAAAGAAAAACACATTTCTAGAAAGAAGACATATTATAAAGGATGCCACTGACATGTTACCATAAGACTCAGACTATAGACTAGTTTCAATAAACTTTGATTTTGCCAAAATGTGATAGCTGCAATTTACCACATGCACATTGCCGGGCAAAAATAAGAACATTCACTTAAGCCATTCCAGCTGAGCCACATTATTCTCTCAGTTGTAAGTGTAGAAATCCACTGTGCAAGTTGACCAAAATGGCACTGCAGGTCCGTCCCAGGCAAAAAAAACTGCTTAGTTAGTCTGAAACAAAAAAATTGCAATGTGCCCCAAACACCTTTGCCAGCATAGTATAAATAGTATAAAATAGTGAAAAAATATACAGTTCCTCAAATACAGGATCAACTCGCCAACTTCAAAGTGCGGAGCAGAAGGGGGGAAACTTTACTTACACAATAGACACACCAAGGTGCCAAAATAAATACCTGTCATCAGTCACACATATGCATAATTTCATGAGTTAAAAAATATGTTAATGGACACTAACTAATTTGTAAAGTGTACGTGGTACACCATATCCATCCTCCTCATATTTTAACAAATACTGTACACTAAATCCCACTTGTGGGTCTCCAATATAAATATAGTGAAACACTGTACTGTATAATAGAATCCCACTGGCAGTTGTCAAATATTAATACAATGCACAACCCCAATTCTAAAAAAGTTGTGACAGTACGGAAAATGCAAAAAAAAAAAGTAAATTGATTTAAAATGAGTGTATATTTTAAAATACATTACATTCACAAAGTAAAACATCAAATAATGTGTTAATAATGTGTTGTCAATATAGCACAGGGTGAAGTGAATTTTCAATTGACTCTGTTTTTTTTGCATTCTCCATACTGTACCAACGTTTTTGGAATTGGGGTTGTAGATTAAGGATTCCTGAATTCATGGGGTACCTACTGTGGGACCACATTCATCGTAAATCTCATTTGCTTAATGTCATATCATAGGCTAGCATATCAGCATTTTTATGTCTGTGTCGCCTTTTAGTGTTCAGTTCCTGGGAAGACAAAATGCTGTATATTGTGACTTAGGAGAGTATCTTCCCAGGTTGGGCAGGTACCATTGTGGACATTTAGTCAATCCTGGCCTAAGAAACTTGGCTACTTCAACAGCACAATGTACAAAATAAATAGTTTTAGTATATATATATTTGCCTCTTTGCAATCAAACAATTGTGCTAGTGTCATAACCCTGCTCCTGCATCACCAAGCCCCCCTGGGGTCCGCTGCTCGGATCACCTACGTCCGGCTCTACAGACACAAGCCATCGCCGGCATAACCCTGCGTGCAGGGTCCTCTGCGCATGCGCGCCCAGACCCTGCACGGAGCCTAGCCGCAAGAGCCTCCGCGCATGCGCGTCTGGCTACAGGAGCCCCTCCTTAGCGTCTGACGTCAGACAGAGCACCCGAAGGCGCCAAACTATAAAACTCCAAACCTCATATATAGAAGTGCTCTGATATCGTTTAGACCAAGCCATATCTTTTTAAAATGCTAATCTACTAAAGACCCGGACCTCTCTTTTGACTTCTGCTACTCGCCTGCTCCCTTATCTGTACCGCGAACCCAGAGATTCCCAACGCTGACCCGGCTTGTTCCCTGACTCCTGCATCTTGCCTACTCCCTCATGTGTACTGTGAACCCAGAGATATTCTCCACGCTGACCCGGCTTGCTCCCTGACTCCTGAATCTTGCTTACTCCCTCATCTGTGCCGCGAACCCAGAGATATTCTCAACGCTCATACGGCTTGTTCCCTGACTCCTGCATCTCTCCTACTCCTTGAACCATATCCCGCTAAGATCAGCATCTCACGAACCGTCTGCTTCCTGGTTGCTGTATATCAAGGCCGTGCTGCATCTGCTATTGGGCTCTACGAACTGTAAGTTCAATCTTTTTTACTTCATAACAGCTAGTGTATAGCATACAGGAATACACTTTCTGTAAAAATACATTAATTAACTCACAGCAGTGGCAGAACTACCAAGGTCGCGGTGGTTGCGCTTGCGACCGGGCCATGACATTCCACCACTGGGCAGGGGCAGGCCACTGGAGGGGGGCCCAGGCACTGATATTCACTGCAGATGGAAACAACAGTAAAATTTACCTTTGCTGCAACTTTAATGTACTCTGGCTGTCCACAAAAAGAAATTGTACACTGTCATGCGAAGGTCCTGCATACAACAGTGAACAACGCTGAACATCGGTACCACTGTTGTTCTTCCATAAAATTCAAAACTGACTTTTCTCCATTTACCATTGTTTCGGTGGTGATTGTGGGATTCTGGTGATTTTAATGCGGTGAACGCCATAAATGTACGATAGACAACTTAACAGTAATTATGGTGCTAAACTACTATGGCAGAATATACAGTGAAAACACTGGTAGGTACAACCGTGGAGAAATACACTGAGAAAAATGCGAGACAATGTCTGCAGAAACTACTGCATAAAGAACAATAGAAAGTACAGAGAACTACTGTGATGGTTCCCTAAACGGTGAATTCACAGCATTGTACTTGGTCCACTGAAGTTAAAGCACCATTCTTTCAATGTAAGAACAGTGGTTAGTGAATAACCCCTTTTTTATGTTCCTATTAGAATGCTCCTTTAGTAATGGAAAAGGAAGCAAAAAAAGAAAAATGCTTGATTTGCCTTTTGTTTGTTTGTTGGATTATTTTCTTTTCTCTGCCTGGAAAAGCATTTTTTTAATAATTTTTACTAAAATTGTAAAGATTAATTAGAACATCTGTCTTACCAGTAATGCACAGATTGTGTTACGTTTTAATTATTTGATCATTTTCAGACTTGTTTTTCAGTTGTTTGCTTATATTTATATTCAGGACTCAGCACTCTTTACATGTAAGTATCTTGTTTATTTTTAAAGCACCTACACTTAATTATTCCCTATGATTGTTAAAATAGTGCATATCAGTTCTTGGTCGCAATAAGCTACCACAGACTACGTGAATGCAATAGTTTTTGGATTTATATCACAGGTGTCCCATTCATTTAAGGCTGCTGTCAGACGAGCGTAGTGTTCACCTCCGTGATTGCGCCTAAAAGTACGTCCGTGATAGCATGACAGGAAGCCCATCGGAGCCCGTTACACGAAGTACGTCCGCAATGAACTGCGGACGCACAACGGCCGCAGCCCACGGACGCAAGGCAGGCAAGAACGTACAACCCCTAGAACGGCTGCACAAAGTGCGCTGCGTCCGCAACGTCCGCATAGCTTTGTGTGTGAGTGATGGAACGTGGTCAGACGGACTGCATTTATACGTCCAGCATTTTTTTCACGGACAAAATGGTTTTGCTTTTTAATTTATTTTCCCTCCTACATCCGTCAAAATATTTGTCAGTGAAAAAAACGGACTGTGTGGCCACTACTGTGTCTTCCGTACTGACGTACGTCCGTGTGCACGGACGTACAGTCCGTAGAAATCACGTTCGTCTGACCCTAGCCTAACAGGTAAGAATATAATTCTTTTCCTGCAGGTATAAACATGTTTTGTAGTGGCCAAGCCTTTCCTATTGTGAAAATGCTGCGTCCTTCATTGAGATTTCTGGTTAGAAGAGGATACAAATTAATTTTATATTGTATGGTTGTTCTATCATCAATATGGATTTCTGGTTGATTTCATGCCATTATTACTTTATTTTACATTATGTAAAGGCAAGATTTGACAAACGGATTTTTAAAATATTGGTTATGTTGATGGTGACATTATGGCTGCAATGTTATGATAAAGGTTGTTCTGCACTTAGTTATCGTCAAGAAACATTACGGGTCAGAGTAAAGCCCAATGCCATCTGAGCAATTTATAGCAGCTCGTATATGGATAACTTGTGTGTACCCCATTATCCGAATGTGGCTTGCTGCTAACAGGTCTATTCCGGCCAAGTTGCTCCATTAGCACCTTGAGACGGAATATTTTGAAGCTGCTCGATCTGGTGTGATTCTGGAGCAATACAAAGGAATTTGTTTTCTTTCAGAACATGCTGCTAAAGACTCGATACATTGGCAAGGCAACCGATGTTTTGAAATTATTTAAAACATTTTTAAGCTTTCCTTCACGGAAAGCAAAGCCTAAGCTATAATGTACAAGTAGTAGCACTTTTTGGCCAGCAGAGGGAGTGTGCTCTCAAAAAGGCCTTACCTATCATGAACATATAGAGAGACACCTCTGTATATATTTACTGTATGGGTAATGGAAAGTCATTTTCCATAAAACCACTTGGTCCTGCCAGTGGTTTTATTGAAGATCATTTGTTAAAGGAGTTAATCAATCTCTACTTAATTATATAAGTAATACATACTGGATGTCAAGAATAGATTTTAATCTTTATCCCCCATCGTCGTAAATTGTCCTAATAAGGAATGTTGATAAAGTTCCAGAGTGTGAAATTTTAAGTCCCTTAAGAATTGTTTTTTCTTATAGTAGGCTCAGCAGGAATTTAAAAAAAAAACAAGACATATATTCAATTACTCTCTTATACTGGATAATGTGTCATAGACTGTCAAAGGTTATATCTGATATTGGTAGCCGTAAGGCAGCCTAGAGTTTCCCTTTGAAATAATCTTCATTTGAATTATTTCTATTGGAATGCAATGCAATTTTGCAGATGTTCTGTTTCAGTGTTGAAAATTTTGATGGGTTTATTATTCACTGGGTTGTCTTAATTATTACTGTGGACATATGCTTTATAGTACATCAAAAATGTTCTACTACATCATTATCAGTGGTACGCATATTTCGACATTTAACAGAAGACAAGTCATGGAAATAAATTCAACATGAATTGTGTGATTTTGTAAAGTACGTGAAGAACCAACAGAACTCCTATAAGTCATTGCTTATTTTAAAGTTGTAATAAAAGCTGAAGTGTTTAACATTGCTGCAGGTGACTACTTGACTGATTGTCATGTTTGTGTATTTCAACTTTTTCAAATTGAGATTTGTGAACATTGTCAATGAGACTTTTCTACTTTGTATGAAAAGTTTCCAAAACAAGTTAAAAGAGGAAAATTCTGTGTTAAGACAAAATTTGAAACTTTTCCAGATCACTCTGTGGGTAAAGGTTTACAAATTTATGTGCTTAAGGCGATGGCTTCAAGGCATGCTGCAATAGGATGGTGAACGCAGGCACGTACTTTAGCTCTTGTATGTGTTTTGGTTGCTAATAAACCCTTTGTGTACCAATAAAATATATATATTATAATACAGCATCCACCCAGGATACTTGGTTCCAGCCAAACAGCACGGTCTTCTAGGGTATAAACAGACGCTGTCAGGGTTGCGGGTTCCGCGGCGTTTGGCCCGGCCGCTCCCTTCTTATCGGGCCCGTGCCCGGAGGGTGCGGCTGGGGCCTATGGGAGCGCCCGGCGGTTCTTCGGGACCCGACTTACCCTCTGTGGTGGCTCCTGTGTCCCAGGGAGGAGGGAGACCGGGTCCTGGGTCGCCTGCGGCGGTCCTCCACCGGAGCCCAAGGCTGCAGGCGCAGGGCAAGCCTTAGAATGGACGCGCGCGCACCCAGGCTCCGCCAATATGGCGGCCGGGCTGCGGCGCACGTCCGTGACGTCATTGGCGTCTCAGGCAGGGGGGTGGAGCTTGGTGGGTATTTAGGCTTGAGAGACCAGTTCCTCCTCGCTTCGTAATTGCAGCAGTTCCCTAGTGTAGCTTTCCTTCCTAAGTTTATTGCCTCACTTGTTTGACCCGGAAAGTGACCCCTGACCACGAGTATTTCTCCTATCCCGACCTGGCTTGTGACCTCGACTTCGTATCTCTTCTTGAACCCCTTGGCTTCCACGTATCCGGCACCCTGACAGACGCAGACTTGAAGTTTGTGCAATGAGACGTCTTTTTATTCCAGCAACAAACATCACACTTAGCTTGAATTACAATTGCAGGTGATTTAAACAAAAGAACTACAAATCAAAGCCTAGCTCAATGAGAGCGCTTACTATACATAAAGCACTCCTAACTATCTAGAAACCATAATCGTAATAAACAAAAGAAAAAGAAACAGTGTCTCTTTAGAAGTGTTAGTGCTCTCCGCCCTGCTCTCAACAGTCTGATTAAACCACTTCTGTCCAGGAGTCAGCAGCCTGGGAATTTATCTGTTGCTTAATTGACAACAAGTGTGCGACGAGATAGAGGCCATGTCCTAAATACTTGTAATGGTCCTTGTGGCTAAAGAAAGACAAATCTGGTGCTAAATCTGGACTTGCCTACAGAGACTTCCCATCAGCACCATCATCCCCTTTTCTGTCTCGCCCATTCGCTGTGTTTTTTGTTTATTTGAATAAATCCCCATCTGATTTCACCTTATCGAGTGTCTCCAAGTGTATCACTGCATCCTGAGCTCGTAACCTCACCTCTGTGGCAACACACATGACAATACCTTCCCTCAATTACTCTCCCAGACATCCTGTTACCCAACCCATGTAGGGATGAGCTGTTCGGTTTGATCGGTTCGGAGTTCGCATCGAACATAGCCTGTTAGTTTGTTCGCGAACTACAAACATTTCCGCGTGTTCGCCCACAATGCACCACAACGAACCACAATGCACCACAACGGACCACAATGCACCACAACAGACCACAATGCACTTTTCCACTGGCCTGAAGCTCGTAATTGGCTACAGCCTTGCACTTGACCACAGGTCTGGTGCAAGACAGTTTCAACACTATGCCAAACACGGCTCAGAGTCCTGATTGAGCAAATTTTGCCCAATCATGGGCTCACAGAGCTAAGTCCCGCAGCACACTATATAAGGTTTCCATGCAGGGCTTCTGCACGCATTTGAGAGGAGATTTTATAGGAGATTGTTGTTGTGTGTTCTTACTGCCGGTCTGCCACGCTACGGGGGGCGTCTGGGGGGTCTCATTTCTACCAAATATCTGGGAATTGAGGTGATCTGTGTCTTGTCACTGCCAGCAAGTATTTTGGGGGTCACAAATTTCTACAAAACATTTGGGAATTCAGGTGAAATGTGTCTTGTCACACAGCCAGTACCACGCAGTATTTTGGGGGTCACAAATTTCTACAAAACATTTGGGAATTGAGGTGATCTGTGTCTTGTCACACAGCCAGTACCACGCAGTATTTTGGTGGTCACAAATTTCTACAAAACATTTGGGAATTGAGGTGATCTGTGTCTTGTCACTGCCAGCAAGTATTTTGGGGGTCACAAATTTCTACAAAACATTTGGGAATTGAGGTGATCTGTGTCTTGTCACTGCCAGCAAGTATTTTGGGGGTCACAAATTTCTACAAAATATTTGGGAATTGTTATAATCCGTGTGTTCTCACTGGCTGCCGCCCATCAGGGGGTCTCACTGATTTATAGGAGGTTTCTGGGAATTGTAATCTGTGTCTTGTCACAGGCTGCTAGCTATCAGGGTGTCTCACTGAGTTATAGCAGAGTTCTGTTAACCTTTAATCTTTATACCAGAGTTGAATGAGAGTTCTGTATATATTCAATCTATATATCACTCACCATGTCTGAAAGAACAAAAAGGACAGGCAGACGCTCCCAGACACAGATAAGAGGGCAAGCAGCCCCTGTGTCGGGAGGCTGTGCTTCTGGTCGTGGTGGACGTGGTGCATCCTCTGCAGGGGCAGGCTTGTCCTTTCTAACTGGTGCTGGCCGTCTTAAGCAGCAGCAACATACAGAGGATTTGGTGGATTGGCTAACCAGGCCATCCTCATCCTCCGAGTCCTCTGCCAGCCAGACTTGTAGTGCTTTACAGTCCCACCTCAGCTGCCAAAGCATCTAATGCAGCCTCCATGTCCACAGCTACTCCTGCTGTAGCCTCGCTATCACACACGGAGGAGTCAGCTGAATTGTTTGACTACAATGACAGTGAGATGCTGCTTGAGGATGTGCAGAAAGTACAGTGCTCTGATTCAATCTCTGAGGTTGAGGAAGGGAGTATAATCAACCTAGAGGAAGGGGGTGCCAGTGATGACACACAAATAACTGGCACTCATGTTGCCCCAGCAGCTGCAGCATACTGCCAAGTTGGCTCCAGTGACGAGGAGATAGGGGGTGATGATGACAATGATGATGAGGTCACTGACTCCACCTGGGTGCCAGATTGAACAGAGGAATCAAGTAAGGAGGAGGGGGAGGAGGAGGCACAGCAGACACGAGACACAACATCCTCTGTGACCAACTGTAGCACTAGCCAGTCCAAGGCATCAGATGTCAGAGCTGCTTCGGTGCAGAGCGCTGTTGTCTCAAAGCACACATGCAGGAACTCTGCTGTCTGGGAGTTCTTTAAGAAATGTGCAGCAGACCCCACCATTGCTATTTGTAATCTATGTCAGAAGATGATCAAGCGTGGCAAAGACATCCCACACTTGGGTACCACGTGCATGAGGCGACATATGACCACCTGCCATGCATCCCATTGGCGCAAAACTTTGCGTAGGTCCTCCTCCTCTGTCTCTACCCCCACTGTATGTCCTGCCATGTCATTGCCTACAACCTCCACTAACAGGGATGATGCTACAGTAATGGATGTACCAGGTCCTTCCTCACAATGTGACAACATCCCATCAGCTGAAGATTTACGCAGTCAGATTACATTGCCGCAGCTGCTGCAGCGAAAGAAAAAATATAGTTCCAACCATCCCCAAGCACAGCGTCTAAATTCCAGCTTAGCAAAATTACTCGCATTGCAGCTGCTGCCTTTCCAGCTGGTGGACTCTGCTTCCTTCCGTGAATTTGCTGAATGCACTGTACCACAGTGGCAGGTTCCAAAACACCATTACTTTTCACGCAAGGCCATTCCAGCACTATACCAGCACGTGGAAGACAATGTTATCCAGTCATTGGGAAAGGCAGTCAGCAGCAAGGTGCATGTGACTTTAGACACGTGGTCCAGCAAGCATGGACAGGGTCGTTACATCTCCTTCACGGCACACTGGGTAACTCTGATTGCAGCTGGGAGGGATCCAAGACGGAGCTCTGTGCTGGAGCTTGTTCATCCACCACGCCTCCAGAAAGCTGCTTGTATGAGGTCTGTCTGCTACACCACCACCTCTCCCTCTTCCTCCTCCTCCTCCTTCTGTGTCTCTGGCAAAGTGGCAGTTAAACCGACGCCTGACAGGTGCTACGCAATGGCTCAAGCAAAAAGATACCATACTGTGCTTGAGCTGGTTTGTTTAGGGGACAGGAGCCACACCTGGCCAGAAATTCTGACAGCTCTGCAGGGCCAGGTGCAGAGATGGTTAACACCACGTCAGCTTCAGCTGGGAATGATCATCTGTGATAATGGCAGCAACCTTCTCTCCGCCCTACGCAAGGGTAAATTGACGCATGTACCATGTCTAGCACTCGTCCTATATCTAGTGGTACAGCGTTTCCTAACCAAGTACCCAGGGCTGGCAGAGCTTCTCAGCCAGGCCAGAAAAGTCTGCAGCCACTTCAGACGGTCATTCCCAGCAAGCGTTCGCCTGGCAGAAATTCAAAGAGAATTCCACCTTCCCACAAACCGTCTGATCTGTGACATGCCCACCAGGTGGAACTCGACATTAGCAATGCTGCAGCGTCTGCACAAGCAGCAGAGGGTCATCAACAAGTACCTGTGTGAGTATGACACAAGGACAGGTTCAGGTCAACTTGGTTTCCCCCCCCGCAGTGGCTGATGATCAAGGATGCATGCACTGTACTGTCACCAATTGAGGAGGCATCGAGGATGGTGAGCAGGGACAGTGCATGCATCAGTGACACAATTCCTTTAGTGTTCCTGCTGGAACTATGTACTTTTAAATGTACAGTATGACCAATACCTTTGTTGGTTAGACCTTTTGTTGGGACGCTGAGGAGGAAGGTAGAGACAGATGAAAAGCAAAGTGATACATCAAAAGTATACAAAAAATAGTGCATAGAATAACTTTATTTCACATAGATCCCACTAACTATATTTCAAAATAAAAACCTCTACTGTAGACGATCACTACATATCCACAATTAATGTATCAGCATAAATATTCCCTGCGTATCCCCTTCACTACCAAAATCGACTTTACTCCATCTTCAAAAGCATATGCTGTTACCACAAGATCTAATAAACTCAATCTGGTCTTATTCTGGAGCAATGCAAGCAAATTTTGTTTCCTGCAAATAAAATGAATTTGCCTATGGGCTCCATACAGTGCCCCTAAATTGTCAGGACATTAGACATTACAGCCAAAGGGAACATATGGCTTGGGGAGACACAGTAGTCTCAGGTACACTCTATCGGCAGAAACACTGTTTGGCCAGCAGATGGAGTCATCTGTCTGTCGAATCATGCATAGAGTATGGAAATGTGCTATGAGGATTTTACAGCACATTCAGTCTGTATGGCTAGTGTAGCGTGGTTTTCCATAAAACCACTAGTTCCTGACAGTGATTTTATGGAACAGCACCTGGTAGTGAAGGGGTTGATAACTAACACAATATTTCAATTATATTATCACAGCTATCATACATTTCTGTGGATCACTAAAAGGAAATAAAAGCACTGGGCAATATAACTTGGATTTAATAACACTGATTCTAGATCTTGCAAAAGGGAATAAGCAATTAGGTCAAGCCTGTTGACATTGTATTTTGTATTATTATTGCAGCATTTCTCAGAGTGCCTAAACAGATATGTATGTATGTATGTATGCAAGGCATTTATTAGAATTTATTAAAAAATAAATTGTATTACACCTGGATCCACTAAACTATATGAATATAAAAAAGATAATCACCCGTTGTTCACCTGTAGGGTAAATTATTATTATTATTATTATTCTTTATTTATAAAGCGCCAGCATATTCCGCAGCGCTGTACAATAAGCACAGTATAGACAGGGTTACAATACATTGAACAACATTTGACAAACAGTACAGGAGGAGATGAGGGCCCTATTCCCGTAGGAACTCACAATCTAGGAGGGTTGGGGTTGGAAACAGGAGGAGAGGACTGTAAGGTGAGAGTGATTGATGGTTGCATCAGTGAGTAGGGTGGTAGGCTTCCCTAAATAGGAATGTTTTCAGGGAGCGTTTGAAGGAAGAGAAGTTAGGGGAAAGTCTGACAGCACGAGGGAGAGCGTTCCAAGAGTGGGGCTGCGCGTGAGAAATCTGCAGTCTATCACGGGAAGAGGTGATGCGGGGAGAAGCTAGGCGCAGGTCACTGTTTGACCTTAGGGAGCGGGCTGGGGTGTATTTGTGATTAGTGAGGACAGGTAGTGGGGCGCTGAGGCTAGGGAGATGAGCGCATTCTGCGGCCACCGTCAAATGTACGTCGATGCGTGCGCACGCATTTTTTCACGGAATACGCTTAAGTGGTCAGACGATGCGCAATTCTGGACGTATTTCATGATGGTGGGGTAAAAAGAAGTCTAGGGAAATCCGGCTGTTTGAACGTTATGTGCCGCATGCAGGCTGACGTCTCCTAATCACGCACACACGCTGCTATGGGCCGCAGCGCACTTTGTACGTCAGTAGCAGCGGTTCACGTTCTGATAAAATGCGTTCATTTGCTGTTGCGTGGTGTCGGCGCACTTTCGTACGCACGTACTGCGTATATTGGCCGTCATTGGCCGTTATGTGCTGCTAACTGCCGCTGATTTAGTGCGCCTGCACGCGCTTCCGACTGCCCCACTCTGACCCTAGCCTTAGTTAGTGAGGGTTTTGTAGGTAAGGATAAGGATTTTGAACTTAATTCTGCAGTGGATGGGGAGCCAGTGAAGGGACTCGCAGAGGGGAGCGGCAGAGACAGAGCGGCGGGTGAGGTGAATTAGCCTGGCGGAGGCGTTCAGGATGGATTGTAGGGGGGAGAGGCGGGACAGAGGGAGGCCAGATAAGAGATTATTGCAATAGTCGAGTCGGGAGATTACCAGGGCGTGTATGAGTTGTAAATGCATAAGCTCACATTCTAAATAACAAATATAACATTTTTACATACATTGCAACAAACAACTCGTCAACCACATTACTAGTGAAAGATACACCTAACCCCCTGATTGATTCTGGGGGAGAGGTCATGGAAATTTGTGGTATAATACTTTACTAGTGTGTGCTCCCATATATACTGTACATGTTCCTTTGCATTGTGTGTTTTGTATTTGAAGATATTGGGTGAGGGATACACTCAACGGTGAGCTGCATGCATCTTCAATCTATTTTATCGATCATATTTATTTTGGATATTAAATTGTTGCGCCTTCACAACACTTAACTTCCATTTGGGTAATCAAAGATACACCATGGTCCTGATACAGAACCTAAGCCCCTGGGGGTTACATTCCAAGCCTGACCCACTAACACCTGCATAGACTTTAATGGCTCTGGTGGGTTTACCAGAGCTCTGGTTACATTTACACATATCTACAACAAAGAGCACAAGGTATGTTGTGTATATAATAAAACGTGGAGACTTTCCATTGCATCAAAATCTGAATAACTAAAGAACTTTGCAGCAGCCTCCCAGATATCTTTCAAGATCATCTACCCAAAACCTCATACAGATCATTTTACTAAGCAGATACTGCTCCCTTATCTTTGAATATGATGAGGTAAAATTTTAAAAATGTTGATGCAATGTAGGACTAAGGTCCTAGGGCCTTGGTTTCAGTCAGTCCAGGCACAGCATCACAAGGTGGTGGAGGTTACATGGAAAAAAGTCTGTCAGGCAGACGGTGCCTCCGTTACTGTGGTAGTAAAATCTAAGCATTGCAGTCTACAAGACCCAACATATCTGTATAAATGCCCAGTCCCTCAATATTCAGAATGTGGTAAAGTCATCGAAAGGAAAAAGGCCTTGCTCCCTGAAAAGGTATAATAACCATTTTAACACCTTTCTTTTAGAATGAATGTTGGGATAAGGAAGGTTCGGATCTGCCAGCTTGGACTCAAAACTCATCCAATATCTCTTCTCCATTAAGAAGTGGCATTACTATCACAGTAGTTTTAATTTTGTTTTGCTATAATATCCTGTTAACGTTTGACCTGACAATCCTGTTCATTAAGGTTTAAAAATTATAGGGAGGCCGAAGAAAAGGCATAATTTTGGTGAAATGGATTCCACCAATCCAAGACAGCGCATATTTATCCGATTATTAATATACACCCTGAGCCGGTCTTCCGTAAGGCTGGATAGCTGGCCACATTGCTCCTGTCTCTAACAGGGGCCGGCTCTATGTTTCTTTCTTTTTGTGCTGCTTACATTCTCGAGAGTCTGATTTTAAGCCAAGAGTCATCCCGTCTTTATTTTCCTCGCTGTACTGCTGATCTTATGCAACACACAGATGTACAGTAGTAGAAATAGCCTATAATTAAACCTCGACTCATCTCGAATTGCTTTCTCTCATTTCTGTTTGGCAAAAGATGTAGTTTAGTAAGTGAAGTTAGGCAAAAGTATTTGTGTTTACACAGAAACATATTGAGAGTCAAGATGCATGTGGCCATGATAACGCATACATTGCAAATTTAGTAGAGTTCTTTTTTTAACAGCTGCAGCAATCTCTCTGACACAACAAAATCTATTGTATTTAAAGGATATGATAATTGTGTGCAATCATGCCTTTCAGAAATTCTTGCAAGTTTAATTTGTTTTGAAAACTAATTGGTGCATTAAAAGTCTCCCCTCAAAGCTTTACGACTTGCAAAGCTTTGAATAGATTTATAATACAAAGCCTGCCAGCATCTGCCTAATATATAACAATAAACGTTATTACTATTAGGTAATTGCGGAGACCTTACCTACATCTTTTCAATATCTTGTAATAGTTGATCAACGCTAAATAATCTTTTTTTTTTAAATAGCCCAGTTGATTGTCGTTATTATTTTTAAAAACATTTTTAGTACTATCAGTGGTGAATGAATTCCAACTTTTACATATCAAGCAAGCGCACATTACCTAGCACTCCACTGTTGATTGCTTGCATAAAATATGCCTTGCAGCTCTTAACTCAACTAAACTGCAGTTGCGTGCAGATGTTGTTCCCCGCAGCTAAAGAGTAGTAAAAGACATATGCTCATTTTTTCACAGTAGGGACAAAAATAGACACGACACTTCATTTGTCATGTACTGCATATAAAACAGCAGATATTCTAAAATATTTTGTTCACAGCTGACCTGAGCTGGGGAATTGATTACTTAGCTTCCCTTCAGACTTGTTATAATGATCATTAAATTGTGTATTTCTTTATTTAATTATTGTTACTTTTTCAATTTGGATTGGATAATGCTATGGATGCATAATGTTATTTTTAAAGCAAAGTTGGATGACTAATGAAGAATAAGATTTACGTTATTCATCACAATTTGGTCAATTTGGCTTTTCGTATCCATGCAGCTGCATCTTTTGATAAACATTAGCAATATCAACTAAATAGGACATAAGGGAGAAAGCACTTTGCTATCCTTGCAAATCCCAACTGAGGACATTTAAATGATATTATGTCAAGTCAAGCAAATTAGCATTTTTTGTTTATTATAAAATTGCTTATAAAGTATTTTACCATTTGGGATTTAGGTAACAGTTTAAAAAGTACATTAATACAATGGTTGTTTGCCCCTGTAATGGATTTGCTAGGATAGCAGAGACGGCTGTCTCCAGCTTCGTATTGCTGATCTCAATAATATATAAGAAGTTTGTCATGGTGTTCCTGAAGATTAATAAAAGATGTGAAAATGTGTTCACTACTTAATTAGATAGGACATTTATTTGAAATCGAAAAGAACATTTCTTCTAGGGATGCATGCTATGTTGCTTTGTTTTGAATCCTACTTTTATTGACAGCTAAGGGGTTATTCACTAACCACTATTATCAAATGAAATAACAGTGGTTTTATTTCGCAAAACTTTGGCGAGCTAATGTAGATCAAGTAGGATGAAACTACAGTGAACTCCCAAATTAGGGAAGTCCCATCGTAATTTACACCATAGTTTTGGGTCACTGTAGTTCAGTATGGATTTCACTGTAGTTTTCACCATAGTTTCAGCATGTTATCTGGAATTTTTGACCATTGTTTTTATTGCATATTCCGTGGGAGTTCGATGAACATCGCCAACAACAACAAAAAAAAATCGCTGACGAATGCCCACCATCGTTGCCAATAATAAAGGAACAATGCTAGAGGAAGAATAGCTGCAAGTTATTTACGGATTAATTAATTTTTCAACTGCTCTTTGTTTCTTTGGATAGCCACCTCTCATTTCCGTGCTCTCCATTCCCCACACTTCGGCGAGTTCGATTCGAGGACCCTGCGGTGAATTCAGCATTCACTGCATGGTCCCTGAAGTGCAGTGAATCGACCCACCAAACAAATCGAAAAACCGTCGCATCGATCCGAAAAAACACCGAAAACCCGCCAAATGCATCCGATGATCTGCTGCAAAACCGCTGAATCAATCCAAAAAAAGCCGACGACGCGCCGAACAGAGTGCCAACCAGCCACCGGAAAAATCCGACAAGCCACTGTACGGGGTAAAAAAGAAAAAAAACAAGAAACAACCGCAACTTTTAAAAGCCGTTTTCAAAGTACAGCATGCCAATGCCTGTGATTAATATATAAGGTCCTATCAATAATAATAAAAAGGCCTATTACAAAAAAAGCCATATAAAAAATAAAAAAAATCGGAAGCAATAGTTCGCCAAAAAAATCCCGAAAAGGCCAAAAAAAAACAAAAAAATAGTCTTTTTGCTGCAAATTAAAAAAATAAATCATTGAATAAATATTTGATAAAAAGGGGGAATTATTTTAACACTGAAACCTAAGGAGTTAAAACCTATACCTGATTAAACCTGTTGAATGAAACCACCGAACATCAGGGCATTTCACTGACATTTTGGTGCTGTTTGGCGTTCTTTGAATAGATTAACCATTACTTCTCTATGGGGAGTTCACTGCCACCAAGGTTAACCATATTTCGCTGGCAGTTTGCCAATATTTGGTGAACTGCCAGTTTTTTGAATAGCCGAATGGCCACGAAATTGCACTGTATTTGGAAATTCATTGTTCGGTGCAATTTAGGAGCCAATTCGGTGCTCTTTGAATAACCCCGTATGTGTAAAATAAAGAACTTGCTCACGGCTTGGGAATTGAGAAGGTGAGTAATGGAAGTGGTTTTGTTAATTTTATATGTGTCAAATGGAGAATGTCAGTACTTTGGAACTAAATAAATAAATATAAATTAAAAAAATATATTTTACCTTTGTGTCTTTTGTCTTTCTTTACATGACATTTTCCATGGTCATGTTTGGTATCATTAGAACGGCCAGACTCTGTTCTGTCCAAGGACACCTAACATGACTTTGTGAGTTGTAAAGAATGGAAATACAGGGTCCAAAGTACCCCTGCTCTGCTCGCAGTGGTGAAGCAGCTTTAGTTTTAGATGGACCAATGTGTAATAACGCTTTGCGCCATCACCCCCACATTTGGTTTCGGCATGGGAAATGAGAAGGTGATTTAGTGCAGAGGCATTGTTTGCTTTAAGATGTCACTTCTGAATATATTTTGCAGTCATTGTGTGCTCTTTGGTTTGTAATATGAGAGCATGAAATCTATTAGTATGCGCATTAACCCCTTTGCTGCTGAGCCATTTCACCTCTGTGTGCTGAGCTCATTTTTACCGCTTTTGCTCATCATGCTTAAACGTGATTTGAAGTCACTTTTTATTATATGACCCAGACATATTATGTATCCTTTTTTCCGGCAGATTCGGCAGATTCGTAATATGTCATTATTATATGTATAGGTCATGCCCTGCCTGAATATTATAACAGAAAATGCAATAATATTTTAATTCTCAATCATCTACAGCGTGTAAAGTGTTTTTTTCCCCACATTTTATCATCTGAGCATTTGCGGTTATATGGTTTATGGGGTATAATTATTAAAAAAATTAGAAATGGGAACTAGCTACTTTTTTTTCTAGAAAATTACATGATTTTTAGCGAAGATTGTAAAAATAAAATTTGCTAGTGCAGCAGCATTGTTCACATTATTATTGAAATGGGAACAATATTGCTGCAGTAATTAAAAAAAACACACAAAAAAAGACATCTTTATTTTATTTTCATTTTTTTTATTATTATTTTTATTTTTTCTTACTTTGAACATGCTCAAATGATCAAATGATACCAAACCTGATCCCTCTAGCTACCGACGATCGGGTGATATGGGGGTTCAAATGAACCCCCTGTCTCCACCATGGGATTTCCTTGGGAAATCCCTGGGCAGCTAGGGGTTCCCTGGCTAACTGACATCATCGTGCCATGCGCGATGACGTCAGATGATGATGATGGGGACACATAGGTGGAGCTGCCATCCAAGATGGCAGTCCCCACTGGAACTAGGATCCCCCTACCCTCCTTTCAGACAATCTCTCGGCCAGAGAGGTGAGTATGGACAGAGCTCCCAGCCTAACTGAAGAGGTGTGGGGAACGTCCTCAGCATAAAGCGGGAGACTATGAGGACGTTCCCCACACGCTTTCAGCAGTGAAGGGGTTAAGCATAGTGTACACAGTATCTGTGTCTGGTGCCTTACCGTAGAACTGATAATAAATGAATATTGTATCTATGAGATAGAATGAAATTTGAGAAATGAAGTTTAGTGTCAGATCATTAGAAAGATATTGTATGCTATAAAATGTCCTTGTTTTGTAGTTAAAAAGTATATATTTAAACAGGCAGATTAAGTGAGGGATATGAAAGGGAAAAAAAGCAACTTTAAAAATGAGCTGTTGAATAAGGCATTTGAAGTCAGTACAGTAGGTGCTGTTGCAAATGAATAGCACAGAATATTGTTCAATATCTTACCAATATGTATTGAAATATAGCTCCTACCTTTATGCCACAAGAGACAGAGAATTTAAATGGTACAGCAGTGAAATCTTCAGACATCCTATAAATGAGTGAATGGTAAAAAGATAGTGAGGTTGAGGTGAAGGACAATAACTCTCAAAAGACCAAAGATTTTCTGCTTCATAATCAGAAAATAAATCACTTGGTTTAAATCTAATGTACAAGGAAAAAGGTAGATTAACTTTCAAAAGAAGATCAGACAGGCATTCAAATAAAATGTTCAAGTAAATCTTCTCAGTAGTTTTGTCATTTATTGCTCAAAATATGTAATACTTTATTGAAATCTCTGTAACTTTTTTGACCTTGTAGTCTTCATAGAAAAAGATCAAAATATCTAATTTTGTTAAAGCTAATCCTTGGTTTCCCATCTATATATTTATACAATCCATTGTTTAGATTAAGGAAGCAGGTGTCTCACAAAAGTCTGCAATTATAATATGTTCTAATAGACTTTAATGTAGTGTATTACAATTTCAAAGCTAAAATATTTCCATTTGGATTATAGGATTTCTGAGGTTCTTTTGCAGGATAAGAATATGAGATCACTCATAAGATTTTTTAAATAGTTTTTTTTCTACATTGCAACCATAAAAGCATAAGCATTACTAAGCAGGCAAAAGCTTCACATACTCACAAGAATGTGGAAGGCAGGTGGTGTAAACCAGGCTCTTAGTCTTCTCGATCTGAAAGCGTGTGGTATTGTTCTGATTATTAGTAGCCTAGAATCTCTAAGCAACGAAACTGAAACGAAGGTAAAGGTGGAAGATTCTGTGACTAATCACGGATTCAGAAATCTAAAAGTTCCTGTAAATGGCTTCAGCACAGTGGAGCGGCAATATCATCACCATTATGTGTAGAGGAACCTAGAGTGGATGAGTTGATGGACATGCCGCTCAAAATGGAAACGGAGAAAAAAACCTCAAGAAAAAACTATCCTGTAGCTCAAACAAAAGCAATCAGGCATCCGAAGACCCCACACATCTTTGTTTGTAAAAAGGAGTCAAAGTGTAGAAAAACATGCACGTACACTAAAAACTAACCGAGCTCCAAAGTATTGAGCATTATCTTCAGGGTTGGTCCAACAGTATAGGAAATTAAGATATTAGCAAATATTGGTGCTGGTACCATTAACACTGTGCACGAAAACTGGGGAACACACGTGTGCTGATTACGTTCTGCCCAATGAGGACAGTAATCCTACCTCCACAAACGAGAATAAGACGACGAGAGACAGAGAAATAGATGCGAGTAAAACTGCCGTACATGTCCTGAACAAGTTATACATGCTACACGTTACGCTTCAACATGCAAATCAACAAATGTGCAAAACTGTCTGTAACAACATACAAGTTGATTTAAGTTAAAGCTAACGTAATTGATATGGGTTTCCCAGCCTTGAGACTGCACACATTCATCACATCTCATGCTGTGTTTAGTGTATTTTCTGCAAACAGGCTTTTTTCTGACAGTTAGGCATTAGTATATATTTCATCGCATCGCGATGTATCATGCGTTTTCTATCCACCTCCAGAACGGTAAATTAATAACAATAGTATTCTTTACTTATCTCAACCCACATACATCTCAATAAGCTCATACAACTCCATAACATTCAAATCGCTCAATAACTCAAACCCTCCTTACATGTCTTCTTTACTCCACAAGCACATCCCATCTAGACCACGCACTACCAACTCTCACCTCCAAGACTTCTGAAGGGCAGCTCCGGTCCTCGAAAATGACTTACCTCGCCCTATTAAAATCTCCCTTAATCTTTGGGCCTTCAAGAAATCCCTCAAAACCCATCTCTGCAAATTAGCGTACCACATCACTGACGTAACTCATCTCTCTTCTCACCTACTCACCCGTCTTGATTGATGCCACTTTCATGGCCCCACCATTCCTGAACCACTGTCACTAGTGATCCTGAAGGCCAATAAAACTCCTCTTGTCTTCCTCCACTCCAATCCCTCTAGATTGCAAGCTCCTATGAGCAGTGTCCTCCACACCGCTTTTCTCCAGCTTATGCTAGTTTATTTGTGTCTTGTTTCCTTTGGTAATTGTAAAGTGCTGCAGAAACTGTTGGCGCTATATAAATGATGATAATAATAATAATTATGCTGACCAGTTTTGCAATGTGATAACAAAACGCATCATGCTAAGATGTTAAAGGAACTGAACTTACAACATGTCAATCTAGATGTACTGTTCAACTCTTTTGCCTGGGTTTATAAATTTTTCTCTGTGAAGCTCATGACTTGTGTGAGCAGAATGCTCAACCCTGCTCTCCTCACCACCACCGAACTCAGGTTTCCTTCAGCACTTTTCTCTCCTTTTTTCCGCTGCAACAAGAAAGCAGGGCAAGTAGCATTTTCAACACCTGGGGCCTAGACTTCCAAAAAACATCAATTCCTCCTGCAGCCTTGGAATCTCTGAAAAAGAGCTGTTTCCCGTCTCCATAAGCAAATCAAACCTGCACGAACTATAAATTCTAAATTCTCTGTTGAAGTTTATATTTTATTTCAACATAAGGTATGTTGATATTGTTGACATTCTGCTGGCCTAACCCAATATTGCCATAACCCTAAAACCGTCAATGTATTTACCACCCAACACACTGACGCAACCATCAATCACTCTCACCTCGCAGTCCTCTCCTCCTGTTTCCAACCCCAACCCCTCTAGATTGTTTGTTCCTACGGGAATAGGGCCCTCATCTCCTCCTGTACTGTTTGTCAAATGTTGTTCAATGTATTGTAACCCTGTCTATACTGTGCCTATTGTACAGTGCTGTGGAATATGCTGGCGCTTTATAAAAAAATAATAATAATAATAATATTTCTGATGAAACATTTTGTCAATAAACACATTTAATAGTAGATCAGTTTTATGTATCTGTAATGCTCAGATTTATTTTTCTATTATTTACATGAGATGTTATTTGGTTTTACTATTAGGGTATGTTACTGCATCTGTCATTTTCTAGAAACAGGAGAAAAGCGACTTTAATGTGATGAATTCTGAACAACAGAGACTAGTTTGAAAATCTGTAATCTAAATTATAAAGGGATTATTTCTGCCATGCACAATTGCTGCCTTTTGCTGTTGTTGTTCAAAGATGTACATGGCAGAATTCCAGCACCAGAAAAAAATATGTGCAATCATTAAGAATGCGAAAAAGAGGGGAAAAAAATAGTAATGAAATACAACAGATGTAACCATGTACATTTGGGCCAATGTTCTTTTTTCAAACAGAAAAATAATGTGTTAATAAAAACTATACACAAGGTTTGCAGAAATGTAGAAAGGTGTAAAATAACAACTTGCTTTTACTAGCTCAATTTAGCACTACATCAGCATCCCAAATCATTTGCATTTTTTGTAATGGCATCAACTGTGTATAATGCAAAATATTATTTTTCAAATTAGGCAGTCAGCGGAGATGCTTGCTTTATTAAATGAATACCTATAAATACTGTTTGCTACATTGGTGTTCTTAAATTTGGCTCTATGGAGTCCTATGGACTCCAGGAGTTGATACCCTCGGTACCACGCAGCTATGCTGAAGGATCAGTCAGCAGCTAAAAAATATTCCATCTCTCTAGTGCTACTGATACAGTGACTCGGCCAGAATAGGGATGGCAGGGATGGCTCTTGCAGCCTTTTATTATTCACAGCTCCCTGTAAGGCTAATGTCAGACGAACGCAGTCAGAGCGCACTCTGCATGCGTGCATAACGAACAGACGTACTGACGGAAGATACTGTAGACACCACACGGACCGTTTTTGTTGACGGACGTAGAAAAAAAAGGGGAATTATGGGAAACAAAATAAATATGAAAAATTATAATATTTGGAAAATGATATAAAAAGCCATTGTGTGCATCAAGGTGTTGGACATCGCAAATGCGCTGTGTCTGACATCTCATTACTCACACAGAACGCTACACGGACGTGGCGCACTCTGCGCGTCCGTGGTAGTGGTTTTATGTTCTTGCCTAACTTGCGTCCGTTTGCCACGTGCGTTGTGTGTGCGCAGTTCGGTGCGCACGTACTTTGTGTGTGGGTCTCTTGATCATGATTCTATGCTATAACGGACGTTAAACTGTGCGGCAACACGGACATGATCACTGCGTTCGTCTGACATGGGACTTACTGGGCAGGTTGTGACCTTAGTGTTTATAATTTTGGTTAAAGGGGTTATTCACTAAGTCCTGAACCTGACACTTTCGGGGCAGTTTAATCTGCTGTTTCACTGAAAAAAAATTATATTTTGCCTAGGTTCTACAATAAAATGTGATAAATTGCGTTTAAACCTGGCGAGGAAATAGTGGTCAAAAAAAATAGGTTCAGCACATGGGAGGGTGAAATGGTTCAGCAGCTTAGGTATTAAAAGGTTGTTCTCCAAGGAAGAGCAAACATTAAATAGGAAATAATTAAAAGCTATTCCATATGTCTGTCAGTAGCTAACATGCGATTCCCACAATTTATTCAGCATTTAAACCAAATTTTAAACTTCAAAACAGTTTTCAAAAATGTGTCTTAGAAAAAGTTAAATTTATGTACAGTAATGCATGGTTAACTGAAGATTTGTAAACACACATTACAAACAAACTGTGATCGTTCTATTGTATTCAAATTTACGCTCTTATTTGAATTATGTTTCTATAATGCTGATTGAACTAGTCATAAATAATGGCACTTCCAGGGAAGTTTATGACAGTTATTTCATGAATCAAGCAGCTATCCAGCCAGGTGCACTTTCCAGCCAAATGAACTTTATTATATTTTCAGCTGACAGACTGACAGCAATTAAAACTTGGCAATCCAATAAAATAGCAAAGTTACTACTAGAGATAGCTTCATATTACTTGGTGTGTGCGTTAACTAAATCCTTTACTATGATTTTAACAGAAAATAATATTTTGAAGCTATTTTTCTTAATATTAAACTGCAAACTGAATGGCTCCTTTTTAAGTTTCTTTCTTTGTTTCAAACCAGTTTGATCAATGGTATTACAGTAGAAACAATGGTCACTCTACATAGATTATTTTTCTTTAATCTCCCTGGTTGTCTGATTATGATTTTTTTTATGTCAAATCAGTATATTATTTTCACCTCCCTGGCGGTATTCCTGAGTGTGGCTCGGGGTTAAGGCTAGGGTCAGACGAAAGCAGTTTTAACGTGCGTTTAGACGCACGAAATCACGGCCGTGCTAGCAGCAAATGACGTCCAATGCCGGGGAACACACGAAGTATGGCCGCACGAAAGTTCGTCCGCGCAACGCAAGTGGCAAACGAACGCATTTTTTCTACAACGTCAAACTGCTAGTACGGACATACAGAGTGCGCTGTGTCCGCTAGAGGCGTGTGTGCGTGATTGGGAGACGTCAGACGCTGCTAATGTCCGGCCAACATAACGTCCAGACACAAAAAGTGTTTTATTGATGATCCATACAAAATCACGGACGAAAAGGCGCATCGTATGACCGCTATCACGTATGCCGTGAAAAAATGCGTCCATTCGTTCGAACGCACTTTTTCACAGACAACGTGAAAAATGCGTTAGTCTGACCCTAGCCTAAATTTCAGTGCTGAAAACGGCAACCCCAAGCCACACTCGGCTGATACATACCTGTCTTGCATTCCCTCGATGTCCTCCCGCAGTCACCTCTGTCTGATCGTGGCATCCTGCTTCCGGGTTCCCATCATGGGAAGGGAACCCGGAAGCAGGACGCTGTGATCAGACGGAGGTGAGTGCGGGAGGACATCGAGGGAATGCAGGGACAGGTATGTATCAGCCCGAGTGTGGTTAATGAAACACCTGAATTCAAAAATTAAGATGCGTGTCCCTATTTGTCCACATAGTGTACAGTTACAGTTACAAGTTTTTAAAAAGCACTAACAGGTTCTTGCAGCTCTGTACGATGAGAAACATGAGACATACATGATACATAAAGAAAAGACAACCCTGCCCGTAGGCTACCTTGTCTAGGAAATACAGCACTTATAACCAAGTGCTCAGCCAGACATCCCATGAGCTTACAATCTAAGGGACAGGGTAAGTGAACCAGATGGGAGCAGAGGGAAGGTGAAGCTCGTTGCTAGAATAAATGTTGTGACGATTGCATGGGAAGGACCAGAAGGTTGGGCTGAGTAAAGGTAATTAGATAGAGAAGTGGAAACAGCTGTAAGGGAGACCTTAAATTATGGACCAGGCCTGGGTGGGAGGGTGAGTGGGACAGCAGAGTGAGGAAAATTGTGGTCTGTTTGAGTATGCTGGAAGAGAGAATGGAGATATTGGTACTTGTGCATTTAAGAATCTACAACGCAGGAGGGGAGGGGGAGGAGGAGCAGGAAGCGGGAGGGTGAAAAACAGAGTTAAGGACTAACAGGGCTATTCAGAGAGAGGTGAAAACCAGGAGAATTGGCAGGAGAAGTGAATTCTCCTGGTTTTAACCTCTCTCTGAATAACCCTGTATGATTTATGGACTACCAAAACTCGGGACTGCAAATCCCCCAAAGTGTTCCAGAGTTGGCTGGACACATTACTTGCTATGATAAAAGAACAATCTGGCTCTGCTGTTTAATTCTAATATCCTCAATGTCCCCTTGTCCTGACTTCAGTTCACGTGTGCATTTATAGTGTTTTTTTCTGTGTTAGCAGTTTAAAAACAATTGCATCACTGAATTAAATATTAACAAATGTTTTCCATAATTATAAAGCTCTTTACAGGATCATTCTAGTGTAAAAATGACAAGTGCTCTTTTCTAAAACTTTATTTAAAGGGACATGCATGCTTTGCTAGTGTGCTTTAAAAAAAATGCTATGCCTTTTCAATGAGTCAGTAGTCTCATTCAACAGACATAAAAAGCAAGTAAATATGATATTTTCTCAGATTTACCTGCTTTTCGTTCTTGCCATTTTCCACACCCATCTCAGCAGGCACTTTAAGCTAACCAATCAGTGTGCATACTTTGGTATATATAAAAAACGAACTGATCATGTGCAACTGAGTTGCTCCTCCTCCCTCCTGCATTGTGAGCTGAGGAGAGGGCGGGGCTGAACTTTAGCCCCCAGCTACTGCAGAGACAGGGAAGGAAAGAAATCTATACACACAGGGGGAAAAAGACAGCAGAGAGAGGGACAACAAAGAAAAGCACAGAGACACAGCAAGAAACGGTAAAGAGAGAAAGACAGCAAGATAAAGCAGAGAAAGCACAAGAAAAGGTACAGAGAGAGCGCACACACAAGAGATAGCACAAGAAATAGTGTGAGAGTGAGTGACTGTGTGAGGGACTTTGAGAGAGACAGTATGTAAACCATGAAAGACTGTGAGTATGTCAGTGGGTGAGTGAGTCTGTGTGAGAATGTGAGTGTGCGAGAGAGTCAGCGGGAGAGTGCTTTGCTTTCACAGTTGCGGAGATGCTAATATTCGGTTCTTCAGTTTCCCAGGGTTTTTTTTTTTCCAATATAAAGTTTTTTATTGAGTACCATCAGAAGTTGAAATACAAAGATATAATAATGACAACAGGGCCTGTCAGCGATATAAGTCACATATGTGCAGGTAGGTTGTCGTCAACATTTTACGGTACATTTTACATTCTATAATAAACAATAAGTAACAAATACAGTGGTTAATACAGTAGTTGAATAAACATAGACGAAGGAGAAAAAGATAAAAAAAAAAAGGGGGAAAACAAAAATTAAAAAATGCGGTTCGACAGGTTTAAAGCAATTTTAAGAGGATCCCTTGGAGGATCTATAGGATACCCAACCTTCC
This sequence comes from Leptobrachium leishanense, assembly GCA_009667805.1. NCBI lineage: Eukaryota > Metazoa > Chordata > Amphibia > Anura > Megophryidae > Leptobrachium > Leptobrachium leishanense. The sequence continues at coordinate 117,770,127 of CM019066.1, forward strand.
CAGGTAGCCTGGTACTGTGGAAGGGTGTTATGGGCCGAAGCGAACATTTCCTCATATTTACAGATACTATCTAAACGGGTCAGGACTTCTGAGAGTGAGGGGGTGGAGGCAGAGTTCCAGTAACTAGCCAACACTAATTTGGCAACCCCGAATATTGCCGATATCAACCCTCTGGGTGGTATTTGAATGGTAATGGGGATAAAGTGTAACAGGTAAGTTTCGGGCTGGAGAGGAAAATCCAACGAGGTACATAGTTTGATCAGGCAATGGATGCCGGCCCAGTAAGGGCTAATTTTCGGGCAAGACCAAAAAACATGAAGCAAAGAACCCTTGTCTGTTGCACAACGCCAGCATATGTTAGTACCCTTGGAGATATGGTGCAGTCGAGCAGGGGTAAGGTACCAGCGGTATAATAATTTAAGATGTGCTTCTCTGATGCCAGTGCTTTTAGATAGGCGATACACCGATGACGTGGCATAAAACCAGTCCCATCATAAGGCTATCCTAAACAAAAGATAAATCCAGGTAAAGTATCCATGTAATTGGGCAGACTAGATGGGCCGAAAGGTTCTTATCTGCCGACATTTTTCTATGTTTCTAGGTCTATTATATCATACAAGCGACGTGTATTATCACACGTCTGCCTCCCCTGTACAAATCCTGTCTGATCCGGGTGAATCAATTTAGGGAGTAGGGGCACGACGCGCGAGGCCAATAATTTTTCATAAAGTTTAATATCAACATTTAGTAGGGAGATGGGGCAAAAATTCGCGCAATGAGTGGGGGGCTTGCCAGGTTTAGGGAGTGTGACTACGGTAGCCAGGAGCATCTCTGGGGGAACTTGGCCAGTGGTTTTAATGTTATTGAATAAGGCTGTCAGGGTAGGGACCAGGAGGGAGGCGAAGTTTTGATAATAAAGATTAGATAATCCATCAGGGCCTGGCGCTTTACCTTTCGGGAGAGCTCGGATCGCTTTGTAGACGTCTTCCTCAGAGAAAGGGGCCAGCAAGTCAGCTTGCTGATGGGGCAGTAATGTCGGCAAATGCGCTTCTGCTAGGAAGGTGGATATTTCTGCTGAGCAGGGTGGTGGAATGGCCGAGTCAAGTTTGAGATTGTAAAGGGAGCTATAATAGTCGGCAAATTCCGAGACAATCAGCGCTGGATTACGCACTATTTGTCCCCCTAAGCTTTCAATATGGGTGATTTTAGTTTGAACGCGTCTAGCCCTGAGTTTAGAGGCCAGTAACTTTCCCGCCTTGTTTCCTTGGGTATAGGAAGTGTAATTTAGTTTGCGTAGGGATCGTTCCATAGCCTGTAGGTTTAAGTGCTCCAACTCCCTCCACAAAAAAAGCAATTGAGATGCAATCGATGGGGTCGGCTTATTCTTATTTTGGGATTCTAAGGAGGAGAGTTATTGTAAGAGATTTGATGTTTTAAAAGTATACTGTTTCTTTCTATAAGCCCCCTGTTTAATGAAGTGGCCCCTGATAACCGCTTTGTGGGCTGACCACACAGAGGAAATCGCCACCTCCTCCGAAGTGTTCAATCTGAAGTAATCCTCAAGAACCGATGCGGCCCCATCCCTCCCAGCCGGGTCCACAATTAACGAATCATTTAAACGCCACGAGCCCATACCTCGAGCAGGAAAATGAGCACGGAAGGAAAGAATCAAAGAAGCATGGTCAGACCATGTCATGGGTCCTATTTGAGCTTCTAAGAGATGGTGGACCATGGTCCGGTGTATAAGGCATAAATCAATTCTGCTATAGGAGGAGTGCACCTGGGAAAAAAAAGTGTAATCCCTAGTCTGGGGGTGGGAGATGCGCCAGACATCATACAGGTCAACAGATTGCAGGGAAATCAGTGAAGCGTCAGCCAAGAGACTTCGCTTTTTGAGAGGGGAGGCGACCTCCAGAGGACTGGCAATCAACCATGGGGCAGGGAGTCATATTAAAATCGCCACAGATATACACAGCGCCTTGGCTAAGAGACTGAATTTTTTTATGGGCTTTCCTGAGGAACTGCAACTGGTTAACATTCGGGAAATACAAATTAACAATAGTCACCGGAACATCATTTAAAGAGCCAGTCAATATCAACATTCTCCCCTCCTTGTCCTGGTGTTGAGATGCAACCTGAAACAACCAATCTCTATAGAAGAGGATGGAGACTCCTCTTGATTTGGTTGGAGACATAGAGTGATAGGCTTCAGGGTACATCTGAGACCGAAGACGGGGGGCATCGTGAGATCAAAAATGTGTCTCCTGTAAGCACACTATTGCAGGTTTATACTTATGCAAATCTCAGAAAAGGAAGTGTCTTTTAAAAGGAACATTCAAACCTCTAACATTTAAGGAGAAAAATTTCAGTTCAGGGGAACTCATCAATCAAATTTAAAGATAACATACATTGGGAAACACCAGTTGGTGAGCGCCTCCTTCCCTTCCCATCCCCACAATGCAGGTAGTCCCCCATTTGTAAGAAGCTTACATCCTCCAAGGGACCTGTACAACAGGAGAACTGGAGGGAATAATGAACCAGACGAACCAAAAAAGAAAAAAAAAAAAAAAGAGGACGAAATAAAAAAAAAATTAAAAATACAGTAAGAAAAAAAACACTGCGAGCCCGCAGTGTGAAAGGGTGGAACTCGCCGTGGTGAAAAATGCAAGGTAGAAACTCAGGGGAGTAAACACCCACAGGGGGTTATCCCTGGCGTACCAGGGAAGAAAAATATCCAGATCAATAAGATCGTGTCAAATATAAGCCACCAACAGGGGGCGAAAGAGCTTGGTTCTCTATTAAGTAGTGGGTCTTCCCAACAGCGAAGAAGAAGCTGAAATCAGCCGGGACCAGCTGGGCAGAGGAGAACACTATAGGCACAGACACAGGGCCGCCGTTCATTTTGGCTTGACGCGGTGCCACTCTGGCGAAACCTTAAGTGGAGATGTTGTTACCACGCGAGGAGGGGTGTACTCCTTCACAAACCCCCATTCCTGCAGTAGTTGCATGCCCGACGGGATGTTGGTGATAGCATGTAGCCTCCCTTCTCTCTATATTAGCAATTTGGTCGGGAAACCCCATTTGTAAGTCACCTCGTGGTTCCTCAGGAGCTTCGTCAAGGGAAGGAATTCACGCCTTTTCGCTAGGGTCATCGCTGATAGATCCGCAAACAATAGCAAGGTAGCATACGGAGCAGGCAAGGTTGGGCCTTTTCTAGCAGCAGACATTAAGGACTCCTTAATATGATAAAAGTGAACTCGTACAATAACATCTCGGGGAACATCCGGTGAAAGATGTTTCGCTTTGGGCAGTCGATGAGCGCGGTCTAGGAGTAAGTCCTGGAGGGAGACTGAGGGGAGTAAAAGTTGGAAAACCTCCATGAGATATGCCGGAAGGTCAGCCAGGACCACCGCCTCCGGGACACCACGGATCCGCATGTTGTTTCTGCGCGAGCGGTCCTCTAAGTCAGCAACTTTTGTAGCCAGCGCGTCATGAGCTATTTGCAGATTCTGGTGTCTGTCCACAAGATCATTATTAGCCAGGCAAATATCGTCAGATTTGGTCTCAAGATTGTCAGTGCGCTCACCTAGATCCTGAACATCGCGGCACCTGCAGCGCCTCTTTGAAGTCAGCCTGGAGGGTAGCGCGGAGTCCCTGGAGCATATCATACATTGCCCTCTCAGATGCTGGGGACGTGTTAGAGAGGAGATCCGCATCCTGTTCCTCTAAGTCCAGGCCAGAGATAGAGGAGCCCGAGATCGGGGAGCCGCCATCTTGGATTTTATGACCTTTTTCAGATCGGCTGGTCCGGGTCCCTTCGAGTTGCCGCTGGGCCTTTGGAGGGGCCATCCTGCTTCAGGAGGGTGTTAGGACCCCGAGGGAGGTAAGTTAAGGTTGGGATGCCCCTTGTAGTAGCCGCTGGATTGGGAAAACCAAGCGCCGCACACAGAGCTCTCAGAACATGCGGCTGCTCGTGTTGCAGGCTAGCCACGCCCCCCCCCCCAGTTTCCCAGGTTTGAGGTCCTGAGCTGCACGGCTCACGCTAGTTCATACAGTCACAGGTATTTATAAAGTGCTAGCAAATTCCGTAGCGCTGTACAATGGGAGAGGCAGAATAACAAATGTCCATACAAATTAAACACACAGAATAGTAGGAGAGGGGACCCTGCCCAAGAGCTTACAATCTAAGAGGAGAGGGGTGACACACTAGGTGAGGGTAATAGCCGAGTATGTGAAGTAGTGGGGTGCATGGGGGTTGTGGGCAAGATGGAGCATGAAATGTATTTCATGTGAAGCTTTGATTGGTGGAGTAGTGGGTGGGGAATATTCAGAAACTAGGAGCTGAAGAAACACCCCCAGCTGAGGGCCGTGGCCGGAGAAAATAAAATGACAGAGTTTAAAGCAAGAAAGTAAAATAAAATGTACGCATTTTTAAAAACTTTTGATTTATTCTAGTTAGTCTAGGTATAAAAGTGTTTAAATGTCAAATTTAAAAAAATATTTCTAGACATGCATATTAGACATGTGCACAGCACAAAATTTCGTTTTGAACTAATGGATTAGTCCTAAAATGCAATTTATTTAGTTGCTAAAGAAATTCGTTTTCAGTTCTTTAGTATGAAAACTAATTTATTTCATTCATCCGAAAACCAGTGGATACAATTACTATTGCAGTGGCTCCTCAGAGGGCTGAGATTGCTGCTTGTTACAGTATCTTTCACTCTCAGCACAATGTGCCAGGCAAAGCTGTTACAGTAACTGACTGCTGCTCATCACAGCGCTCAGTTTCAGTAAAACTAGTAAATAATAATTTTATATATAAGAGGTTAGAATAATATTATTTCCTTGTTTCACTGAAACTCTGAGCGCTGTTACAGTCAGTTACTGTAAGTTACTGTCAGTTACTGTAACAGCTGAGCCTGATACATTGTACTGATAGATAATGTAACAAGCAGCCGATCTCAGCGCTCACAGCCACTGGATTTAAAGGGCTAAAAAAAAAGGCTCCTCTCTGTATAATGTTTAGAACATCCTCCTGAATTAATTAATGTTCCTCTCTGTATAGAACATCCTCCTCAATTCATACCTTTCTCTGTATAATGTATATAACATCCTCCTGCATTAATACCCCTCTCTGTATAATGTAGAGAACATCCTCCTGCATTAATTAATGCCCCTCTCTGTATAGAACATCCTACTGCATTGGCATGTGGGGGGTGCAGAACTTCGGATGTTGCGATGTTGCGCTCTTCATTGCTGGTCTCCTTCACTCATCAATGTAATATCACAAAAAGGACTGAAACTAAAATGTAGTGCATTTTATTTTAGTTTCTTTCGTTTTTTGTACTGAGCAGTTTCGTTTCTCTTGAGTCATATGAAAACTAAATTATCCCAAAATTCGGACTAAATCGTTTTAGTACTAAAACGAATGCACATGTCTAATGCATATCCCTTTAAGTGTGGTTTTTAAACATTTGATTGAAGGGGTTAAATGATTCCATGGGCCATTTGTGGCAGAATTACTTGTACTAATGAAATATTGTATACTCCAGTATTTTGCATCTAAATGTCTACCTAAATTCACAATTGCACTTAATTCCTAAACTAGAAAACTAAAAGTTTGAGCCCGTTTCTCAGTCTTATTGATTTATAGTGGTAAGTAGACATGTGCACAGCACAAAATTTCGTTTTGAACTAATGGATTAGTCCTAAAATGTAATTTATTTAGTTGCTACAGAAATTCATTTTCAGTTATTTAGTATGAAAACTAATTTCATTCATCCGAAAACCAGTGGATACAATTACTATTGTAGTGGCTCCTCAGAGGGCTGAGATCACTGCTTGTTACAGTATCTCTCACTCTCAGCACAATGTGGGCCATATTACATAGCTGGTGCTAATTTAACCAGAACTGTTGTAAACTTCCCAGAGCCATTATAACCTATGGAGGTTTTCAGTTTACAATAGCTCTGGTTAAGTTAGCACCAACATTGTAATACTGCCCCGTGTCAAGCAAAGCTGTTACAGTAACTGTCTGCTACTCCTCACAGCGCTCAGAATTTCAGTAAAACTAGTAAATAATATTTTTATATATAAGAGGTTAGAACAATATTATTTCCTTGTTTTACTGAAACTCTGAGCGCTGTTACAGTCAGTTACTGTAACAGCTGAGCCTGATACATTGTACTGAGAGATAACATAACAAGCAGCCGATCTCAGCGCTCACAGCCACTGGATTTAAAGGGCTAGAAAAAAAAAAAAAGGCTCCACTCTGTATAATGTTTAGAACATCCTCCTGCATGAATTAATACCCCTCTCTGTATAGAACATCCTACTGCATTGGCATGTGGAGGGTGCAGAACTTCGGATGTTGCGCTCTTCATTGCTGGTCTCCTTCACTCAATGTAATATCACAAAAAGGACTGAAACTAAAATGTAGTGCATTTTATTTTAGTTTCTTTCGTTTTTTGTACTGAGCAATTTCGTATCTCTTGAGTCATACGAAAACTAAATTATCCCAAAATTCGGACTAAATCGTTTTAGTACTAAAACGAATGCACATGTCTAGTGGTAAGAGCTATTTTACAACTAGAGAATGGCATGTTCAAAACAAATTTGTTTATGCCATAGTCTGTGTATAAACCAATTTTTAATGTTTCTATTTCATTTTCTTTTTTTAACTTATTACTGTGCAATTTAAAATTACTACATTGCAAAGTAATCCCCTGATGCCTACATGCAGACAATGCACACCCTACGCTGCCGGTCTTTAGAATAGTTGGAAAACAGGAGACACACAGAAAAACCAGAGTAAAAAGCAAGACAAAGTCAGAAACCCTAGAGGGAAATCAGGCACGCCTCAGGTTGGTACACAGGGTAAAACAAGATCTAATATACAGCCAAGGAAATCGACAGAAAACGGAGCCAAGGTCGGTACGACTGTAACTGTAAACCAGGAATAGCAAGGGGTAATGCCAAGAGAGTAGTCAGAACAATGCCAGGGTCAATACACAATAAATCGGTAACATGGGTAACAAGAATGCTCTATCTGGGTAAAACCATGACAGGGCAATGAGGCAAACTCACCTCTTGGTTTTTAAATCTGGTGGGCTTCGTGTCATCACACCACATCCCGCCCACGTCTTTGACCAGCGTCCTCAAGAGCTGACAATATCAGTCAGCGGCCAGCCAGTGAGCAGCAAGGATGGCAATGCTGACCGCTGACCACCCAGGGAGACCGCAGCTGTGGCATAAATATACCTCAGTATGTCATACTCTGAAGTACTAACCTGTCAGTCCCTCCAGGGTATAGCGTGGACATTTCACTTCCAGGGAATACAAGATTCCCAGAAAACAGAAAACTTGATATAGTCATTATAATTTAGAAACTACATTTCATTATATTGCTATTTTCAGACATGATTTTCTTTTTGCATAAGGTTTGTCACACAATGACAACAAAGGATAATGTAAACATATATTTAATAAAATATGTGTTTTTGCAATTTCATGAATCATTGTATCTAATGCGAAGGTTACCATTTTTTCTATGAACTTAATATTTCTGTTAGACTAAATGGTGTGATCTGCAGGCAATTATATCACATTTTCAGTTTGCTCGCAGTTGTCATGAATTCCCAGAAAAGGTTAAAATATACAACATGCTTTTATACACCTTATAAAAATGCTGCCAACTCATTCTTGGATTCTTTACAATGAATAAAATGACTCTGACCTTGATCAACCTTTCAGAAAAGTTAGCCTATACTCTTATCTGTAGCAAAGCTTCTTAACTTTTGTACTTTAAAAATGCACTAAAATACCTTAAGCTACTATACCGATTATAAATAAAATACACATTAATAGTTTATTTAAAATACTGAAGATAGCAAATCACCCAAACCCTTAAACACATGTTTTCTAAACTTTTAGGCTAGGGTCAGACGAACGCATTTTTTGCGTCGTCCGTGAAAAAGTGCGGTCGAACGAATGGACGTATTTTTCACGGAATACGCGATAGCGGTCATACGATGCGCATTTTCATCCGTGATTTTGTACGGATCATCAATAAAACACTTTTTGCGTCTGGACGTTATGTTGGCCAGACGTGTGCAGCGTCTGACGTCTCCCAATCACGCAAACATGCCGCTATGCGGCCGGAGCGCACTCTGTACGTCAGTAGTAGCGGTTTGACGTTCTCGAAAAAATGCGTTCGTTTGCCACTTGAGTTGCACGGACGAACTTTCGTGCGGCCGTTCGTCGTATGTTCCCCGGCATTGGACGTCATTTGTTGCTAGCACGGCCGTGATTTTGTGCGGCTAAACGCACGTTAAAACTGCGTTCGTCTGACCCTAGCCTTAGACCACAAACCTTACAAAAACGTGGAATATAATTAAGCACTTGTAAGTCATACATTATAGATTAGTTGCTAAAAAATTCTTTAATAGTACCATGTGTAAATTTGATTGTTGTGTTCTAAATTGTAAAATGTATTAAAATATCTCCTTGCTATACTGAACCGTTTTTTAAATTGTATTTCTTATTTAGCATAGAAATAAAATCCGAATTAAAGAATGACTCCACCGCACTATGTACCAAAGTCTGCGGACTTCAGATTGTCCCTTGACAAGTGTAGACAGTTTTGTTTAAAGATAAGAGTAATTATCAAAAAGGCTCAAGAAGACACCCGGCATAATGCACTTAGGGACGTTCTATGAAATATTAGTGTTTAGTTTTAATAGTAAAATATTCACGTATATATTTTAGTTTTCTTATAAATTTTTTTGAGTCACTATTCCTAAAACGACTTATGCATAAGCTACTTGCTGCTGATATTTCCAACATGCAGGTTGGTTGCATTTTTTCTGTCAAAATCATCTGATAAATGTTGACAATGATCAGTTGTATAAAAGATTAAGGCCAGTGTCTCCCGAGCGTTTTTCAGAGCGGAAGGAACGTCCGTGAGCGTGGACGTTCCTTCCACTCTGATGCCCGTGCGGCCACCTTGCTGAGTGCAGGTCGTGCAGATCCTGCTTGAGATTTGTGTATGTTGTTGATTGTGCATGTTATATTCTTTATTTGAGGATGGGGCACTTCCCATATTTTTTTTTAGATTTTTTTTCTTTGTTTAGTTTATTGGTCTCTTTTTTTTCTTTTTCTTACCTTTCTGTAGTCTTTCTCCTGATGGTTTTTTTTTGAGACAGAGTTGGTTGAGTTGATAAAAATGGGTGAATCAATTGCTTGCTGTCGGATGACAATATTGGTTGTTTTCTGTTGTTGCAATGATACGTGTAATTTGTTTTTACTACACCTTTTGAAAATACAAAATTAGAAAAAAACACATTATTAGAATTAGAAAAGACACATTACAATATTACGCAGTTAGCAATTAATTTACCATAGGAAGCAATGAAACACCATGGAGACACCAACATTTCAGTGGTTGTCCATCTGATTTCAAGTCCAACGTGCAATATATATCTACAAAAGCATTACTAAATTAGCTACAAAAGCATTACTAAATTTGCTACATCATCGAATGAATTACTTCTGTATGCTTAACAAAGAGTATCCCTTCTCAATTCAATGTTGAACCACTGCCGTTAACATTTTCTATTCAAAAAGTCCAAAAACATGTTGTTAACTATTATCACTAGCATTACCTCGTGAGTATGAACATTACATGTCATATGTTGCAAAACGCCTATGCAATTTAACATGAAAGGGTGACCATTAAGAAAATGCCCCATCGGATATACTGACAAAGAACACAACTAAATGTTGTCTATTGTGGCTTAGCGGATGTGATTATTCTGGGAAAGTATGCACATCATATTATAAATATGTAGCTACACATTTCTGGATCGACATTTTGATTGGAAAATTGTAGTTGTGTCAGTTCTGTATTGACTTGAGATTGGAAATTATACAGTTGTAACAGATCTTAAGTATGTATTCCTCATTTCTATGAAGAAGGCCAACAGCTGCAACACTGGGATATTGTCATGCTGCCATTCCTGGAGCCCGCTAGAGGGCCAATCCAGGCTGCTGCTTCCTCCCATGCTACCCCCTGTCTGCCTCCACCCCAGAGTTTCCTTTGGCTGACTGCTTCTCAGTCACCCGTGCAGCCAGCTATTTATCCGATGTCGCCCTTTCCTCCCTGCTCTGGCATTGTTCTCATCTAGTCTCAGCTAGTGAGAGGGTGTCATGCGCAAGTACTGGGGATGGTACCAGGGTGAAGGTGATATGGTGAGCCAGTGTACAGTGGCTTGCATGCACAGAAGATGAGGATTGTCAGACCTTTTTAGATATAAAATTTCTATAACGCAGGAATGTTTAAATTTGGGGCCAGGAATTGCGCCACACAAACAACTTGTCTGCGTCGTTAATATATAACAAGAACAAGAGATAAGCTAAACTCGTTAGTGTTACGCATACAAGAAAGGACATTTAACATTGATCAAAGATGGTCTAATGGACTCTGTTTATTTTATTTATTTGTTACAACCAAACAGGGGTTAGATCAAATGGTTTAAAAGTAAGGGAACACAAGGACAACTAAGATAGAAATCTCAGTATTGTGTTTATTTCGTCACATTGAAACTCTGAAAGCCACGTAAACATGGAACAATAGGTTGCCCAATAAAGAAAAAAACCCAAAGAAGGTTAAATGGCTTGGGTAAACCAGCTTGTAATGCTATGCTATTCGGCAATATGTACTAAATGGTATGAGAATATTTATTAGTTAGAACTGATAATTTTAGCATCTTATAAAAACAGAGGCCCTACCACATTTAGTTGATCATCACGAATGTCTGGTGTACTAACCCGCATGAAGCCGATTAAGTCGGGTAACGTGTGACTGTTAAAAACGATACCACGAATGAATGATTGTATGTCCCCTCACATACACATCCCTGTGGATATAAGTAAAGCGGGATGAGATGCACACACGCCGTGGCGAAGTATGCCGGCGATGTCACAATAGAAATAAATTTTAATTTGTTAATAAAATCTATGGAGTCCCGGGATATAGGAATAAAACGACCCCAAACCAGTAAAAGATTGGCCAAGCCCATAAATTAATTCCTGCAGAAGGTTGATGGTTGATCTGAGAGCGCCATCTGCTGGCCAGGTAACATAACACCTGGACAGACCCCTGGAGTTGATGAATATATATCCTCCAATCAAATGAGGCCACATAGTGATGGGCTAGATCTAAAACTGGGCGGAAGACCACTATATAGAGGGGACACTCCAGAGCAAAGGGGAGACACACTGAGAAAAGCTTGGGGAGAGACCTGAGGGACGCTTGGAGGGAAGAAAGGCAATCACCATCGGCCGCCCCTTTAAGACCGACCACACCCTAATCTTCCACCACTCTATCTTCACTAACCAGATGGTAAAGTATACCTGAATAATATGATATCTATTTTCTAATTGCATAGTCCTGACTTTAGATGTCCATCACAAACTAAAGGAATATAAATGAATTATTTTGCTGTTTGAGCCTAATAATCAGTAGAATAGAAATTCTGCCTTTACAGTCCACTGCAGAGGACTGCTAAGGGAGAAACCTATTACCGGCTGCATACTTGAGCCATAATTTAGTGAAATTATTTATATTCCAAGAATACTGTTTGTGGACATCTAAAGATCAATTATATACCTATAGTGAGATACGCTGGGACCGTGAAATAGCTTTTATATGTTAAGTACTGTCCGCCCCATTCGTAACCTAGCATAACTCCTTCCATATCCATCTTGCAGCCCTTCCGAATGAATGCATGCACTGTAAGTCATTAAGAAGCGTTAGGTTAACGTATATCGAATGAAGTGCTGTGATTGATCTGTGGAAGAGATAGTCTCCCTATCGAGTGTGTTATGTATCTCCCTGAAGGAAGTTGCATTTAGTGAATAGGCCCCCACAATAATAAATTGTGCTGCAGGTGATGCCCAGTAACTGAGTGTTCATCTTAGCCAGGTGGAGAATTGGTTTATAATGGGAAAGGTTTAAGTGAATAGAATAGAGTTTGGTGTTTAAGAATTGAGGCGTGTATATCTGTGGTGCGGTCTATAAACCTAAAATATCTGTCCATTAGATTATTACGTGTCGCAGTATCGCTACCAATCACAATCTATAATCACTTGTAAATTGTAGTTTGCTAATCCGTTGATAACATACGATTGTATGAAACTTGACGTGTGAATAAATTTTGGTTTGAATTGTTTTATCGTTACGCAGTCTCATATCTTTATTGATTTTATTGTGTTTAAAAATATCTAGAGAGCATCAAAAGAACTCGGGATAACGCGCCATATATTTGTTAAGACGTATATTCATTGATTGGTTATTAATCCCTATCTTAGGGGTTAAATACCAATTTATACCACTGGTATTGGAGGCACTGTCAATAATATATATATATATCTATGTATATCAACAATAAGAAAAATATGCGTCATAATTAATATATCCCTGACCTATTAAAGAAGTCAATAATCTCTAACAGGATAGTGGAAAAGGGATGGGTATAAAGTGACCAGGTTTGTATACTGCGAATGCTGGATATGAAGACCAGAAGAGATGGTGAAAATTTGGTGATCAGGATCAGGTCTGGTGTTTAGGTCTGGGGTAAGCTGAATATCTCAGAGCAAGCAGAGAGTATGACTTTGCTTTAGCAGGATTGAACTGCAATGAACAGCACAGGTCAGTCTGGGGCACAACCCTTTATTTCGGTGTGGATTAACTGAAAGTGTGCTGGTGGTTAACTCTTTCACTGCTTGAAGATGTTATTAGTGAATACAGGTTCAGGGGTGGAACAGAACAGAAGTGTGCTACCAGTGGGGTTTCCAGGATGGCTATAGCCATGGGTCATGACAGAGGGTTACCACTAGAGCTCCTGTTATCCAGTAGACATGTGCATGGCAAAAAAATGTGTCTCGTTTCAGATCGATCCGTTACATTTTATAGTTTGTTTTGATACTTTCATTATGCTACCGCGACACATATTTGGGACCGATTCGTTGTTTTGGGAGATTAGTAATTCATATTTTGGACCACTTCATATTTCAGGAGATTAGTATAATTCATATTTCGGATAGATTCATTTTTCGGGAGAAATAAAATACAGATGGTACTACAATAAAAATAACAGTCGTATAGAATAAAATACAGCCTATACTGCAATAAAAATACCAGTCGTATGCCGAAGGTAGCATTTTTTTTCTCTTTCAGTCTGGCTGCATTTGGCAGGGGCTGTCTATAGTGATGAAACCTATTCAGCACCAAGGACAGAAGCACCTCGGTGCTCTGTAGCCCCACGGGGCTGCTGTCCTTGGTACTGAATAGGTTCCAGTGCCGTGGATACCACCTCTGTGGAGCTCTGCCCCCGCTGAACGTAGCTAGACTGAAAGAAAAAAAAACCTGAAAAATGTCTAAAAAAATCCTAAAAAAGAGAATTTTGTGCTGCAAGTGAAAAGAATAAACGGTTTAATAAAAACAGGGAATATTTTTTACATTGAAACCTATGCATTTGCCTGTTTAAAGCTGTCAAACGAACCACCGGAAATCAAGGCATTTAACTGACATTTCAGTGCGGTTCGCCATTCTCTGTATAGATTAACCATTATTGTCCATTTGGACCGAAACGGAACAAAAACAAAACGGTATAAAACAAATTGATTTAATTTTTATGGATCAATTCATTATACCATTTCACTTGACTCGATTCCCCATATATTCCTTTTCATTCCATTTCGGACTGTTTTGGAGGGAACTGATTCGTATTTCATAAGAACTTCCGAAATACGAATTGGTAAATGTCGTCCAAATTTTCATTCAGACCGAAGCGAAACGCACATTTCTATTATCCAGCATCTCTCCTCTGTTTGTTCCTGTTAAGCTGAGCACTTACCAGCATCCAGTGTCCAAGAAGTCTACTGTTTTTGCAGGAGTGCACTACGTATACCAGCATCCAGTGCCCAAGACCTTTACTGTGTTTGCAGCAGTGCACTACATATACCAGCATCCAGCGATCAAGACCTGCACTGTGACTACAGGTATCCAGTCTGCTTTATTCCTAGAGACTGTGTTACTACTCACCAGCCACAGCCGTGCCTGTGATTTAACCTCTTGTTTACTACTGGGCACTACATATATCATGATGCTCAATGTGGCAAAAGGGCATCCTGTCTGTCTATACCTGGACTCTGTTTTACACATTATACAGTCTTGCCTACTATTACTTTATCTGGTGTGTCTCGTTGTTTCTGCCTCATCTGCTCACCCCCAGCGCTTGGGATAAAGCTAAATATATATAACTTTGGGTCCCACCATGGCTCCCGCTGCGTACCAATGACAGATATCCTGAGTGTCTCCACACATTTGTCAATGTTCAGCCCAAGGTAAATTAAATGCTTTGAATTATTATTTTTATAACTGATCTTTCATGGTTTTGTAAGTTACTTATTGTTCCGTGGTGATTGTATTTTATGTAAGAAATACTGTATATAATCGCAAATAATTATCTTTTTGATACAATCAATATTTCTTTATTTGGTATATTAATAAAGATAACATAGTTTTAATAGTTTGCTGTGCAATATCACTAGTCATAAATCACAAAATAAAAAAGTTTATAATGAATGGGAAGCTTCATACTGAGCAAACCAACTGTTCCCATACTGCAGAAAAAGCTGTGATACTAAATTAACAATGAAGCAAAACTTTCCATTCTTTGTAAAAGAAAGAATGTATCATCTCTGTCACTTGAACTTGTGTTTGATAAATCAGTTTCTTAACTGGATTTGTACATTTTTTGACTTTGATGAATAGGAGAAAGTGTCTACCTTGTAGACAAAACCAACCAACACTTATTAGCAATATTCCCTGCCTGCAGACTATACTGTTAACCCTACGCCTACTATATTTGTTTAACTTTGTTTAGGGACCAGGGCTAAATAGCCAGAATATAAACATTTGACCAGCATTTTAATAATCTGCTATTTTAGGTAGATACACAGCAGGACTACTATGGGGCTATGGAAAATAAAAATAAAAGAGAGGGTGCTGCTAAAATCCTAGAAAGCTAGTATGTCCACCTAGCAAGCAAAATAAGAATATACACAAAAAAGGCAAGGACAGCGCTCCCAGAATATATAAAAAGGCAAAAAAAACGAATGGGGACAATACCGTGTGAAAGTCCACTTAAAAGCAGTATAACAAAACAGGAATAGAAAATTCTGCTTATAGTCCTCCTTAGGATCGAAGAAATATAGTCTCAATTAGTCCTTCTTTAGGAAAAATATTGTCAATACAGATACCTCAGAGGGGTAATCACCGACAGGAGGAAATATTATATTGGATCTGCGGAAAGGACCTCTTCCCAGGACTATACCAATAGCAGATTCCAGAATATCCTTTTCTTTCGAGCAATGCACCAGGATCTTCAGCTCGCCCTCAATGGAAGAGAGGGATACAATAGCGCAGCCAGCATTCAAAAGGCACACATATGGACAAACCGCAGTGATACACTTACCCTCGTAGGAGCCGACCCTGGCTCGAGGAATATTCACTCCAGGTTTGTATATATATGGTGCAATCCTTAGAAAACCATACCAGGCAAAATGCACAATGGAATTTTAGAGGAAATATGTAAAAATGTATTTGTATATACACCTTATATCGGTGGTACATATACAATAAAACAACAGATAGGACCAGATGCGTTTCGCACTATACAACGCTTCATCAGTGGTAAAACAAACAAACAGGGATGTGTATCTCAAACAGTCTTTTATATACTGAAATTACTTAGTAAATGAACACCCCAAGAAGCCGCTGAGCTGGGCGACCCACCCACTTCCGGGTTCAATTACATAGAATTATAGAGTATTTGTAAAATGATCTAAAAAGAATACAAAAATTCATATATGTATCTAAAGATCCTCTTTACGACCCAAAAGTAAAACCAAATAAACACTTTTATTTAAAAATAAGCGAATTAGGCTGGTCGGCACTATTATTAAGCCAGTGTCCATCACGATCAAATGACCATACTAAAATAACCTAAAAAAGGTAACAATCTGGTGTAAAAGAATAATATAAAGGTTCCCATATGTAATGGGTATAATATAATTATGAAGATGTATTATAACTGAATTGTTTAACACAGAAGAAAAATCATCCATGTTGGCGAGCCTCTCGCTACTCCCTATGAGAAGACAGGATCTAGACTGGATCTAGCATTAAAAAAAAAGCAGCAGCACAATAAGACAGTGTTTCTATTTAATAATCTAAAACTGTGTCTTCATTTGACAAAAAGACAATACTAAAATCTTTTCGGGAAAAAGATTTTTACAACAGTCACAGTTGTATTGTGTGGTATGTGTTCAAAGGACATCACCAGTGGGTAAACTAGAAGTCTTTTAAGCTCCCAGTCATTTCTTATTCTGCCAGCTCTTATCTATGGTAGCCTGCCCATCATAAAGTAAATGTAGAAAATGAAAAAAGTCCTCTTGTGAACTGAAACATTAATCCTTTTTTTCTACAGTAAAAATACTATTAAAAAGACTCCGGGAGTGGACACTTTCCTTATGAACTAAAATTATATATATATATATATATATATGAAAAAAATTGGGTAAAAAACCCAGTGTGAGCGCACTTAACTTGCAAGAGTAGATCTTTCAACAGTGATCCTGGAGAATTTTGATGCCAGAGTCAGAGTGATATAGACAAGGGTGGAGCCCTAATCGGCTCGGATGGTATACACCTCTTGACCTCTCTGGGGGGTCACACCCCTTGTGAAGAAATCTTCTGATATTCGGGTATATAGATATGGTCACCAGAGCCTCTGTTGGTAGTGGCTCAGTAAATAGGCATATATGGGACTCAAGTCTCAGGCAGGAACTGAATAATCATTAATAAAAAACGTAGATAAAACCAAAAGAAGGTTTATTTAAAACTCAATTAAAAATGATATAAAAAGAGACGCGTTTCGTCTGCACACACTGCAGACTTCCTCAGTCTTGTATATACAAATCACATTAACACATTTAAGTAACTGTTTAATAAAACATAATTATCGGCACCTGCAGTTACTGACCGCACCTTGCGTGTCAACTGCGGTGTCGGCGTGCGTTCCATTCTGAGACTTCCGGTCACGTGGGATATCAACGTGCGTTCCACTCTGGAGTTTCCGATCACATGTCCGGATATGAAATCCTATTACGATTCCTCATATGCGTTTCATGGGTGCAAATTGCCAATATTCATTCCACAGATACATTTCATACAAGGGTCACTTATAGTTGAGACTCATGATGAATCTTCATTTCTTACCCTGATTATTATACCTAATAAAAGAAAATCATATACTAATGTACAGCCAGATACTGAATGACAGCATACAATAATAGTTTTATCCACCAAATGACTCATAATATGGGGCTGAAATAATATAATAGATGTGCATGTAATACACATGTCCAGATATTGTCAAAGTTAGTGAAGAAAGTGACAGATCGCGAAATCGGCATTTAAGCCGTTTGGTTCAAGAGTGTTAAGTTGAAATATCCATTTCATTTCAGTTTTAGCTAATTTCAGATCGAGATTTTCCCCTCTCCAATGTTTCGTTACTTTTTCAATACCGAAAAATTCCAATCCAATAGGGCTACTGTTATGGTTAAGTTTAAAATGATTGGAAACACAGTGTCTATCAAAACCTTTTAAGATGTTATTAATGTGTTCGTTTACACGAACTTGTAATGCACGTGTAGTTTTCCCTACATAATATTTATCACAGGGACAACGTAGTATATAAATGAGATATTTAGAGAAACAAGTTAGTTTGTCTCTAATTTTATATCTATTGCTGGTGACACAGAATGTAGTTATGTGTCTTTTTTTATTATGTGATTTTCTGCAACTAGTGCAGTCTCCACAGCCGTAGAAACCATTATTCTCTAATATATATATATATGTTTATTATTGTACACATCCCAGCAATTCAGAGAACTGCTTCACAGAGCCCAAGTGTAGCACAAAATTCTGGGTAAGACATGCAAGTGACGTTTGAAATTTCTCTTTTTTTTTCATCCAGAGTCTGTTTTAACACAGAATCTAAACAATACCATGCCATACTAGTAGGGATGAGCTGTTCGGTTCGATAAGTTTGGAGTTCGATTCGAACATCGGCAGTTCGAAAGCTCGCGAACTTCAAACTTTTTGACGTGTTCGAAATTATTTTTTTTTGAAAAAAGTATAAAAAATGCTTAACCCTTTCGCTGCTGAGGCTTTTCCCGCCCCTATGCTGAGGTCATTTTTACCTGTTTTGCGCATCATGTTTAAACGTGTTTTGAAGGCTTATTTTAGTATATGACCCAGACATGTTATATATCGTTCTTTCCGTCAGACTCGGTAGATTCATAATATGTCTTTATTATATGTATACGTTATGTCATGTCTGTATATTATAACAAAAAATGCAATAAAATATGTATTTTCAATAATTTACAATGTGTAAAGTGTTTTTTTCCACATTTTAACATGCGAGCAATTGTGGTTATATTTTGTATGGGGTGCGCTTGTTAAAATAATTAGAGATGGGGTCTCGTTACATTTTTTTTTGGGGAAAATGACACTATTTTTAACAAACGCACCGCATACAAAAATCGTTAGTGCAGCATCATTGTTCACATTATAATTGAAATGGGAACAATATTGCTGCATTAACAAACAAAAAAAATAAAAAAAAAGTGTTTATTTTTTTTTTTAAATTTTTTGTTTTAATTTTTTTTTATTTTTATTTTTAATTTTTTTTTTTTTTACAAAATTTTTCACTTTCATGTTTGGTATCGTTGGAACGGCCATGCTCTGGCCGATCCAACCATACCAAAATTTAACCCCTAGCTGCCACGGATCGGGAGATAGGGAGTTCATTGGAACTCCCTATCTCCACAGTTGGTGGCAGTTAGGGGTTAACTCTAGGACTGGCGTCATTGTGCTACGCACGATGACGCCAGTCCTCTGGGGGAGTTCCCGGAGGCTTGGCCGACATCCAAGATGTCGGCCAACTCCGGGAAAGGATCGCGAACCGGTGCTTTTCAGCGCCGATTCGCGATCCAGCTCCCCAGGGGTTAATGCCAGGCATCATTTGGAAGGGCAGGCTGTGCCCTTCCAAATGATGCCTGGGTTAACCCCCGCAGAGCCGCCGATCGGGAGGGAGAGAGGTCCGAAGGACCTCCCCCCCTCCCTTTCAGGCGCCTCCTCCGCACATGCGGGGGGGCGCCTGAATTAGGTGTCATCGCGCCCCCGCGATGACACCTAATTCTGGCGGCTACTGGTCCGGATGCCGGGCTGACATCCAGGATGTCAGCCCGCACCGGAGGGGCAAGCGATCGGCCGGAACCCGGCCGAACGCTGACCCCAATGGGAGGACGCGCTCAGCGCGTCCTCAGCACACCAGCGGGACTGCTGAGGACGCGCTCAGCGCGTCCTCAGCAGCGAAGTGGTTAAATACAAAAAAATCTGGAAATAAAAAGACTCTTTACTGCAGAATATTATAAGCAACGGTTTATTAGATATTGAATTAAAAACTAATGTCTAGGTGCAAAGATTCTCACCTCTAAATGACTTGTGCTCTCAAACGGCGTAAACAACAGGTGTTTAAATAGTGTTTGGAAATAACATGTGCTTCTAATTAGTCCGGTCTCATGAATTTGATACATTGTATGCAGACTGGGAGTGCTAGGTGTCGTGTGTGGGTCTGTGATGGCGTTGTTTCCATACATCCTACAAATCCGCCACTTCACGGGCAGGTTATGGGGACCTCCTAGGCACGATATTTGAAGGAATTTTTCGTTTTTATTTTTAACCCTTATTTTATGGAAAACTCACTGTTCCTTTAACCACTGGTGTATTTTGGCCTAGGCCGACTAGGCCCAGGCCTAGGGCGGCACTTTCCAGGGGGCGGCAGCCCGCACTGGGTGGCCCCACCCCTAAAAAAAAATAAAAAAAATTTTTTTTTACTTTTGCAAAGTATTTTACCAGGAAGGATACATTGAGATTTCACTAATTTACACTTTCAATTTCACTTTCCAGGGGGCAGCAAAAAAACCTCACCACTAAATGCACTCACAGAGCACCGAATTGACGCCAACTTTTTGGTGTTCTGTAGTTCCCTGCACTTAGAATAAAATTTCCCCACCCTGCAGTGAATTCACCATTCACTGCAGGGTCCCCAAAGTTCATGGAGTCGGCTGCTGAATGCTGCCACCGCAAACCCGTGGCCTGCTGTTTTCAAAAGAACTACTGAATGAAAATGTCTGGAATTTACATATAAGATCCTATGATTGATAATAAAAAGTTCTGTTACAGAAAAAAGAAAAACTGCTATTAAAAAAAAGGGGGGGGGAATTTTGCCCAAAAAAATCTGAAAAATGACTAAAAGGTACTAAAAAAAATAATCAATAAGTAACGACTTTTTACTGCAGATTAAAATAATAAATGATTTATTAGATATTGCATAAAAACGGGAATATTTTTAACTTTGAAACCTATGGGGTTCGCCTGAATAAACCTGCTGATTGAAACCACCGAACATCAGGGCATTTCACTGCCATTTCTCTGTGTCTCAGTACCACATGACTGGCTGAACCACGTGAAACGCACGCGCGCAGCTGCCCGCCCTTTCGTTAACACAGACTCTATTCTGGACTGAACACCCACCGGGAAGGTAAAGCTACAGTGCACCCTCTGGCAGTGGCACCCCACTGCTGACAAGATGGCTCCACAGCATAATTGCTGTGTACTCATATACACTCGGTTTGCTTGGAGTTTTACTGCAGTGGATTCTGATGCACTCATACACACCGCACATTGCATTGCTGGGAGTTTTATTGCTGTGGATTCTGATACGCTGACATACACCAAACATTGCATTGCTGGGAGTTTTATTGCTGTGGATTCTGTGATACACACTGCATATTACTGTGAGTTTTATTGCCCTGGAGCTCTGGGATACGCTCATACACACTGCACATTACTGTGAGTTTTATTGCTGTGCAGTTCTGTGATATGCTCATACACACTGCACATTTCTGTGGGTTTTATTGCTGTGCAGCTCTGATATGCTCATACACAGTGCCCATTTCTGTGGGTTTTATTGCTGTGCAGCTCTGATATGCTCATACACAGTGCCCATTTCTGTGGGTTTTATTGCTGTGCAGCTCTGTGATACGCTCATATGCAGTGCACGTTTCTGTGGATTTTATTGTTCAACCAATTAGAGCGGCTGTGATCCTGTATACTTGACATGCGCGGCTGTTTTTTGTAAAAATGCTTGAATTTAAACATTTCATAATTTTATTTATCTCAATAGATACATTTGAAATGGTATACAAAATATACAAGTAGGCACTTGGTATCCACTTTTAATATAAAGAGAGGAAAAGGTGGAGCTCTAAGAGGAAAAGGTGGAGCTTAAAGAGGAAGGGTGGGGATTAACCAGGAAGAGGTGTGCCCTTGACAGGAAGGGGTGCCTAAAATTTAAATTAGGGGGTGCACGAGTTAAGTCAGGCCTAGGGCAGCACAAAACCTAAATACACCACTGCCTTTAACCCTTTCACTGCTGAGGCATTTCACCGCTGTGTGCTGAGCTAATTTTTACCACTTTTGCTCATCATGTTTAAACGCGATTTGAAGCCACATTTTATTATACGACCCAGACATATTATATAACGTTCTTTCCAGCAGACTCGGCAGATTCATAATATATCATTTTTATATGTATACGTCATGTTCTGCCTGTATATTATAACAAAAAATGCAATAAAATGTGAATTTTTAATCATCTGCAGCGTGTAAAGTGTTTTTTTTCACCTTTTATCACATAAACATTTGCGGTTATATTTCTATGGGGTGCGCTTGTACAAATATTAGAAATGGGGACTTATTAAATTTTTTGGGGGGAATTATGTGATTTTTAGCAAACGCACACCATAGAAAAAAATCATTAGTGCAGCATCATTGTTCACATTATAATTGAAATGTGAACAATATTGCTGCATTAATAAAAATAACACAAAAAAATACATGTTTTTTATTTTTTTTAATTTACTTTATACCTGGTCATGTTGTATACCATTTGAAAGGCCATGCTCAGGCCTTTCGATTGACACCCTCCATGACCCCCTAGCTTCCACCGTTCCGGAGATATCAGGGTTCAAATGAACCCCCTATCTCCACCAGGGGATTCCGGGCAGCTAGGGGTTTCCCGGCTATCTGACGTCATCACGCTATGTGTGAGGACGTCAGGCAGTGAGGGGGGACCTGGGGGTGGAGCCGCCATCCAAGATGGCGGCCCCCACCGGAGCTAGGCCGCACTTCGGCGCCGCAAGGAGCAAAAGTGCGACCCGGTGCCTAAAGGGTTAAAGCCAGGCACCGCTTAAAAGGGGAGACTCTCCCCTTTTAAGTGGTGCCTGGCTTTTTTTTGTGGGACCTCCCGATCAGGAGGGAGTAGGATCCGAATGGATCCCCACCTCCCCTCCAGGCGATCTCACGGCATGGCGCAATGACGCAATTTACGTCGGGAGAAGCTTGATTTCAGCGTCTGAGGACGCTGAAGTCAGAACACCACGGGACCCCGGACAGAGAGGTGAGTATCTCCGCCGGGGGTCCCGCAAAGCTGATGACGTGTGGGACACGTCCTCCTCAACATACAGGGGGAGTAACTGAGGACGTGTCCCACACGTCGTCAGCAGTGAAGGGGTTAAAAACGTCTTTTTTAAAACTTTTTGTCCTTGTTTCCTGTCCCCCAGGGCACTACCCGGACCCGGACATTGTTTTTAAATGTTTCTATACATCCTAGAAATCCGCCACTTCACGGGCAGGTTATGGGAACCTCCTAGGCACGATATTTGAAGGAATTTTTCATTTTTATTTTTAACCCTTATTTCATGGAAATTTTTACTTTTTGTCCTTGTTTCCTGTCCCCCAGGGCACTACCCGGACCCCCATACACCTTCTATGGCAAATATCTAGCATATATGCCCTCTTGGAGGGCACTCTAAAAATTGAACTTTGAGTCCCATTGACTTGTATTGAGTTCATGTTCGAGTTCGAATTCGAACTTTTGAAAAGTTCGAGTTCGAATGCGAACCGAACTCGGGGGTGTTCGGCTCATCCCTACATACTAGATGCCTTTTTTTTTTTTAGCAAAAATCATGTTTATGCAACGGGTCACAGCCACTCCTGTACAGCTGTTTCGGGCTTATTGTACCCTCATCAGCAGGAGATAGGCCATGACCAGTTGCAGTTTGATGCCTTACCTCATTTAAGTTGTGGTAGAGGGAATGTAGCACATGAGCTCTGTGAAGCAGTTCTCTGCATGACTGGTGTCCTGCTCCAGGACACCAAATTCCCTTCTGATAGTGGAAATAAAATCAGCAAGCAACATATGCTCCAACAAAAATAGAGAAAGGGTAAGGCGCAAAGACAGGTTGTGTGTTTAGAGGGGTTATCACACACGAGCACTTGAACACACCCATACGTGTCGTCCCTTATTGCTACACCAATGTTGTTAAAAAGAAAGAAAGAAAGAAGGGGTGCGGCGCTTCCAGTGCAGAAAGTGGTATAAAATAATTGTATACTCAACTTTTAGCAGTTATATGTTTCTATATCAGATGGATGCCTCAACAAAAATTAGAGAAAAGACATATGGCATAATAACGTCTAAAAACACAATTTGTATGATAAATGTAATGAGAAGCCACTAACACTTTTCAGAGCCTAAGCTGGCTCTAGTGTATTCGACCGTGGGTGGAATTCATATGGGCCCCCCCACTGGCCTATTTCAATGGATGATTTTCCAGAAAATCTCAGGAGATAAGAGAGAACAACATGGTATAGATCATCAAATAAATGACATCCCCAACAGGAATAAATCAATACACTCAAGTGTTCAAGAGCCTAGAAGGGCTCTCTTTTTCTTTCGCCCGGGGGTTGTTTAATGGAGGCACAACTCCTGTGAAAGCCTTAGATCACTTCAATGTAATAGGAAAAATGATACCCAACATATTCAGTGTGAAGTAAAAGTCAAGAAACATTAAATAAAAACATGCTCGTAACCTTAAACATTTTCACAGGGTTGAAATGGCTCAGCAATGAAGTGGTTAATGTTCAGACTAAACATTACATTGTGTATTACATTAGTTTTTGCCTTTGATTTAGTTGTATATTAAGGGTTAATGGGTAGGCTTCATCCCTCACAGGATACATTTTATTTTTTCCGTGATTAACCACTTGGCTGCTATGGACGCACTGAGAGTGTCCAGCCAAGTGGTTCTCCTGTGCTACGGACGCGCTGAGCGTGTCCTAGCACAGGAGGCAGCAATCGGCCGGTATTCCGACTGATTGCTGGCCCCCCCGGTGCGGGCTGACATCTTGGATGTCAGCCCAGCACTCCGGACCCCGGGGGGACATTAGATGTCATTGCAGCGGCGCGATGACATCTAATTCAGGCCCCCCCGCGTGTGCGGAGGAGGCGCTTGAAAGGGAGGGGGGAGGTCCTTCGGACCTCTCTCCCTCCTGATCGCCAGAGGCCACAGGGTTAGGGCAGGCACCGTTTGGAAGGGCACAGCCTGCCCTTTCAAACGGTGGCTGACATTAACCCCTGGGGAGCCGGATCACTATTGAGTGCCGAAAAGTGCCGGATCGTGAACCTCTCCCGGAGGTGGCCGACATCTTAGATGTCGGCCAAGCCTCCGGGAACTCCCCCTGAGGACTGGCGTCATCTTGCATAGCACGATGATGCCAGTCCTGGAGTTAACCCCTAGCTGCCAGCAATGGTGGAGATAGGGGGTTACAATGAACCCCCTATCTCCCGATCCGTGGCAGCTAGGGGTTAATGTTTGATATCGTTGGATCGGCCAGAGCATGGCCTTTCTAACGATACCAAACATGACCATGTAAAAACTTTTAAAAAAAATTAAAAAATAAAAATTAAACAAGTTTTGTTTATGCAGCAATATTGTTCCCATTTCAATTATAATGTGAACAATGATGCTGCACTAACGATTTTTGTTTGAGGTGCGTTTGTTAAAAATCGCGTAATTTTCCCACAAAAAAATGCAACGAGACCCCATTTCTAATTTGTTTAACAAGCGCACCCCATACAAAATATAACCGCAATTGCTCAAATTTTAAAATGTGAAAATAAACTTTACAAGTTGTAAATTATTGAAAATTCGAATTTTATTGCATTTTTTTGTTATAATATACAGACAGGACATGACGTATACATATAATAATGATATATTATGAATCTGCCGAGTCTGCCAGAAAGAACGATATATAATATGTCTGGGTCATATACTAAAATAAGGCTTCAAAACGCGTTTAAACATGATGAGCGAAACAGGTAAAAATGAGCTCAGTACAGAGGCGTGAAAAACCTCAGCAGCAAAAGTGTTAATGACATTTTAGGGGTTAATGGGTAGGTTACATGCCTCACAGTGTATTAATTTCATGTTTTCTCTTGATTAATGGCATTTTAGGGGTTAATGGGTATGCTAAATGCCACGTTGTTTATTATTTTTATTGTATTTCCCTGGGTTTATGGCATTTTAGGGGTTATTTGGAAGTTAGAATCTAAAGGGTCTAATCATCTTTAGATCCTTTGCTTTTCGTCACATTTTGCGGAATTAATTTCGCCGAAAATATGGTGAATTCCCTATTTAGCGAATGGTCACTGTAATTTTCTAAAATTGGAGTCGCTGACGCAGCTATCAGACATTCAGCGAAAACTGCCGAATTGCGGCAAATAAAATATTGAATTTAAGTATCAGGTTACTACAACAAAAAGGCATCATTGCATCTCATTACTCTGGGGTTTTGGAATCTTATTTATATATACTTATTTAGGACCCTATTACCTGGTGTGAGCTAACCCTAGGGTCGGAATGGTTTTGTGTTTGCGCCAGGTTAATTGAGTCTAGCACAGGACCAACAGATCGTTTGCCTCCCGCTACAAACGAGAAAAATCACTTAGCGCGTCGATATTAGTGATTTGTTCCGCAAGCTTACTGTAGTTTTTGCATCCTTTACTTAACACGGGGAGCGCTAAAGATCTCTACCGCTTTTGCAACTAACAGATCACTTGGTGCCAGCGCTAATTTTTTGAGGGGTGCCAATTGCAACATTTTACCATGGTGCTACATCTAAAAAAACAGATCCTCGCCCAAAATTAATAGGCAATTGATTGGAATACAGCACAGGTGTTCTCTTGGCCCCATACACCATAGTAATGGATCTGGTCAGCATTGTCGCTGCTGTTCCAGTAGGCTCTATTATAAATGTATCCTTTATTGACATATATCCTAATTCTAATATATTGGATAATTCAAAACATTTTATGCTGGGGTTTATTCATAGTATGCAAGCGGTTGAGTATTAGGGTTAGGACCATGTTTAAAGGGACACGTGAATAAGTCTTGCCCTGAAACATGCATTATTTATATGCTACAGCAGGGAAATTATTGTCGCTCACCTGGCCTTCCTTTTGGATTTATTAAATGCATTGTAATGATTCTACATGCTGTCGGGTGGCATTTATCATGCAATGCCCATCTGCCTTAATTAATCTATGTGTGCATATAAACATGGATGATACGGTCACCTTGGAGGATTTGAATAATGCAGGGGTGTGAAGCTATTCACTGGATGTCTACCTCTCTACCCCTGATCTCTCTCCCCCTGTCCTTTCAAAAGTCAGTGACTGTTTATCTGGCATCTCCTCCTGGATGGCCTCGCACCACCTAAAGATCAACATGTCCAAGACTGAGCTCCTACTTATTCCTCCCTCCAATGCCTCCCCACCTCCTGACTTCTCTATCACGGTGGAGGGTATCACCATCTCCCCATCAAACCAAGTTCGCTGTCTTGGAGTTACACTTGACTCTGCTCTTTCCTTCATCCCCCACATCAAGTCTCTTTCCTCCTCCTGCCGCTACCAATTGCGTAATATTTCCAGAATTCGGCCATTTCTTACCGCTGTCACCACAAAACAACTCATACACGCCCTGGTAATCTCCCGACTCGACTATTGCATTAATCTCTTATCTGGCCTCCCTCTGTCCTGCCTCTTCCCCCTACAATCCATCCTGAACGCCTCCGCCAGGCTAATTCACCTCACCCGCCGCTCTGTCTCTGCCGCTCCCCTCTGCGAGTCCCTTCACTGGCTCCCCATCCACTGCAGAAATAAGTTCAAAATCCTTATCCTTACCTACAAAACCATCACTAACTCAGCTCCCCACTACCTGTCCTCACTAATCACCAAATACACCCCAGCCCGCTCCTTAAGGTCAAACAGCGACCTGCGCCTAGCTTCTCCTCGCATCACCTCTTCCCATGATAGACTGCAGGACTTCACACGCGCAGCCCCCATTCTCTGGAACGCTATCCCTCGTACGGTCAGACTTTCCCCTAATTTCTCTTCCTTCAAACGCTCCCTTAAAACATTCCTATTTAGGGAAGTCTACCACCCAACTCACTGACGCAACCATCAATCACTCTCACCTTGCAGTCCTCTCCTCCTGTTTCCAACCCCAACCCTCCCAGATTGTGAGTTCCTACGGGAATAGGGCCTCATCCCCTCTTGTACTGTTTGTCAAATGTTGTTCAATGTATTGTAACCCGTCTATACTGTGCCTATTGTACAGCGCTGCGGAATATGCTGGCGCTTTATAAATAAAGAATAATAATAATAATAAAAATGTGTTCATATTCAAACTTGTGAGGGCGAGGGATAGCTATGGCCCGGCACTCTGCCCTGGAAAAAAATAGTTCTACCCTGTACACAACTGCATTAGCGCTGGGTCTCAGCCTGGGTCTTAGCGTTTCCCTAGCGTGTACCAAATGACCTTGTACACGGACTACCAAGTAGGTCGTCAGGCACCAAGTTTTAGCGACTCACGCAAATTTTTTCCTTTAGTGATGGTGTTTTAGCTCACACCAGGTGATAGGTCTCTTAGTGGTATGATTTAGTGGTGAAAATTATTAGTGCCCCCCCCCCAGTTTTGACTGCTGTATCTTATTTGCCCCCCCTAAATATTGTTCCTAGAGTCGCCACTGATACTAAGGCTGGGGTCAGACGAGCATCATTGGAGAGCGGAAGGAACGTCCGTGAGAGTGGACTTTCCTTCTACTTGATGCCCGTCTGCCCACCACGCTGAACACACACAGTGCACACTTGTGCACACTTGTGCGTGTGAATGGCCCCGTTGCAGCATAAGAATGCTGCGACGGCCGCCGGTAAGTATGTCAGTACGAGCGCACCTAGTGCGTTCGTCTGACACCGGTCTTAATATAGAGCTAACAGCTGGAATAAACTATTTGTGGCTATTTTGACTTCACTGTTTTAAGAAGTTTACACTGAAACTAAGAAGAATGTTTCATATCCTGTTTAATTGTTCATCAGACTATTTCCTAAATTGTGAATTTATGATTATGACCAATTACAAAAATACGGCATTAAATTTCTTATATACTCAGAATCCTTGTTCTATAATATAAATAATAGCCATTTAGTATGTCGAGGCTAGAAGAAAGCTCAACTACTGAAACTTACTTGGTAAGCTCTAAGCATACATTTTTATGATTTTTACTTGCAAGACACAGATAAGATTTCATAACCTTTATTTTGATAAACCTAAAAAATATATATGGATCATGATACCAGTGCCTTCTAATAATGCACTTTTAAAATGAAATTTACTTTGTCATAAGAAAGTTCATCCAAACTTTAACGGACACACCATTTTTCACAATATACAAGTTAGCTAGATTGCTATTTGCTTGCCAGTGATACAAAAGTTCAGCAAGTGCTTTTTGTTGTGTATATAATAAAATCAATGATAGTTTACTTGACGAAATATTTTCTTTTTATCTTTTCTGAAAAAAAATAGGTCTGATGCCCTAATCTAGTTTTGCTACATGTCAATAAGGCTGGGGTCAGACCAGCGCACTTTTAACGTGCGTTCTGGTGCACATAATTACGGCCGCACTAGCAGCAGATGACGGGCAATGACGGCCAATATACGATGTACGGCCGCACAAAAGTCCGGCCGGGCAACGCAAGTGGAATTTGAACGCATTTTCTTGAGAACGATGAACTGCTAGTACTGACGTACTGAGTGCGCAGCTGCGGCATAGCGGCGTGTGTGCGTGATTAGGAGATGTCAGACGCTGCTAATGTCCAGCCTACATAACGACCAGAGGCAAAAGAGTTTTATTGACGATCCGTACAAAATCACGCCCGAAAATGCGCGTCGTCTGACCGTTTTTGCGCATTCTGTGAAAAAATACGTCAATGCGTTCGGACGCACTTTTTCACGTTCGCGGGGAAAAATGCTTTCGTCTGACCCTAGCCTAAGAGGTCCTTTTCTGTTAAATGTGGAAAAATAAGTAATAGCTAATTTTTTTTGCTTCAATCATAAGTCGCATTATACCCCAGCCCTATCTGATCCCCCCAAAAAAAGATTGGGGGTATATTTTTCGATTACTTGCAAGGAGTAAAAAACTGGCAAAGTCAATGATTCATCCACTAAAGAAAAAAAAGTGATTTTTTTCACATGTAATCTTTTGCATAGAGATCAATAGATTCTGTGAAACACTATGCAATGTTACAGATTTTTCTCATGAAATATTAACATTTTTATCTCAGAATAATTTAGGTGCTCTGGCAACATTAAGACCCTGTGAACTACTTTAATGCATGTGAAAAAAACATGAGAAAAAGATTAATTAAAGAGGATAGTCCCAAATGAATCCCTTCAATTAAACACTACTTCTGTTGCAACCAAACAATTGTGACATATAGCTAAGTAATACACAGCACAAACTAACAAATATGGAAAGCTCCGTAAATTCTTGACTACCAAACTTGTTTTCTTGAAAAAAATATTATCATTTATCAAACATTTATTTGAAACTTGGGATGTTTACATTAAAGTTAACAATTAAATACGTAGCTTAAAACAGAAATTTTGCACAGAGACTGCTATTCAGAGATAGTTCAAAAAATTTAAATAATGGAAATTTACCCATTTTTAATTATACATGTATTCATTTATCCTTTACAGAAATTTTGTTGGATGAAAGATTCTGATCTCTAGATGGTGTCCCTTATCCCAGACAATGTCAGGTGGAGTCTCCATTATTAGTATGCAGGCAGAAACGGCCTTTGGGTCAAATACAGTAACTAGATTATAAAGACAGATAATAAAAATAGTCAGATATCCTTCATGTGGGGATTTGTAGAGGCAATATACGATTATTAGCAATACAGCTTCCAAAACGCCAATATAATGTAAAAATAATGTCCATAATTAAAGTAAAACCTTGTTTCTGTACTGTTTATGGATTTACAGCAGGTATGCCTGTAGAGAAATGTATCTCACAGCTCTTTAGCTATTCTGCCCTCTCGCTCAGTAATAGTGAGTCACAAATCCAAAAAGGAGGACCCTGATGAACTAAAAAAAAAAATGAAAATCAAAGTGAGGAATCTAAAGAACATGAGAAGGAAGAGTCTACTAGGTCTTCCTAGGTGAAATGAAACAGGAGTAGCAATGTGGAGTAGGAGAGCATAACAATTTATGATAAGTAGCTTTGAATATGCTAGAGACCCAGATCTACAAAGACTTAGGACCATAGAAGATGAGGAGCAGAGTGAACATAAAAGAGCAAAAAATATCCTCATGTAGAAAGGTGGCTATGCAAGCAGACAGAAAAAGTGATGAAAAGGAGCAACAAAGGTATGGTCAGAAATGTTCCAGGGTATTTGATGATGAGAAAGAACCTGAACATCAAAAGATTGCAAAAACCTCTTCTGGAAAGTGTCCAAGTCAAAAAGAGCATACGAGCTGCTCACCCAGACAGCCTGCCCAGAAACCCACCAGAGAATTTGTTGAAGATTAGATAGAGGAAGAGCAGGAGAGGCAGAAGAAAGGGAATATAAAATTCTATGGACAACACTCTGTAGGAGAGAAAAAGAGCAATAACAACATGGAGCAGAGTACTCCAACATGTGGTGTATCCAGAATGTTTGCTCAAAAACACTCCAGAGAAACAGATGAAGAAGAGGAGGCATGCAATTAATTTGGTACTTTCTTTATTAAATGTAATTCCACACCACCCTCTTAAATCCCCCAGACATTACAAACAAGGCCCCCATCATAATCTTTCTTTATTTAAACAACTAAGGTGAGAGTGGCGGTGGTTGAGTGGGTAGTATGCCTGGCAATGTACATCCAGGCACTTTTAGAGGCTCAAGTAAATGAGAAACAGGCTACTGAGATGTTGCCTACAGTTAGATATTGGAAACACCGAAAGCACAAGTTAAGCTCTGCAAAATACCGTAACCCAATTTACAAATGAGTATTTCATGTGAAACATCTATCCAACATTAGTCACCATGAATTACCAAACAGTTTGTGTGCCTGATAAGGATTTAAGGATAACATTGCATACTATGTATGTATAGAGGCTATTTAGCTTGCTCCATGGTTGAACTTGGCAGCCAATCTATGCCTTGCGTTTCCACGTGATTCATGACCAGGCATGTACTGGCCATAGGGACTACAGGGAGATTCCCGGTGGGCCGATGGCTTAGTGGGCCAGTGAGAATGCTGGTTCACTGCGACATGCACTGGCCTTAATGGGGGAGGTGAGAAATTCTCCACTGCCTGTAAAACAGACGCAGTCTGCCACTATTTCATATTGGGGCCAACGTGCTGGTGAGACCCGCTGCACATCCACCTCAAGTTAAGACATGGTGCACACGCAACCTCAGTGCAGCTGCGTTCCTCTACCCAATCACTGTGCAGCAACTCCGGAATCTGTAGAGCGATTGGTTGAGCGATCCGGTTGGTTTATAAACTATTTTTGTGCATGTTTGCATAATTAAAGTGGGCCGGTCTGGATGAAGTCCAGGGCTGAATTTTTGTTCCAGTCTAGCCCTGTTCATGACTCTCTCAAATTCCAAGGTCTTAATTCCAAGCTTAATTTAGCAGAGCTATTAAAGTCTATGGGGATGCTAAGTTTACCAAAGTTCTGGTTATGTTTACACCAGGCTTAAAATATAGCCCTAGATTGATACCACACTGTAGCAGAGCTATTGTCATTGGGAAGGTCTCTGTAGCTGGTCCATGGTAGCAAAGACATTAAACCAAATACTGTGTTTTTGATTTGTTGGAGGTTGATATCATATGTTTTTAATCCTTCAGGAGAAATGTAAAGATCATGGAAATGATTATGAGTTCCTGAAAATGCTAGGACAAAAAAGGGGATATGTCGCTATCCTTATACACAAACAATGTTTTAGTGGGGATTAACAGTGAACTCTCTGGCACATTTTATTCAACAGTTAACTGTCGAAGACTGCAAAACTGCAAAGGGTGCCACATAAACGTTTTCACAACATGAGCATACAAAGCAAGAGGTTTGGGTCAGATACCCTTCATCAGTGCCCCACCATATCTTCCTATCCGTGGCACCTAGGGGTTCATATTTGGTATCATTGGAAAGGCCAGAGCATGGCCTTTCCAATGATATATGTGCCCATTTGAAACATTTACTTTGTATGCTCGTGTTGTAAAAAAATGTAGGGTATGCTCATGTATGTTGTAAATAAATGTAGGTGGCACTAGTGCACCTAATAGTAATATTGTGGTGTCTCCATTCTTCCATTTGGTTCCTGCACTAAGTTGTGGCCTTTTACCTGTGTAGGGATATCATATAGATGAACTAATATGTTGAATAGGTTCAGAACATTTTAAAGCAGCTTCATAAAGAAATGCTAGGTCTTTCACATTTAATAGTCTGTAAGATTTCACCTTATACACACTGCTCTGTAACCTAATGGTGCTGTTGTTCTTTTCCCTTTGTTGTGCCTAATACACTCATTTATTATGTTTTGTAGCTTTCACATTATAATGTTTCTATCCCTGCGGTGCCTGCCTTTAACCCCTAAGGCTGGGGTCAGACTAACGCATTTTTAATGTGCGTTTAAGCGCATTTAATCACGGCCGCAGTAGCAGCAAATGAGGGGCAATGACGGCCAATATACGAAGTCTGGCCGCGCAAAGCAAATGTAAAATGAACGCATTTTTTTGAGAACGCAGAACCGCTAGTACTGACGTACAGAGTGCGCTGCGGTGGCATAGAGGTGTGTGTGCGTGATTAGGAGATGTCAGACGCTGCTAATGTCCAGCCTACATAACGTCCAGATGCAAAAAGTGTTTTGTTGACGAACCGTAAAAAATCACGCACGAAAATGCGCATCGTCTGACCGTTTTCGCGCATTCCGTGAAAAAAAGACGCACTTTTTGATGGTCGCTGTGAATAATGCATTTGTTTGACCCTAGCCTTAGGGGCTGGATCGTGTTCCTCTACCGGTGGTGGCCAACATCTTGATATCATCACGCATGGATGCTGTTTGGGAGTTAACCCCTAGCTGCTACCTATGGTGGAGCTAGGGGGGGCAATGACCACCATATCTTCCGATCCATGGCACCTAGGGGTTCATAAAGGCCAGAGCATGGCCTTTCCAATGATATCAAACATGACCACGTTATAAGTAAATGAAATAAAAATAAAAATAATAAACAAAATTAAAAAAAAAAATGAAAAGATAAAAACCTGTTTTTATTTTTTTTTATTAATGCAGCATTATTGTTCACATTTCAATTATAGTGAACAATGATGCTGCACTATCGATTTTTTGGGGGGGTTAGCTAAAATCACGTAATTTCTCCGAAAAATAAAAGTAACGGGTTCACAGTTCTAATTTTTTTAACAATCGTACCCATAGAATAAATAACCGCAAAGGCTTGGATGATAAAATCTGAAAAAAATATTTTTACCCGCTGTAGATGATTGGAAATTCACATTTTCTTACATTTATTTTTTTTATAGCATTCTGGCAGGTCATGATGTATGCATATAATAATGATATATTATGAATCTGGTGAGTCTGCCGAAAAAAATGATATATAATTTGTCTGGGTCGTATAATAAAACGTGACTTCAAATCGCGTTTAAACATGATGAGCAAAAACGGTAAAAAATGAGCTCAGCACAAAGAGGTGAAATGATTCAGCAGTGAAAGGGTTAATTAATTAATAACATATTTTCTGATTTCTGGGGTAACTGCTCTACTACAATATGGGTGGTCATGTGGTATAGAAGAGCCAATAAGCACACGCCACATACCTGCAGTGATAACCATTACCGTAAGGATAAGCGGTTGCCCAAGAAACCACAGATACTAAGTGATGATGACAGAGACCGATTAAATTCTGTTTTTTTTATGTACTAACAGTGGTTTGGCATTTTTTTCCTAGCCTCTTTAGTATACACTTTAATTTCCTGCCTTTCTAATTTACAAACCATGAGTTTCTTATGGAGAACTTTGGACATAAAGTGCAAACTTCACCAATAACAGAAAATATGCTGCAAGACATTTTGGAGTTGTTTTTATTACACCTATAACCATTAGTGGTCATGGGTGGTCATTCAGGCAAATGGAATAGGCAGATTGCTTGTGCCTTTTGGGATGTCACAAAAATGTATTTCTGAATCCATGGTAGTAAGTACATTGGCTCAGAATTTATTTCTGGAGAAGTCCAATCTTCCATATTTATTGCACCTGTGAGGTAACCCATAAAATGGAATTGCTTATTGAAAGAATAAATTGCTCAAATAAAATAAACATCAGAGAAGACATGTTTGACATTCTTTGAACATCATTTTAACGTAATGAGTCCCCACAATGTTCTAGAAATTTATCAGCTGCACCAGTAAATCAATCCTTAATAGAACACAGTCAGTGTAAAATAGACAAGCTCACCTGATGTCTCTTCACTCAGAAGTATGAATGTCATTATTTGGAGGACATTTTCCCAATTCATGGCGAATAATCTTTTTTCTTTGCTCTAAGACTCAGTCTCAAATCTTATTTTCGAGTTGATCAACATTGGTAATGAATTATAATTCAGTAGATACCAACTAGTTGATTTGTCAATTTATTGTGGAAACAAAAAGATGCAGGGAACAGTTGCATTTAATTAACCCCTTCGCTGCTGAGCCATTTCACGTCTGTGTGCGGAGCTCATTTTTACCGCTTTTGTTCATCATGTTTAAACACAATTTGAAGCCACATTTTATTATATGACCCAGACATATTATATATCGCTCTTTCTGGCAGACTCCGCAGATTCATAATATATCATTATTATATGTATACATCATGCCCTGCCTGTATATTATAACAAAAAATGCAATAAAATTTTAATTTTTAATCATCTACAGCATTGTTTCCCAAACCTGTCCTCGGGACCCTCAACCAGGCCAGATTTTGCAGATCACCTTGAGGAAATGTAGACTGAATCCTGCAATCACTAAGCAGCAAATTATATCAAATGTGCTGTGCTTCAGATATCTGGGAAACCTGGTGAGGCGGAGGGTTCTGAGGACAGGTTTGGGAAACAATGATCTACAGTGTGTGAAGTAGACATGTGCACAGCACAAAATTTAGTTTTGAACTAATGGATTAGTACTAAAATGCAATTTATTTAGTTGTTAAAGAAATTCGTTTTCAGTTCTTTAGTATGAAAACTAATTTCATTCATTCAAAAACCAGTGGATACAATTACTATTGTAGTGGCTCCTCAGAGGGCTGTGATCGCTGCTTGTTACAGTATCTCTCACTCTCAGCACAATGTGGGCCATATTACATAGTTGGTGCTAACTTAACCAGAGCTGTTGTAAACTTCCCAGAGCCATTATAGCCTATGGAGGTTTTCAGTTTACAACAGCTCTGGTTAAGTTAGCACCAACATTGTAATACTGCCCTGTGTCAGGCAAAGCTGTTACAGTAACTGACTGCTGCTCATCACAGCGCTCAGAGTTTCAGTAAAACTAGTAAATAATATTTTTATATATAAGAGGTTAGAACAATATTATTTCCTTGTTTTACTGAAACTCTGAGCGCTGTTACAGTCAGTTACTGTAACAGCTGAATAAGCTAGAAAGTGTGTATAAATATATACACTACACAGTGTGGGCGCCTATTACTAAGTGATCAGTTAAAGTGCTAAGTGTGGTACTAATAAATAGTCAAATGCTGCCTATAGTATGGTAAAACACATAAAAAACAACCAAAATATGTGTCAAGATATAGATAAAAGGCGGAAAAACCATACGGCGCATCTAGTGCAATTAATAGGTTAATAAGTCAATGGATGTATAAAATCCATAAAAATATGGTGTAAAAATTCATAAATATTAAAAAAGTTAGAAATGTTAATTAAAACATCATATAAAGTGCATAGATTAAAGTCCAGGACTAAAGTCAAATGTGCAAGAAAAAGTGCTCGAATATATAGTAGTTCAATTACTCAAAAAATGCTGATGAGGGATGATGTGCTGATCTTCTCCAAAGTTCTGGGGTCGAATCCTTTTATTCGTCAGTATTCCTCAAAGAAAACATATCACAAAAAAAAAAAAAGGGGGTGATAGTGCAGACAATCAGGACAGGATTGCTCAAATTATTGAAATCAAAGTCTATACCACTCACATTTGTGGGAGCCTGCAAGGTCCCGGCTCAAGGAAAAACAGCCTGCAGCCAAATATAGGGTGGCACTTCCCTTCTTTCTGTCCGTAGTAGATGCTAGATAAAGCAAAAAGAATCGGGAGACGGCACTCCCATAGCGTAACACTGTATGTATATAGAGATACGGAAAAGGAAGAGTAAATCACACTCACCGATTCTGGAGCCTCGCAGTGTTAGGCTCAATGTATATAGCCCTGGGCTCTCTTAAGGGTGGAAGCCCAAACCTCTTTATCTCAGCGGTAGTTGATCCAGGTATCCAAAAGAAAAAAGGTCGGAGAAAGGTAGCGAATGTGGAATTGTAAAACAATATATTTATTGAAAACAAATAAAATCTAGGACAAGGTCTACCGAGACGCGTTTCGGCTTAAAAAAGCCTTGCTCAGTCGGTATAAAAGTTTGCTAATGTCCATAAAAAATCAATATAAAATGTAAGGTAAAGGTGTCCTCTTTTATAGTGCATCAGAGTAATGCCACTTCCGGCCACGCTGGCAGGGTATTCACTTCCTACTTCCGGTCAGTCGACTTCCGATCGTTCGGATTTACCCAGTAATGCTTTGCGGTAAATACGAAATTTCAACGAAAACAATGCGACAAATGGCCGGTCGTAGTAACTATGAATACTTTAAATCGGTAATAATCCGAAAACAGTTAGAAACGAATAATGGGCAGAGATTTGGCTTGCATAAAATACGAAAATAAGAAAATCGAGCGATATTTTTCTTCGTATGGTTGACTATCGGTAAACCGGAAGTAAACAGGAAAATTTACCCAGTAGCAACTTTCTGTTTTGATTATATGGTCAAGCATAGATCTTGATTTTCACACAAAAAAAATGTAAATTTTCAATAAAAATACGACAAATGGTCGATCGCAATGCCTATGGATCCGAAAAATGTTAGAAACGAATGATGGATGAGCGTATGATTTATGAAATACGAAAATAAAGGATCGAGCGGAAATAGAAAAGTTTACCCAGTAAGGCCTTGCGACCGCTTTCGGTTTCGATTTTCGTCCATACATATACCGTAGTCAAACATTAGTCTCAATTTTCGTATACAATAATGGTATCAATTGAAATCCGAACGATAAACGAACGAAAATGTAATATATACGAATCTCGGAGAAAGGAAGCAGGCAGCATTTCTGCTTCATATATTCTTGACTTGGGGGAACAAAAAATGATATAAGGGAGATTTTACCCAGTATGGCCTTTCGGCATATATTAATTTTAAAAACATTGTTTTCCTACATTCGACCTATCGGGTCAATTAATATCTGAACAAGTGAGAAAAGATTAATAAACAAAAGTAAGATATAAGAAATATCATAAAAAATATATCATAAAAAATTATGGCTTAAAAATTGGATTTAAAAATAGATAAAAGGTTGAACAGTATTTATGCTTCATATAATCTAACGGTTAGCAAACTAATAAATGTGATCTATTTATCTGATGGGGCCTTGCTGCAAATATAATATAATATAATATAATAATATAGGTGGCATTAAAAAACAGCTGTGGGAATCAGAATGAAAAGTATAGGACAAATTAATGAAAATATAGATGAGGATGCTAGGACAATGGTGATATATGCCATAGGCTAAAATGGGGAACCAAATGGGAGACTATTAAGGTCAAATGTAAATTAAGGAACGGAGGTAGTGATCTATTAAGAGCAATCGTTAAGAGATAACAGCCTGATAAAAATAGGGGGGGGGAGTGAACTAAAAAGTAGGAAAAACTAATCGTTAAGGAAATGGCACAACTCAAAGTCTGCATTTAATCCATGAGGCTGAAGTGTGTTCATTAGAAAAATCCACCTCATTTCTTCTTTTCCTAGTCTTGTTTCCAGACTTCCTCCTCTCCAGAAAGGTTCTAACTTTTGAACTGCCAAAAACAGGAGGCCCTCTGGGTTCTGACCATGTTTTAGTTTGAAGTGTAATGATACGCTATGCTTGTCAAACCCTTTTTTTATGTTTCTTATATGCTCCTGTACGCGTATGTTGAGAGGTCGTGTGGTGCATCCCACATATTTGAGTCCACAAGGGCAAGTCAGAACGTATATAACGTTTTTAGAGAAGCATGTCATTATTCCTTTGAGTTTAATTTTCTTACCATTCCTTTCAATTTCTGATATTATTTGTTTTCTGCTTTTGGTGTTTCTACAATTTAAGCAATTTCCACATTGGTGGAAACCCGCTTGTATCCCAAAGTAGTTGATCGTTTTCTTTTTTCCCACTCTATGTGTGAGTTCCATCTTTAGGTTTTTCACCCCCCTACATTTGATACGTGGTATTGCTGGAAGAATGCCACCCAATATGGGGTCTCTTTGTAAGGTCGGCCAATGTTTCTTGATGCTCTTTCTAATTTCCTTATTAAGGGGATTATATGAGAATATAAACGGTATACTCTCCATAGGGTTCAATGCTGGATTCTTTTTCTTCTTCTTCAATAGATCCAGTCTTTCCATTTGTCTAACCTCCACTCTAGTGTCTTCCAGGGTTTGCATACTGTATCCTTTCTCGACAAAATCTGAGCGTAATTTTGTTGACTGAGTGTCAAAATCCGACATGTTCGTACAATTTCTTTTCATCCGTAGAAATTGTCTTTTCGGAATGGCATTCAGCCACTGAGGTAGATGGCAACTCCTACGTTCTATAAAATTATTGCAGTCGACGTCTTTAAAATAGGTCCTGGTCTTAATTGTATCATTCTCGACAAATATTTTCAAATCTAGGAAGATAACTTCAGTTTTACTCCAATTAGAGGTCAAAATAATGCCTCTATCATTGGTAGCTAAGAAGTCCAAGAATAATCGCAAATCTTCTTCTCCCCCTCTCTGCATTTAAAAAATATATCGTCGATGTATCGGCGATAAAGAACTAAATTCGTTCTCCAGTTAGATAAAAAGGAATTTTCCCAGTAGGCCATAAAAAGATTTGCAAAACTAGGGGCAAATCTTGTCCCCATCTTTGTGCCGGATATTTGTAGGTAAAACTCTTCCAAAAACCAAAAATAATTGTGTTCAAGTATCAGATGTATGCCTTTGAGAATGAAGTCCACTTGTTCAGGCAGGAGCTTATTGTCTTTCTCTAGAAAAAATTGGGCAGCTTCTATCCCTCTATTGTGTGGGATGATAGTGTAGAGTGACTGAACATCACTAGTAACTAATATGTCACCATCCTTCCAATCCACGTCTGTCAAAATGTTGATCATCTCAATGGTATCCTTCAAGTAGGTCTCAGTAGTTGTGACTTAAGGTTGTAACAGCTGAGCCCGATACATTGTACTGAGAGATAATATAAAAAGCAGCCGATCTCAGCGCTCACAGCCACTGGATTTAAAGGGCTAAAAAAAAGGCTCCTCTCTGTATAATGTTTAGAACATCCTCCTGCATTAATTAATACCCCTCTCTGTATAATGTATACAACATCCACCTGCGTTAATTAATACTCCTCTCTGTATAATATATAGAA
This sequence comes from Leptobrachium leishanense, assembly GCA_009667805.1. NCBI lineage: Eukaryota > Metazoa > Chordata > Amphibia > Anura > Megophryidae > Leptobrachium > Leptobrachium leishanense. The sequence goes on from CM019066.1 coordinate 117,810,275, forward strand.
CATCCTCCTGAATTAATTAATGTCCCTCTCTGTATAGAAGATCCTCCTCAATTTATACCTTTCTCTGTATAATGTGTATAACATCCTCCTGCATTAATACCCCTCTCTGTATAATGAATAGAACATCCTCCTGCATTAATTAATGCCCCTCTCTGTATAGAACATCCTACTGCATTGGCATGTGGAGGGTGCAGAACTACGGATGTTGCGCTCTTCATTGCTGGTCTCCTTCACTCATCAATGTAATATCACATAAAGGACTGAAACTAAAATGTAGTGCATTTTATTTCAGTTTTTCGTTTTTTGTACTGAGCAGTTTTGTTTCTCTTGAGTCATACGAAAACTAAATTATCCCAAAATTCGGACTAAATCGTTTTAGTACTAAAACGAATGCACATGTCTAGTGTGAAGTGTTTTTTTTCACATTTTATCATGCAAGTCTTTGCGTTTATGTTTTTTATGGGGTGCGCTTGTTAAAAAAATTAGAAATCGGGACTCGTTACATTTTTGGGGGGAATTGCGTGCTTTTTAGCATACGCACCCCATAAAAAAAATCATTAGCGCAGCGTCATTGTTCACATTATAATTGAAATGTGAACAATATTGCTGCATTAATAAAAACAACAAACAAAAAACAACACGATTTTATTTTTTTAATTTTTATTTTTTTAGTTTGAATATGGTCATGTTAGGTATCATTCAAAAGGCCATGCTCTGGCCTTTCCAATTATACCATTGAAGACCCCCTAGCTGCCACTGTTCTGGAGATATGGGGGTTCAAAGGAACCCCCGATCTCCACCAGGGAATTTCCTTGGGAAATCTGTGGGCAGCTAGGGGTTCCCCGGCTAACTGACATCATTGCGCCATGCACAATGATGTCCGGTAGCAAGGAGGGACCCGGGGTGGAGCTGCCATCCAAGATGGCGGCCCCCACCAGAGCTAGATCGCAATCTGGCACCAAATGCCAACGGATCGCGATCCGGCACTCAAGGGGTTAAAAACAGGCATCGCTTTAAAGGGCAGACACTGCCCTTCAAAGTGGTTCCTGATTTTTTTTTGTACACCCTCCCTGCCGGGGGGGGGGGGTCGCCTTAAAATGACATAATCGCGCATGGTTTAAATTCGGCGTCTGACTTCCCTGAAGTCAGAATGCCGCAGGACCCCGGAGAGAGGTGAGTATCTCTCCTAGGGCTCCCGTCCCATTTGCAGGTGACGTGTGGGGAACGTCCCCCACATATAGCGGGAGTCAATGAGGACGTTCCCTACACGTCACCCGCAGTGAAAGGGTTAAAGAAAACATAAAATTCTTTACTTGTGTTGTTTGTACTTTTTTGTATGTTATTGCATGTGTCACTGTGAATTTAAATGCAAAAATGGAACTGTAGTTTTGATTTAAAAAAAGTATAGTGATTTTAGGTGAAGCTTTCCTTCCTGGTGTAGATCCGAAATGGGGCCGAAAGGTAACCAAACAGTGAAATTCAGCATACGGTTACCTTTGCCTGCGAATTGCCTGCACATACGGTGCCTGTTCGAGGGCAGTGAAATCCCCATAGAGAAGCAATGGTTCGTCTATTCAGAGAACAAAAACCAGCAGTGAAAAGTTGCCGAATTGCCCTGCTATTCGGTGGTTTCATTCGACAGGTTTATTAAGGCGAATCCCATAGGCTTCAATGATACAAATATTCCTATTTTAATACAATATCTAATAAACCATTGATTATAATATTCTGCAGTAAAAAGTCTGTTTATTAATTGATTTTTTTAGGATATTTTAGGTATTTTTGGGATTTTTTAGTAAAAATGTTTTTTCCTCTTTTTTTATTAATCGTTTTTCTTTTTTCTGTAACAGCCCTTTTTATTATCATTCATTGGATCTTATCTGTAAATTTCAGACATTTTCATTCTGTAGTTTCTTTGCAAACAGCGTTTCACTTGTCAAACATGCAAGCGTACGGTTTTCCTTTTTTTTCACTCCAATCGTCTGCGGTGTCGGGTTTTTCCGGCGGCTGCTCTGCGCTGTGATCGACTACTGCTCGGGTTTCTCTGGCGTGTTCGGCGGGGTTAATCCAGATGTTTTTGCAGGTTTCGGTGTACTTTCACCGGGTTTTGCGGTGAGTGTTCGTCGGGTTTGCGTCGGCTTTTCCCTGCACTACGATGGCCCTGTGGTGCTTGCTGAATATACCGCAGGGTCGCCGAAATGGGATTGCCAAATCGCGCCGAAGAGAACAAAAAGTCACCGAACGTGCGGTGACTTTTCGATTCTCTTTGAATAACCCTGCTGATGTCCTACATATTTATTTTCTGTGTTAATATGTATATTTGTGTTGTTTTTTTAATATCTTGCATTGTTTACTTTTTATTTCTGTAACGATTGTAAAAATGTCAATGTTCTTGAACCCAGGACATACTTGAAAATGAGAGAAATCTTAATGTATCCGTCCTAGTAAAATACTTTCAGGGTTATTCAAAGAGATTCGAAAAGTCACCGCACGTTCGGTGTCTTTTTGTTCTCTTCAATTCGGTTCCTTTTGCCGATCCCATTTCGGTGACCCTGCGGTGTATTCAGCAAACACCACAGGGTCCCCGAATTGCAGGGAAAGGCTGCCGCAAACCCGACGAAAACTAACCGCAAAACCCACCGAATGCAGAAAAGCCACAAAAACATCTGGATTAACCTGCCGAAAACCAAGCCCGAGCAGGAGCCGAACACAGCCGAAGCAGCCGAGACCGCAGACGAGGGAGGTGAATAAATTAGCAAAATAGTTTGTGTGAATCTGTGAAAATGAAACGCTGTTTGCAAAGAAACTACTGAGCGAAAATGTCTGAAATTTGCATATGAGGTCCAGGGAATGATAATAAAAAGGGCTGTTACAGAAAAAATAAGTAAACTTAAAAAAAAATTAAGAAAAATGCTTAAAATATCCTAAAAAATCTATAAATAAAGAGACTCTTTACTGCAGAATTTTATAATGAACGGTTTATTAGATAGTGAATTAAAACGGGAATATTTTTAACTTTAAAGTCTATGGGATTCTCCTGAATTAACTTGCCGAATTAAACCACCGAATGGCAGGGCATTAGGGGAACCTTTCACTGCTGGTTTGTGTACTCTGAATAGTCGAAGCAGTGCATTTTCATGGGGATTTCACTGCCCTCGAACAGGCACCGTATGTTCAGGCAATTCGCCAGGATTTGGCGAATTGCCTGCTCTCTGGATAGCCGAATGGCCAGGAAAGGTAACCGAACGCTGATTTTCAGCATTCGGTTACCTTTCTCAAGCAATTCGGAGCTCTTTGAATAACCCAGTTTATAAATATTTATAAATAAATATACCTATATACAGCACCCAGAATATTTTTTTTTCCTTGAGCATCAAAATTGTCACTCATCAAAGATTGATACCTAAATCAGATTGATTCTGGGTTTTGACACATCCTATATTTCAAACCCATATACTTTACGCTCCATGCGATCATCTCAAGCTTGTATTCAAATAAAATGCTGGATATGAGAACCTGCTGCATAGTGGATCCAGCATCTTTGGTGTCATTTGGTGACTCACTACATTCAAATGTTTTGTATGACTGTGTGAAAAAGTCCTTGGTTTCTTTGATCATTTCTGGGACATCTCTTCCCATGAGTTAGGCATATCTATTAAAAGTCTGGAAAAAGTGTGCCCGCTTTTTAAATACGGTTCCCCTTGCGGAGTTCCAAAGATAAGCAGCCACCATATTAGCAGCCATCATGACTCTTAGATTTCAGCTTAATTTCCCATTTCTAATTATATATTGTGGGCAGAAAATAAAACTGTACAACTAAAGTAATCTGTACTTCTGTTTTGAATAATTTAGATGCACAATATGGTTGGTCCCTATTGTTATCAAATAACTATTACTGATAAAACTTACCAATTTTAATCCATATGTCTGTCACTATTTTATATCTAACATGACAAATTAAATTTTTACTTATTATATTTATTCTTTGCTGACAGGCTATAATTGAAACAGGAAAATTTACAGTGATTAGATAAAATGGATGCTTAGCAAATCATGTAGACATGACTTAAGAACATAATTTATGTCATTTTCTTGGTTCTTGTAGAAAACATAACTATAAACAAAGTCAAAGATTAAAAAAGTTTGGCTATACTTGTGCAGTAATAGTGACAGATTATTGAAGAAGGCAAAAAGCCATGATTTTCTTATTTAGCCTGAGGTCACAAATTTAAAACTACGGTAATGACTATTTTCAGAAAGTAAAATATGACAGAGAAAAACAAAAATTAATTAAAGGCAATTATTCTGACCATAACTCAACTATTCAGGCACAAATGCAACCCAATGTTTTAAGATAGTCTTCTGTCACTCAGAAGCATAAACTATATTCTTAACCCAAAATGATCAAATTGCGTTGGGGGTTTTCAAATATATCTTTATTATAGACCCAATAATTCATTTAGGGTAAACTTATTATTGATACTTGTTACGGGTCCTAGTACCCCACTCTTGGGAACCTCCATCCAGGCGCCCCTTTCTGCTGTACCAGGAGGTGATTGTACCCCCACAGTCTTGACGACACATAGACTGTGATGCTTGCCTACTGAACTCCAAACTCGGAATGCCTTTATTCAGAGGTTTTTGGCTACAGACACTCAAAAGTAAAAAAACACTCCCTGGTGTTTCCCAGCTGCAAAAACCTCCCCCTCCCCCACACACAATGCCCTGAGCCCCAGACAAATGAAAGGCTGGGGAATGTGGCTGTGATATCCAGGTCAAACCAGTTTCTGGTGGAGGGAAGCAGACAAATGGTTAGATTGTAGCTCTTGAGCAGGGTCCTCTCCTAATACAACTTGCATGCACATGGCTATTCTGTCTTACCCATTTTGCAGTGCTATGGAATTTCTTTATAAAAACTTGGAACTGCAACTGTCACACACAGATAGACGCAGCACCTAAATACAGGGGAATAATTCAAAGATGTCAGGGAATCAAAATATAAGAAAATCAAACACAAAGGCACATTGCCGTGGCTGTTCCATCACAATACTATATAGTTGAAAGTTGTAAATAAACATTCCAAAAATAATAATGTGGTGTCCATGAATACAGCTAATCATCTTGTCATATATCGACTCAAAATGAGCTATGATTGGTAAAGTTGATACATGTGGAGGGTGTTACTCAATGAAGCATCCCAAGTCAACCCGATTCATGTATTCAGTTATTCTAGCCACGGGTCTAGTAATAATTAAATAAAAAATAAGTGTGGGCACTCTCCAAGATTTTTGCATCCCAATTAATAGATGACATGTCGTACTTAACCCACAACCTCACACTAAAATTTGATATCAATGTTTAAATACAATGATAAACTGTGTTTTAGGGACTCATTATGATAACTACATACATATAATATATTTCTGATGACTTATTAAGGAAACTTTGATTGAAACCTTATAAATAAAAGCTTCTCAAGTGTGTGGTCCAAAAGGGACTCCATTCCTCCTGAAAAAGTAATGGAGGAATTGCATTCTCAATCATTCCTGCTTGACTTAGGCTGGGGTCAGACCAGCGCACTTTTAACGTGCGTTCTGGCGCACTTAATTACGGCTGCACTAGCAGCAAATGACGGGCAATGACAGCCAATATACGAAGTACGGTCGCACGAAAGTCCGGCCGCGCAACGCAAGTGGAAAATGAACGCATTTTTTCGAGAACGCAGAACCGCTAGTACGGACGTACAGAGTGCGCTGCGTCCGCTAGCGGTGTGTGTGTGTGTGATTTGGAGACGTCAGACCCTGCTCGTGTCCGGCCAACATAACGTCCAGACACCCAAAGTTTCCTGGTTTGGATCCGTAAAAAATCACGCACGAAAATGCGCATCGTATGACCGTTTTCGCGAATTCCGTGAAAAAATCCGTCAATGCGTTCGGACGCACTTTTTTACGTTCGCGTGTAAAAATGCTTTCGTTTGACCCTAGCCTAAACTTCTGCTCCTCTCCCTATTTATTCAATACGAATACTGGTGAATCTATAGTAATCAGGGTTTTCTTTTTCGTCCAGTGCATACAGGTACTAAGTACTAGCACCTCCCGGCATTGTTTTTTTAATATGCATGTGGCAGCCGTTTGTCAGGCTGGGGGGGGAGAGACAGAGAGCGGAGAAGGGCTCTCCCTCCCTGTGTGACAGGCAAGGGGGGGACGCTGGGGCGGCTGCCTACCTCCATCCCAGTGTGACTGCCACGGGACTGGAGAGCTGGGACGGGGCAGCTGGCTCACTAACCCATCCCTCTGTGAAAGGCAGGTGGAGGGGGCAGGAGCTTCACTCCCTTCCTGTTGGCCACAGCGGACTGACATCAGGCTGACTGCGGGGGGCGGCGGAACTTTCACAAGAAAATATTACCTACCCTGTGGCTTCCTCCCATCTAGGGCCAGATTTTATCAGATTCAGGCAGGTACATCATTTCTGCCTGCTAGGAGTGCTAAACACCAGAGCTGACTGGCAGTGTCCACTCCCTTGACAGAGAGAACCCTGCATTTATTGTCCTGATTCTGTGTCAGGTGCGTGGCACGTGATAATAAATTACCCAGTGACCATGTGGCACAGCCTGAGTGTCTCCCTCCATGTCTGCCTGACAGAGGAGAGAGGGTCTGGAGCCTCCATGCAGGGACACCCGGGAGGTATGTAATGGGCCCCTAACAGTTTGATCCTTCCTCCCATAACTAGAGCTGCACAGTAATAAACCTCCCAGCAATGAGTATATAAACTCCAATAAGTGCTGCAATAAATTGTTCGCTGTGTATCAGACACTTTGCTCTAAATGAATTTTTTTTCACATTAATGGCCCTTATGAGCCGGGCCCTCTGCTCCTATAGATTGTAAACTCCCATGTGCCAGACCCTCTGCTCCTCTAGATTGTAAACTCCTGTGAGCCACACCCTCTGCTCCTCTAGATTGTAAACTCCTGTGAGCCACACCCTTTGCTCCTCTAGATTGTAAACTCCTGTGAGGTAGGCACTCTGCTCCTCTAGAGTGTAAGCTCCCATGAGCTGGGAGTTTTCCAAACTTGTAAAATTGCCTCTGTCCTTAAGGGGTTAATAAAGGAGTATTTATTAGGACACGAAAAATAGTCATAATCACAGTTTTTCTCTGGGCGTGAGAGTACCCCCACCTATTTTTCCAGAAAAAAAGCACTGGTAGTATTACTATTATATTCACCCTTAGTGTGTAATATATATATATATATATATAGACACACATACAGTAAATATAAATATATATATACAGTTGTGTTCAAAATTATTCAACCCCCCTGAAATTGAGTGTTTTGGCCAGTTTGACATTGATTTTGATCATTCAGTCATCTTGCTTACAATTAAATCAAAGAGGCACGTGTAGGTCAGACAAATATAACATAACATTTATAATGAAATAACCACAAATGTCTTTTCTGTGCTCACATCATTATCAGTTTTATTCAACCCCCAAGTGACATTCAATCTTAGTACTTAGTACAACATCCTTTTACAGTTATAACAGCTTTTAAATGTGAAGCATAGCTTGACACAAGTGTCTTGCAGCGATCTACGGGTATCTTCGCCCATTCGTCATGGGCAAAAGCCTCCAGTTCAGTCACATTCTTAGGCTTGCGCACTGCAACTGCTTTCTTTAAGTCCCACCAGAGATTCTCAATCGGATTTAAGTCAGGTGATTGCGATGGCCACTCCAAAATGTTCTAGCCTTTAATCTGCAACCATGCTCTAGTGGACTTGGAGGTATGCTTGGGATCATTGTCCTGTTGAAAGGTCCAACGTCTCCCAAGCCTCAGGTTTGTGACGGACTGCATCACATTGTCATCCAATATCTCCTGGTACTGAAGAGAATTCATGGTACCTTGCACACGCTGAAGCTTCCCTGTACCTGCAGAAGCAAAACAGCCCCAAAGCATGATTGACCCCCCGCCATGCTTCACAGTAGGCAAGGTGTTCTTTTCTTCATAGGCCTTGTCCTTCCTCCTCCAAACATAGCATTGATCCATGGGCCCAAACAGTTCTAATTTTGTTTCATCAGTCCACAGAACACTATCCCAAAACTTCTGTGGTTTGTCCACATGACTTTTGGCATACTGCAGTCGACTCTTCTTATTCTTTGGAGACAGCAAGGGGGTGCGTCTGGGAGTTCTGACATGGAGGCATTCATTACGCAGTGTGCGCCGTATTGTCTGAGCTGAAACTTCAGTACCCACATCTGACAAATCTTTTCTCAGTTCCTCAGCAGTCACACGGGGACTTTTCTCCACTCTACGCTTCAGGTAGTGCACAGCAGTCGAAGTCAGCATCTTCTTTCTGCCACGACCAGGTAGCGTTTCAACAGTGCCCTTTGCCTTGAATTTGCGAATGATGCTTCCTATGGTCTCTCTTGGTATTGTAGCGCTGTGTTAAATCTTGCTGCCGGTAGTACCTATTTTTGGCCACAAGATGGAGACAATCGCGATTAGAGACACGAGACATTGGGACTACATTTCCCGCGTGCTTTGCAAAAGGACAGGAAGTGGGTGGGACACAGGATGCTTACTTCCCGAACCTCGTGGAGAACGCGCCAGAGCGCGCGAGGGAACGAGAGAGAGCAGACGCAGTGCAAGACATCGCAGGAGGGCCTAGGCCAGAGCAAGAGTGAGACCTGTCAGTTCCTTATCGGGTCATTCGGCCTAAAGAGAAGGAGACCTCCGAGTTCCTGAGATTGCTGCAGATTAAAGAAGCCAAAGACCTGGAGTGAGGAGTTGCCGCGAGCTGATCGGATACGGAGAGCAGGCGGTGAGCGGGACAAGTCGTGGACAAGCAACAGAGAGTCAGACAACGGATCCGGCCGCTAGTATCCCCAGTCAAAATTGAGCGGAGAGACGTCCTGGGTCAGCGGAGCCTACAGCAACCGGTGGATGGGTGAGAGGCCTCCAAGGCCGTATGTAATTAAGGAACACACTGCTGTTTTCTCTTTAAAGTCCACAGGGCCCCAACTTGACTAGTCGAAGACATTCCTTAAGTAAATTCACTGGCCAGTTGAACAGTACCCGGGTACCACACACACATATACACCTTTTACATTCCGGGACTTAAACCTGTGCAGGACTCATTTTTGTTACGAATCGGAACGGGAGTTAAAGTTACGTTCTGAATACATATTTTTCTCTTTTTCCGCTGCGCGTTTATCGTAATACGAAGAGATTGTATTTTGGGGTTCGCTACGTGTCTCTGTTTTTCTGAACTATTGGGCAATTGCATATATTTTTCTGTTCGGTTGCGAATATTTTATTCTTCCGAAATACGAAGCCTCGTGTTTCGTTTCTTTTCCGCTACGCGTTTTACCGCAATACGAAAGTACTGTAATAATATCTGTGAATACCGTGTCTCCACATCTGCTTATTATTTTAGTAAACTATTTAAATGATAAAAACTCACAGCGGTGTTGGAGTATATTTATTCCCTAGTGCGGGGAGACTGACCCGTGGTTCATTTTCAGCGGCTCCTCCGGGAGTGAGCGCTACAGTATGTTTAACATCTTTGCAATCTTCTTATAGCCATTGCCCTTCCTGTGAAGAGTAATCACCTCTTCTCTTGTCTTCCTGGACCATTCTCTTGACTTCACCATGTTTGTAACCACACCAGTAAATGTCTAGAAGGAGCTGAGTATCACAGTAATTTTAAAGCTGCCTAATTGGTGCTTATTATGCTTTATTGCTGCTCCGTGACATCCACAGGTGTTTTCAATACCTGATTGAAAACACTTGAATGAACCTCTGTTCTTCAGAGTGGTAGTCTTTAAGGGGTGGAATAATTGTGTCAATGAAGAATTCACAAAAGAAACATTTACTACTGTATTACAAAACCAATTGATGTCATTTTAGTTGCATATGGTTCTTTAAAAAATCCTTGTAGGATTTCATTCTGAATACAATTACAAATGTACACTAAATTCCCTAAAACCCTTTACAGCATTGGGGGTTGAATAATTTTGAACACAACTGTATATATATATATATATATAAAATAAGCACACTATGGAAAATCCTGGTGTCAATTTTACATAACTGAGGTTTTATTTGCACTTTTCAAACATCCCCTGTAAAATGAACATGTATGCAAATATACTTTGTGAGTTCTTTCCAATATATAGCCAACAACCGCATACATTCAGGATTAATTTGTTATTTAAGAAAACTCTCCTCAAAAACTGTCCTAACTTTAGGGTTTATTCACTTCGGTGCACTTCAAGAATTCTATTTCACTGACACTTAGGTGAATTCATTATTCACCAAATGGTCACTGTAGTGAGCTGAAGATGGAGTCGCTGAAGCCCCACAAAAAAGTTGGAGAACACCGCTAAAGATTACTGAAAAGAGCTGAAGAGCGCCGAAGTGGCCTTGGTAAATCCACCAAACTGCAAAAGAGACCTGGAACTCTCCTATTCTACTAGCAGGTGTTTAAATCAATAAATATGTTAAAACGTGTCTAAATAGTAAAAAGGTAATTTAAAAATAATTAAAAGGTCTGTTACAGAATTTAAAAAAAAAACCCTATTTAAAAAATTGGGAAACAAAACTTTCATTACAAAAAAATGCAAAAAGGTGTTCTAAAAAATTAACCACTTGGCTGCTAAGGATGCGCTCAGCACATCCTGCCAAGTGCACCTCCTGTGCTACGGACGCACTGAGCGCGTCCTAGCACAGGAGGCAGCAATCAGCCGGGATTCCGGCCGATTGCTGGCCCCCCCGGTGCTGGCTGACATCTTGGATGTCAGCCCAGCACTCCGGGACACCGGCGGGGACATTAGATGTCATCGCGGTGGCGCGATGACGTCTAATTCAGGCTCCCCCCGCGTGTGCGGAGGAGGCACCTGAAAGGGAGGGGGGAGGTCCTTCAAACCTCTCTCCCTCCCTGTCGCAGGGGCCACAAGGTTAAGGCAGGCACTGTTTGGAAGGGCACAAGCGCCGGATCGTGATCCTCTATCGGAGGTGGCCGACATCTTGGATGTTGGCCAAGCCTCCGGGAACGCCCCCTGATGACTGGCGTCATCGTGCATAGCACAATGGCGCCAGTCCTGGAGTTAACCCCTAGCTGCCAGCAATGGTGGAGATAGGGGGTTCCAATGAACCCCCCATCTCCCGATCCGTGGCAGTTAGGGGTTAATGTTTGATATCGTTGGATCGGCCAGAGCATGGCCTTTCCAACGATACCAAACTTAACCATGTAAAAAGTTTTTTAAAAAAATAAAAATTTAAAATAAAGAAATATTTAAAAAAAAAAATATTAAAAAAAAACAATTTTTTGTGTTAATGCAGCAATATTGTTCCCATTTCAATTATAATGTGAACAATGATGCTGCACTAACGATTTTTGTTTGAGGTGCGTTTGTTAAAAATCGTGAAATTTTCCCCCCAAAAAATTATACCGAGACCCCATTTCTAATTTTTTTAACAAGCGCACGAATACAAAATATAACCACAATTGCTCGCATGTTAAAATGTGATAAAAAACACTTTACACATTGTAAATTTTTGAAAATTCAAATTTTATTGCATTTTTTGTTATAATATACAGACAGAACATGACGTATACATATAATAATGATATATTATGAATCTGCCGAGTCTGCCGGAAAGAACAATATATAATATGTCTGGGTCATATACTAAAATAAGGCTTCAAAACACATTTAAACATGATGAGCGAAACAGGTAAAAATGTGCTCAGCACAGAGACGTGAAATGCCTCAGCAGCGAAAGGGTTAAAAAAGTTTTTTTGCTGAAAATGAAAAAATAAAAGGTCTTTTAAAAAATGTAAGATCTTACATGTTTATATTGAATCCTATGGGATTCGCCTGCTTAAATCTGTCTAACTGAAACACTGAAAATCAGGTGCAGTTCGGTGTTCTGTGAATAGACTATCCATTACTTATCTATGGGGCAATTTTGTTGTCGCTGAAGATCGCTGAGCGGCGATGAACTGCACTGTATTTTGTCATCGATTCGCCTGTATTTGGCACATTGACAGCTTAGACGAACTGCCATGAAATTGCAACGAACGCTGAAATTTACCATTTGGTGCAATTCAGTGACAAATTTGGTGTTTAGTGAATAGACCCTGTAAATGTTTATTTTTTCCATAATTAATAGGTATTCGGTAATTAGAATTTGGAATTCTATTAAACAGACTTTGCAATTGATTTCTGTTGAAAGTCAAAATTCAGAATTAACAAACAACTTAAAACTAAAAGCATTTCCACACAGGGAGAAATCCACAATCATTAATTGATATTGAACTGAATTAAAATGCGGTTATACAGTATAAGCAGCTCTATCACCTACATGAATAATGTGGCTAATGCATACAATAACTAAATAACACAAATACAACCTTTGAACAAGTTACATTTTTCCTGAACAAATCTGTCCTAGGATATCTGTAAAAGTAATTACTTTGTGTATAACAGCAAATATATTATTTTTGGGTGAATATTTAAATGATGAAGAAGCACCATCAGATATGATTTCCCTGCTCTTTGTTTATGTATATCTTTACCAGATGTTCAGATGTCAGGCACTCTAAAGTATGTTTCTTACAAGCACCTATTAGCGTTGCTCCATTTTGGGCAGTTACTTTTGTATTATTTCTATAGTCATGTATTAAACATAAACATAGGGGGCTAAATTACAATCTTCACGCAAAAAAACATTAACGCGAGGGGTAAAACCATTTGCGCCTAATCCCGTATTACATAGTCAGCGCAACAACCGTGCGCAAAAGTGTACCATGGGTGAACCTGCGTGAGCTTACTGTACTTTGCGCGTCCTATACTTAACTTTGTGAGCGCAAATGCAAATGTGTGCTGGTACGAGTATGGTTTTACAATCTATTTCGCGGTAATTACCGCATAGCCTTTGCACGCATAAATTTAGCAACTCCTAAAAGCTGGTGCTAATGGAAAATTTGAACAACCTGGCTAACCCCAAATATCCAAGCCCATAAAAAGGAACGCACCAAAGCACAGTGGCCCATTCAAATCATACCAAATCAATACAATGGATGAAGTTGTGTGAGCATGAATTATTGCTGCAACATATATGCTCGGATTGACAGTGGCAGACGCAATTTGTTAACGTGAGACAGGTGTGGTTCTTAATTCTGATTGGCTGAATCTCGAAAAAAGACTGCTCGCGCAAAGAGTTTTGCAAGGGACAGTACTGCGTCTGCATTTGGGCGCATCCTGTTTGCGTGCGCAATTGATCGGAGGCAGAAAAAAGCCACGAAGATTGTAATTCCAGCGGTGACTTGCGCGCGCAAAAGTTTAACATTTGGCGCAAAGATTTTCCCTTTGCGCAAGGCTTTTTGCGTGAAGATTGTAATTTAGCCCAGGGTGTTTAGGTTTCTGTGAAATACTAATAACATTGCCAGGAAACCTGGATAATAATTTTCACCCTTAGGTTAATGGGAAGACCAGTATATCTATACTCCGGTCCAACCAGTCTATATCATCCTAACCATCAATAAACCTAGTCCTTCAATGAGCATCTTTGTCTTCTAATGTATATTATAAATATAAACCGAAAAGTGCCCTCCACTTTATTACGGTAGATGTCACATGGGTATAGGAGTTTAGGGGAATAACGGATCCCCGGGAAATAGTTGTGGGAGACTACCATTATCACGTTGAAGAAAATCATCAGAAGAATATACGGAAGAAACCTGTGTTTCTAGCTTGAAGAATCTTTATTTATGGTACCTTACTCTGCCTACCTACTTTTTTATGGTACCTACTGTATCATGCATGTTGTATATGTCGACCCAGTATTATAATTGTATGTAATTGTCTTCTGTTATATGTTGGATATAGTTGTTTTATTGTTAGACATATAGGGTTATGCAGAGAAAGGTGAAAATCAGGAGATTTTGGAAAGTGAGATAAATGGGAGAATTGTTCTGGTTTGGCTATTTTGACCTAGAATTTTCACTTCTCGAGTCATTATCCTGAGTTTTACCTTTCTTTGAATAAACCTGTTAGTGTTTGGTTTTTCTGTTAATCTGCTTATTGTGCTAATACTAAATTACTTTTATTGAACTCAGAATTCTTTTGCAAGAGCTCTTTTCTGTGAAAGTATGCAAAGGTTAATAATTTCTGATAAATAAGAAGTCTAGGAAACTTTTTATTTTTATGTTCCTTCAGTCGTTCTGCCTTATATCGGTAAACTGGGAACAGGCAGTCATACGTCTTTCTATTATTTCTGCCTTATCTAATTTAGTAAATGATTTATATCTTTAGATACATTTCTATTTATAACTTTATTTTTACCCCTTCACTACCTTTTAGGCTTGTGCAACGATTTTTTTTCGGTTCGGTTCGTTCGGATTTTGTAAATTTTCGTTTTGACTCGTTTCGGCCGATTTCCGGTTCGGTTCGTTTTTCGTATCAACTTTTTTTTCATGATTTCGGAAATTTTCGTGTTTTTCGGAATGTCTGTTCTCGTTTCAAAGTGTCTATTCGTTTTGGCGTAAACTAATGGTTTTTCGGATACGATAATTATACGATACGATAATTCTGCCATTGAGATTTCTCATGTTTTACAAGAAGGATACATTGAGATTTATCTGGTTTCCCGGGAAGGATACATTGATATTTCTCAAGTTTTACAAGAAGGATACGTTGAGATTTCTCTGGATTTCCAGGAAGGATACATTGAGATTTCTCATGTTTTACAAGAAGGATACATTGAGATTTCTCATTTTTTACAAGAAGGATACATTGAGATTTCTCTGGTTTCCCGGAAAGGATACATTGAGATTTCTCATTTTTTTACAAGAAGGATACATTGAGATTTCTCTGATTTTCCAGGAAGGATACATTGAGATGGGAATGATACAAAATTTAATTATAGAATAAGCGATATAAATACGATGTCCGAAATTACTGAAATGGAACCGAAATCAGGAATGGAGCCGAAATCACGAATGGAACGAAAAAGAATTCCGATTTTACACATTTCTTGTCCATTCAAAAATTCCGAAAAGTTTTCGTATCCGAAAATTTTCCGAAAATCGGCCGAATCCGAATGCACGAATCGGGAAATTTCGTGAAAATTCTGGAATTCCGAAACCCACATCCCTACTACCATTATCATATATACATGATCAGCACTAGGGAACAGAGCAGACATTGGTTTCTGACGGTGGTTGTTTCGAAAATCACTTCGTAGTGAAGGGGTTATTCTGTTCGTATACCGATAGATAACATACACAGATAGATAACATACAGAGTTATGTAAAAATACATATAATCAGTGCTTTTTTTCTGGTGGGGGTACTCACCATGAAGTGTCAGGCAGCAAGCAGCCAATGAAAAGGTGGCATACTCTTGCATGAAGCTAATAGAGGGCGCACACCAGCGTACAGCAAATGAATAGAGTCAAAGCCAGGCTATGACATTGTGTTGCCTGTGTTCAAAGAGAAAATGCTGATGCCCCCCCACAAACTATTCCCACCAAAACACACCCATGCTTATATATACATATCTGGTCAGTGTGAAAAATCGCTTGGGATTCGGATGGCTTCCGTAAATAACCTCATCCACATGGGAACATATAAGAAGCCAGACAAGAATACAACATATAATAGTATGGTATGTCAAATACAATAGGTTGGAATTGAGTTATATATGATTGATCCACTCACAAATCTGGAGTCCTATCACTGGCTCTGAGTGGATCAGCACATCGGGTATATTTTGAATCTCTTCTCAGGCAACCCACACCTTATATGGAAGGATCTTCCACCATCATGGTGGAGCTTGTCCAAGCTCAGAGTGAAGCGCTTATGAATATATTATGTTGGTCAAATCAAAAAAAACCTCCAGGCATGCAGGGACTTTCTCTTGAAAATTTATTAAAAGACATTTAAAATCAAATAAAAGGCTGAACCAGTGTCCAGGACGCGTTTCGCCGCAACACGCAGCTTCATCAGCTGGTTTACAGGCTAATGCCCCTATACATTTATTTGTAATTAGCATAATCAAGAAATGAATGTCCCCATGTGTCTTTAATTAATGCTCAGCTTGCATTCCGCACCTGTGTTAGAAAACCTCAAGCGTGGTGCGGGGCACCGCCATCTTACGAGTGCGCGCTGTAATTTTCCGCATTCCACAGAGCATTCCACCACCTGCTCGTAACATACGGAATTGTTCATATGTAGCCATAATGGATTTAAGCAATGGTCTGGGCTACAATAAAATGTTATATGGTAAATGTAACACATTCATTTAATGGGCAAGTTGTCCTCCATTCAATTGCCACACTAGGGAGAAATTTATTTTGGTTTATTTTGGCTAAATTTGTATAATAAATCAATATTATCGTTATAGCTCACTTATCTATCTCATTTTGTTCTTGAGATGCCATTGTACTAGGTACAGTACATTTATATATGGAAACTAATGTGTCATTATGAAAAATCTTAATTATTATTATCCTTCATGATAATATCTAGTGTATTATGACCTATAAGCCATGTTGTAAAATTAATCAATGTAGGTGAATCTGAGCTGTGATCTATAGTAATGTGTAGTGATCTCATATTATGATGTGAAATAATATTTTGGTGTACTTGATTCCATATTTTATATAACTTATTAAATATATATTTAAAAATTGCTAATATGTTGTGTATATGACCTACAAAGTGAAATTAATTAGTATGAATGAATCCAAGCTATAATCTATTTATAACGTATAGTAATCACATATAGTAAGGTGAAATGTATTTATATATATAGAGATATTTTTATTAGTGTATATGGAACTGTATTATAAGTAACTGTGTTTTAATATTTATAATTTGAAGTGATGATATATATTGAATATATTAATTGAACATAAAATAGAAATTAAAAATGTGTTTGATCTGATCAATGTATTGAGCTGTTGTAGAAGGTGTGAATGATTCTATATTATATGTAACTATCAGGGTTATTCAATGAGCTCCGAATTGCTGGCGAAAGGTAACTGAACGTTGAAATTCAGCATTCGTTTTCTGGCCATTCGTCTATTCAGAGAGCGGGCAGTTTGCCAAATGTTGGCGAATTGCCTGCACACATGGTGCCTGTTCGAGGGCAGTGAAATTCCCATAGAGAAGCAATGCTTCGTCTATTCAGAGACCCAAAAACAGCAGTGAAAAGTTGCCGAAATGCACTGCCATTCGGTGGCTTCATTTGACAGGTTTGTTCAGGCGAATCCCATAGACTTCAATGTTAAAAATATTCCCATTTTAATTCAATATCTAATAAACCGTTAATTATAATATTCTGCAGTAAAAAGTCTCTTCATTTATAGATTTTTTCGGATCTTTTAAGCGTTTTTCGGGATTTTTTTTATTATTTTGCTGTTTAAACGTTTTTTCTTTTTTCTGTAACAGCCCTTTTTATTATCATTCATTGAACCTCATATGTAAATTTCAGACATTTTCGCTCAGTAGTTTGTTTGAAAACAGCGTTTCACTTTTCAAACATTCAAGCGTACGGTTTCTTTTTTTTTTCACTCCATTCGTCTGCGGTGTCGGGTGCTCTTATTGACTCTTGCTCATGTTTCTTCGGTGGGGTTAATCCAGATGTTTTTGCAGATTTCGGTGTGCATTTAAAACAATATTAGTGTAGCGCTCCCATACCCCACAGATGGTATAGACATATGGTATATGTCTGACTGGGTCGCGAACCTGGTGCTCTATCGGCGGTATATAGACGATTTTTCATTTGCAGAGGTACAAGTACAAGTTTGGAGAAATTTCATCAATATCTAAACAACAACGATTGGGGTATACAATTAGATATAAATTATAGTCTGCTGGAGATTAATTATTTGGACCTCACCCTCTATATTGAGGATGGGAACATCAAATCAAAAACACACTTTAAACCCGTGGATACTAATAACTATATTGAATACACAAGCTGTCACTCTAAAGTTTGGTTAAAAAGTGTACCTAAGAGTCAGTTTACGAGGTTAAAACGTAATTGCACTGATGAAAAGGTTTTCATGACCCAAGCTAATAAGATGATGGAAGATTTCGCTGAGAAGGGATATAACTCCTACCATCTAGATAAGGTTTTGGAAGAAGTGAACGGTAAAGAGAGAAAAAATATGTTAATTGCCAATGTTTTCTGGTCCGGCCGTGGAGGTAGATATTGGTATTCTGCTGCGCGCGGTCGCCGCTTCAATTTTAGGTAGAGACCGGATGGAGGTGGGAATATGGAGGTGGTAACATTGAGTTTATATATATTTATTTATTTATTTTAACAGCTGATAAATTCTGCGTTCTGCACACCAGAAACTCATTTGTTTCCAATCAATAGGGAAATAGTTTAGTTTCCTGCCCTATACAAGTGGGGGTTGTTTTTGTATAATGAATGTTATTTTCTACTGATGAAGCCTGTCATTCTATAGGGCGAAACTCGTCTAGCTGCTTGTTTTAACAATTTTATTTTAAATAAATTTTATTCCTTACTTTATTGGAATCCTTGAGAGCTTTTTTGAAAAGGTTTGGCTGATGAATAAAACCTTAGAGCTTGATTACCTAGAGCCTGGTCGAAGGCTCCAACTGGGTGAGTGCAATCTATATATGTGTTTTATCACTGTAAGGTCCTGGAGGCCCTCACCCCCTGGCGCCCCCTTTGGTTTCACATCCTGCAGGCCCCCTGCAGGTTCCATGACTTTTTGTATAGACTCTGCACATCCTTAACTCTCACATCCTAGCCATAGAACCTCACCTGACCACACCTTCCCCTGATTATCCCACTATATCAGGAAGCTACGCCCTCTAGAACTCACTTCCACATTGCTGTTACCTGGCTGTGAATCTATGCACCAAAACTCCCTGAACCTTCTGGACATTTACCTGAATTCTGCAACCAAAGACCCCAAGGACCCTCTGTATTATCTGGACATTCTTCTGCTCCATAAACCGGTACCCTCCCATCCTTCTGCCCCCCATCTAGGACCCCCCGTGTACCAGACCCCTTTTGCTTAACCCTGACTTCGCCTTTGTCTGTTCCTTGCCGGATTCTGAGCTATAGTGTTTATTTCTAATAAACACCCTTTGTTATACCGTAACCCTGCCTCTATCACTGCATCTTGGGCTCACAGCCCCATCTTGCTACACTGAGCACAGTCTGAACCCTTACAATCACGTTTTAAAAAACAGTCTGCACCATCCTATTTTTTAATGTCTTTAAGTATGGAGTTGATTTGAACATTTGATGGGAAGGTGAAGATCCTCAACATCTGAAAAACAAAGGAACTTCAGATGATATTTTGGCGTGCTGCACTCCACATATAAAAATTTGGAAGGAAAGAAAAAAATCCTTTCCGAAAAAAAGAAAAAATCCCTTAAGGCTATTTCCGAGAAAAAATCCCTTAAGGCTATTTCCGAGAAAAAATCCCTTAAGACTATTTGGGAGATATTTGAGAATTGTGCATATACCATATGTGGGGTATGGGAGTGCTAGACTAATATTGTTTTTAATTTCATGTTATACAGTGTCCTTGGGGATATACACTATAGTGTATTAGCGATCCGCCCCACCTGCCATTAACCTTTTGAGCGCCACTGTAACCTCTTTTTTTCGGTGTGCATTTACCTGGGTTTTGCAGTGAGTGTGGCAGCTTTTCCTTGCACTACGATGGCCCTGTGGTGCTTGCTGAATACACCGCAGGGTCGCCTTAATGGGATCGCCGAATCAAGCCGAATTGAAGAGAACGAAAAGTCACCGAACATGCGGTGACTTTTTGATTCTCTTTGAATAACCCTGTATGCGTTTAAATATATAGTGCTGATGTATATTATAATAAAAGGAAATAAAACTAATCTATGATGTAACTTAAGATCATTGTGAAATTTTATATTTAGTGTAGTGTATTCCTATTATTATTAATTGATATTACATTTTTATGTGAATTTATTTTCTCTCTCAAACTTTTATGGTCCATTGGAATCCATATAATTACTACCATAGATACTCGAGTATAGCGCGACCCGAATATAATGCGATGGATAGAGATTTATTATGGAAAGGAGAGAATACTCAAGACTCGAATATAAAGCGAGGAACAAAATTATAAAAGTATACTGTACTGGGAAACCATTAAAATCCTTCCAGGTGTTCTTAACACAGTCAGGCTCCCCCTCAGGCCAGGATGCTCTGCTCTAGAATGATTGTAGTTGTTACTAAGTATGAAGCCGCCGGCCACCCATCTTCTTTACTTGTGATAAGATGGCCAGCTGAGCGAGAGAGAACACATTGAATCATTCACCAATAGCCAGCACGCCGGGAGGTGTCGTTTTCTGACCTCCAGCACCTACAGGCAGGCTCATCTACCGTGTCGTCCACCGATAGTCAGGGATACTTGGGATCCATGAGCAAGTGATGTTGTTTTTTTATATATGCGATGCAGATGTCTCGAATATAACGCGGCCCCTCCAATTTTAAGGTAAAATTTTGTCACCAAAATCTAACGTTATACTCGAGTATCTACAATATAGATGTTGTATGAAATAAAATCTCTCTGATATAGCAAACTGGAGGAGAACTGGTTTTATACATTTTCATAAAAAATGGATGACTTCAAAGTCATCATTCAATCCACCCGGTGATAAAGTGCCCATCTCAAAAATAGACTGCATTTCCTCCTGCTCTAATATCTTCATTAAATTGTCCTCCACATCTATTTTATTTACCTGCTTAATAGCTGTGAATTTTAACCACATAGGTGAACTATCATGTTTAGTTTTAAAATGGAGGGAAACTGAATGTTTCTCAAAACCATTTCTCACATTCCTCACGTGCTCAGAATCCTAACATTTAATCCTAATGCCCCGCAGAGTGCGGATTCATATGTTGCATTAAATATACTGCAGAGAGGCGCTTCCCAGCAATGTGTGGATTCATATACTGCATTGAAACCTATGGGTTAAAAAGCCTTGTTTAAAAAAGTTAGGAAACCTAAAAGTTCACCCAAAAAATGCCTAAAGAAACTTTCATTCTATTGGTAGTAATCTACTTCCCATTCTTAAATAAGCAATAAACACAAAATAATTAAAAAAACTAAAAACTAACTCATCCAAATCACCCGAATCGATCCAAATCGCCAAATCGATCCGAAACACCGAATCGATCTGCACCAAATTTTCAGATCAATTTTAATTTTCGGCTGGCCGATATTTTGTTTTCAGAAATGCTCCCGAAATACGAAAATGGTGAATTTCGGCCAAATTTGGATTCGGAACAAAACTAATTGCGCATCTCTCTAGTACAGAGGTACAATGGGTAACAAGACAATTATACAATGCACCAAAAAGGCAAGTCAATATTTCACAAACATAAGGAGGAATTGCCGGCCCTATTCCCATGGGAATTTACAATCTAGATGGGGGTTGGGAAACAGGAGGGCAGGACTGCAGTGATGGGAATATGGAGAGATTATGATGGTTATTGGGTTGGTTGCATGTTTATTACAGATTTGGGTGGAAGGCTTCTCTTAACAGAAGTGTCTTTAGAGAGCGTTTAAAAGGTGCCTGACAGCAGAATGTCAAATAAAGAATACTAGTGCACTGGACAAAACATATTGTGGTTATACATAATCTTTTATATTCAGTGTAAATATATCTAAGGGACCTTATAGCTATACTTTAGCAAGATCACAGTCTGGACAGTATGGGCCTACTCTCTATGAATAGTATGGGCCTACGTAGGATATGGTGTGAAAAAACATTGTGGCACTATTGATGTAACAAAAATATAAAATACTAAATAAATAATATAAGCTCAACAAAAACTATATCACAACTCATGTATGTTCTGTTTATAGAAAGTGACAAATTTCAAATTTGCTATTTAGTTCTTTGGGATGGATAGTGTTCAATGTGTACGTTTTTATTTCTTCCATTGCCATTTGGTGATTAAAATAGCCCCCTCTTCATCCCGCTGTAATTTTTCTACTTCCATAGTATTTATTATACCTTAAAAGTGTAGAAGGTACAGTTTACAGGTCTAATGCCAGTGAGGCTAGATCTTGAACAGTGCATAAGTAATACAAGTTGTCTTAGGTGGGAGAGGGCAGATAAGTAAGAGAAGAAAAAGATTGATAGTGACCTTTGTGGTAAGCCCGGTTAAACAGACCTTTTTCATTTCCAATCATAATGTTAAGTTGTTCTAGCTTTGTCATTTTTCTTCCAAAATGGTACAGTGTCTGATTCTTTGAGAAAGAAAAAACCCTTGACGTTGTCGAAAACTCTAAAAAGGAATAATACCATTTAAAACCTGTTTTATTTGTTTTCTGATACCTTTAGGTGGTTCTGGATAAAGAGCATATCAGTCTGTCCATTAAGCAGAAAATTATTATTTCATTGATACACAATGTGTATTAATATATATACTTTACTGCCCTTTAAGTTTTAATTTCCAATAGTTATGCACCAGTGTATATTTTATTGTATTTTATTTTGTTGGTTTCCAAAATATTTGATGTCTCCAGCACTATTTATATCTTGCTTATTATACAGTTACATATGTATCAATTTTTATTTGAATAAAACCAGTAACCGAATGCTTATAAAAAATCCTTTGTATTAGATATAGATTTCTAATAATGTATTTATTTGTATGATGTAAATTTTATATTTTGAGAGTGCAAACACATTATTGTTATGATACACCTATTATGTGCTTCTGATATTGGATTGTTTTGCGCAGATTGAAAGATATTTGTTGGAATATTAATATTTGCTTGTTACTGTAATGCTCAAAGCCATTACCACAACATATTATTTCATATAAATATACAGCATCTAAGACAAAGAAGAAAAACGGCACAAAAAGATTACACTAAGGTCTTATGTTACACAGTGGATTAGAAATTCTCTTGACAATTGTGTCCATTCCATTTTCATTACATGGCACATATGAAAACATAGGATGCAATCCTAATCACCTTACTTTTTTCTTGCGTTAAATAGTTTTCCTTATGCATACAGATACATTTCTTATATAACCATCTCACCTTTATTTTAATGGAAAATGTCCACATTCTTTCACTATGAGAGCTTTTTACTGTACAATATGTCACAGTCTTCAATTGCTTCAGGCATAAAGCAACTCAGCTAATTATATTCTAGTGCATTTGTCTGTTGGATGGGAAATGGACAATGTTTCAGCAGTCACTGACTCAATATTGGCACTGATGGATAGTAGCTCAAGTTTCTGGGGTTTCTAGATGGAAAGCGCACGTGAGCTCTTTGTAATTTTTATTAACTAGCTTTGAAAATACTACTCAAACCCATGGGACAACTGTCAGTCTGGAATACAATATATATAGAATATATTTAGAGAAGAAATGCCGCAACATTAAACCTATTTCAGGACAAACTATATAAATTATTTGTTATATGATGACACGCAACTGTATTTAAAATGTTGGTTATGATGATGCAAATTTTGTTGTGAATGATTTAATAATTGATTTTTTTTTTTTTTGTTACAGTCACGTACCATGTCGTCTTCTGAAGTCAGCGGCTGGCAGCGTGTTCCTCGCTTCTCGCTTGCCAGGCACTGACTGTTAAAGAATCTCCTCGCGGTCGCGGAGTAGGGCGTGATGACGCTGCACTCACCAGTTTTAAAACCTGGCGTCTGAAGTCCACTCGTTGCCCTGGCATGGTTTTCACATCCTCTCAGTGTTCCTCCATGTACTCTTATTTTCTTACTGTGTATAACTATTGCTTTTATGACTACCCTTCTGGTGTATAACCCCTTGGCTTCTCTTGTGATGACCCACTCTGAATACTGACTCCAGCATACGGCGGACGAACATTCTGGTTACTGACTTTGGCATACGACTGACACTCATTCTGGCAGACGACTCTGGCATACGGCTGACACACTATAACAAGCAATTGTCTCGCATTTAAAACTGTATGATACGTGAGATATACAAAATATCACAAAAAATATGTATCTTTTTCAGTGCATCTTCAGGTGGTTCCTCCTTTCCACCCAAACAACAGAAATTTCACAAAGTGATGGAAGTGCACTGGAAATATAAGGCAGAAGACACCAACATAGCGTTATACTGACACAGATTAGGTGTAATTGCCCCGGCTACAAATTGGCGCTTACAAGATAAAAGTGAATATCATGCATATCATGAAATACTCAGCCACACTTGTCATCAGCTGTGGATTCAATGGATATTCTTGTGTATAGGTTCCCAGTTTCTACCGATCTGGTAGTGGGCCATATAAAAAGAAGCTCGAAGATAAATAAAATAATAAATTTAATTAAATTAAAACAAATTAAACAATTCAGTTAAAATGTTGAAGTCCTTCAGTATCCAACACGTTTCGTCGTAGACTTCCTCAGGGATAATGACTTCAATCAGGTTTCTCTGTTAAATCCTCTTCGAGCGTCGATTGAATTGCGTTCAGCTGTCTTCCGAATTCAGTTTTCCTCATCCGCCCATCTCTTCCAATTGGCCGCCTCTTTTCGTTATTTAATTGGCCCATTACCACTCCTTTCTTCTGTGTCTTCATTCCATCAAGCTTCAGATATCGGCGTCACTCTGCCCTCTGTTATTTCCGGTTCCGGATTTCTTCCCCGTGGCTGACACACTACCCTGGCGATACAATCCTTGGCGTTCTGGTGAAATATTCAGTTATTTAACCCTGCTGGGTATTTGTGCTATTTAATCTGTCTCAAGATTATCCTGGTCTCAGGTTTACGATCACCATTACAGTTAACCCTGTGAGTGTATACCTCTCTAAGCTTCCTCCTGGTTTTGGTAATAGGTAGGTGTGCCGTCCATCTCAAGGATCGAAGTATAGGATAGTCGCTCTGCGTACAGGGACCAGTTTATTAGTTGTTGGAGAGGAATGTGACCTTTACAGAACATAAATTACTGACATTGTTTAACCCTTTCGCTGCTGAGGCATTTCCCGCCTCTGTGCTGAGCTCATTTTTACCTGTTTCGCTCATCTTGTTTAAACGTGTTTTGAAGGCTTATTTTAGTATATGACCCAGGCATACAGTTGTGTTCAAAATTATTCAACCCCCACTGAAATTGAGTGTTTTGGCCAGTTTGACATTGATTTTGATCATTCAGTCATCTTGCTTACAATTAAATCAAAGAGGCACGTGTAGGTCAGACAAATATAACATAACATTTATAATGAAATAACCACAAATGTCTTTTCTGTGCTCACATCATTATCAGTTTTATTCAACCCCCAAGTGACATTCAATCTTAGTACTTAGTACAACATCCTTTTACAGTTATAACAGCTTTTAAACGTGAAGCATAGCTTGACACAAGTGTCTTGCAGCGATCTACGGGTATCTTCACCCATTCGTCATGGGCAAAAGCCTCCAGTTCAGTCACATTCTTAGGCTTGCGCACTGCAACTGCTTTCTTTAAGTCCCACCAGAGGTTCTCAATCGGATTTAAGTCAGGTGACTGCGATGGCCACTCCAAAATGTTCCAGCCTTTAATCTGCAACCATGCTCTAGTGGACTTGGAGGTATGCTTGGGATCATTGTCCTGTTGAAAGGTCCAACGTCTCCCAAGCCTCAGGTTTGTGACGGACTGCATCACATTGTCATCCAATATCTCCTGGTACTGAAGAGAATTCATGGTACCTTGCACACGCTGAAGCTGCCCTGTACCTGCAGAAGCAAAACAGCCCCAAAGCATGATTGACCCCCTGCCATGTTTCACAGTAGGCAAGGTGTTCTTTTCTTCATAGGCCTTGTTCTTCCTCCTCCAAACATAGCGTTGATCCATGGGCCCAAACAGTTCTAATTTTGTTTCATCAGTCCACAGAACACTATCCCAAAACTTCTGTGGTTTGTCCACATGACTTTTGGCATACTGCAGTCGACTCTTCTTATTCTTTGGAGATAGCAAGGGGGTGCGTCTGGGAGTTCTGGCATGGAGGCCTTCATTACGTAGTGTGCGCCGTATTGTCTGAGCTGAAACTTCAGTACCCACATCTAACAAATCTTTTCTCAGTTCCTCAGCAGTCACACGGGGACTTTTCTCCACTCTACGCTTCAGGTAGCGCACAGCAGTCGAAGTCAGCATCTTCTTTCTGCCACGACCAGGTAGCGTTTCAACAGTGCCATTTGCCTTGAATTTGAATGATGCTTCCTATGGCCTCTCTTGGTATGTTTAACATCTTTGCAAACTTCTTATAGCCTTTGCCCTTCCTGTTAAGAGTAATCACCTCTTCTCTTGTCTTCCTGGACCATTCTCTTGACTTCACCATGTTTGTAACCACACCCGTAAATGTCTAGAAGGAGCTGAGGTATCACAGTCATTTTAAAGCTGCCTAATTGGTGCTTATTATGCTTTATTGCTGCTCCGTGACATCCACAGGTGTTTTCAATACCTGATTGAAAACACTTGAATGAACCTCTGTTCTTCAGAGTGGTAGTCTTTAAGGGGTTGAATAATTGTGTCAATGAAGAATTCACAAAAGAAACACTTACTACTGTATTACAAAACCAATTGATGTCAATTTTAGTTGCATGTGGTTCTTTAAAAAGTCCTTGTAGGATTTCATTCTGAATACAATTACAAATGTACACTAAATTCCCTAAAACCCTTTACAGCATTGGGGGTTGAATAATTTTGAACACAACTGTATTATATATCGTTCTTTCCGTCAGACTCGGCAGATTCATAATATGTCATTATTATATGTATACGTCATGTCCTGTCTGTATATTATAACAAAAAATGCAATAAAATATGAATTTTCAATAATTTACAACGTGTAAAGTGATTTTTTCACATTTTAACATGCGGTCAATTGCGGTTATATTTTGTATGGGGTGCGCTTGTTAAAAAAATTAGAAATGGGGTCTCGTTACATTTTTTTGGGGAAAATTACGCGATTTTTAACAAACGCACCGCATACAAAAATCGTTAGTGCAGCATCATTGTTCACATTATAATTGAAATGGGAACAATATTGCTGCATTAACAAACCAAAAAAAAGAAAAAAAACTTGTTTATTTTTTTTTTATAATTTTTTTTAAAAATATATTTTTATTTTTATTTAGAATTTTTATTTTTAAAAAAAACTTTTTTCATAGTCATGTTTGGTATCGTTGGAACGGCCATGCTCTTGCCGTTGGAACGGCCATGCAAACTTTAACCCCTAGCTGCCACTGATCGGAAGATAGGGGGTTCATTGGAACCCCCTATCTTTACCATTGGTGACAGCTAGAGGTTAACTCCAGGACTGGCGTCATCGTGCTAGGGGGAGTTCCCAGAGGCTTGGCCGACATCCAAGAAAGGATGGGGGAAAGGGAAGAAAGGATCCGGGAAAGGATCACGAACCGGCGCTTTTCAGCACCGATTCGTGATCCGGCTCCCCAGGGGTTAATGGCAGCCACCATTTGGAAGGGCAGGCTGTGCCCTTCCAAGCGGTGCCTGTATTAACTCCCTGCTTCCCGGCGATCGGGAGGGAGAGAGGTCCGAAGGACCTTCCCCCTCCCTTTCAGGCGCCTCCTCCGCACATGCGGGGGGGCACCTGAATTAGATGTCATCGCGTCACCGCGATGACATCTAATGTCCCCGCCGGGGTCCCGAGTGCTGGGCTGACATCCAAGATGTCAGCCTGCACCGGGGGGCGCAGCAATCCGCCGGAATCCGGTGGATTGCTGCCTCCTGTGCATGGACGCGCTCAGCGCATCCATAGCACAGGAGAACCACTTGACTGGACGCGCTGAGCATAGCAGCCAAGTGGTTAATAGTGTTCACATAAACTAAGTTTCAGTTGTAATGGGTAGCTTGAAAACCCCACATTTCTAATTTCGGTAGGCTGTAAATGAAATTAATGAAACAAGTATGTCTTAACGGTGATATTCAAAAATCAGGTAAAGCAATTACTCTTTAATTGTAT
The DNA here is from genome assembly GCA_009667805.1 of Leptobrachium leishanense. NCBI lineage: Eukaryota > Metazoa > Chordata > Amphibia > Anura > Megophryidae > Leptobrachium > Leptobrachium leishanense. Next base: position 117,838,267 of record CM019066.1, read on the forward strand.
CACATCACTTATCTATTATAAATAGATATTTTCTGAGGTTAAAATCAGATAAATGGCTACATGTAAAAGATAATATCTCATAGCAGTCTTGATGTTTTATTTGTGAGTGATCTGAAAAGCCTGTGGAATGATTCTTTACAAATGAAGATGCCTAGGAAACACTTGATTTAATTATTTTGGACAATTTTTGGAAATAATTAATCGGTGAATTTTGATCCAATCTAAAAAATTCAGCCACAGCCAAAAATTTATCTATGATACTGCGCTGAAAAAAGTGGTACAGTAAAATGCTCAACATAGCATATTTTCAGCCAGCATCATATTGATCTTTATTACTAGGCAAGTCTATTTGAAAAGACAATGTTTAAATGAGGGTTTCCCAATGATTTTATCTGTTTTCCTTCCTGAAAATCCATTCATCAACCACTTTCAGAAGATTTTTATTGAAAATCCGCTTACCAATGAATGCGAACACTGCACATTTGAAAGAAATTCTTTCCCTTTATATAGATCTGCTTTTTTTGAATCTTTGAAATTTTCCTTTCAAAGATTCTTATTCTCCCACAGACTTCGTCTTGTTGAAGAGGAGTGGCTGCAGCAAGCAGAGCGCTGTCCTACGGGACAGTCCTCCAATCAGTGCTCTGCTTAGCTTGCTTTGCAGGCCAGATAGCTGGTGACTGACGGGCATGGCAGCAGTCTGACTGAACACAGGTGCAGAGCATTCGCAAATGAAATTCGATTGTGTTAACTCAGTCTTGGACACCTGATTGTGCTTATGAAGACCGAGTTAACTTGGCAGTAAAAGGGTTATAGAGGCTTTTCGTTACTATTCTAGAATATTAAAACATTTTCTTTAATTACAGAAACTGGCATTCTTTTTGTTTTAACCCCTTCTATGCGGATGATGTGTGGGGAATGTCCTCATATGTCCCCGCTGTATGGAGAGGACATCCCACGCATGTCACCGCTTTGAAGTCCCCTCCCACCTGATACTCATCTCCCCATCTGGGGTTCCACGGAGATCTGACTTCCTTGAAAGCAGATCTCTGGAGTTATACTCCTCCCGGTGCACTGATTTCATCGTGCCGGGGACACAATGATGTCAGCTTCAGGCGCTCCTCGCCAGAGCAGGGAGAGTCCTTGAAGGGGATGGGGGGTCATGAGAGGCATCACTGGAATGGTCACAGTCTGTCCTTTCCAGGGATGCCTCTCCTTAACCCCTTAGGTGCCAGGCCACGATCTGGCAACAATCAGTGCCAGCAGCACTGATGAAGCCCCAGACCATGACACTCCCATCACCATGCTTGACTGTAGGAAAGACACACTTGTCTTTGTACTTCTCACCTGGTTGCCACCAAACACACTTGAAACCATTTAAACCAAATAAGTTTATCTTGGTTTCATCAGACCACAGGACATGTTCCAGTAATCCATGTCCTTAGTCTGCTTGCCTTCAGCAAACTGTTTGCAAGCTTTCTTGTGCATCATCTTTAAAATAGGCTTCCTTCTGGGACAGCAGCCAGGCAGACCAATTTGATGCAGTGTGCAGCGTATGGTCTAAGCACTGACAAGCTGAGCCCCACCCCTTCAACCTCTTCAGCAATGCTGGCATCACAAGTATGTCTATTTCCCAAAGACAACCTCTGGATTTGATGCTGAGCACGTGCACTCAACCTCTTTGGTTGATCAAGACGAGGCCTGTTCTAAATGGAACCTGTCCTGGTAAAGAGCAGTATGGTCTTGGCCCCCATGCTGCAGCTCATTTACAGGGTCTTGGCAATCTTTTTATAGCCTAGGCCATCTTTATGTAGAGCAAAAAAAAATTTCAGATACTCAGAGTTCTTTGCCATGAGGTGCCATGTTGAACTTCTAGTGACCAGTATGAGAGAGTGAGAGCGTTAACACCAAATTTAGCACACCAGCTCCCCATTCACACCTGAGACTTTGTAACACTAACAAGTCATATGACACTGGGGAGGGAAAATGGCTAATTGGGCCCAATTTGGGCATTTTCACTTAGGGGTGTATTCACTTTTGTTGCCAGCGGTTTAGACATTAATGGCTGTGTGTTGAGTTATTTTGAGAGGACAGTAAATTGACACTGTTATACAAGCTGTACACTCACTACTTATAAAACATAATAAAATATTTTCAAAAATGGGAGGGGTGTACTCACTTCTGTGAGATACTGTATAATTTGTATGGGTCGTATAATAAAACGTGACTCCAAATCGCATTTAAACATGATTAGCACAAAATGGTCAAATTGAGCTCAGCACATATAGGTGAAATGGCTCAGCAGTGAAGGCTTTAAATGAATCTTGTTACATTTGGGCTGGAAGCACAGGTTTGTGCAGCCCATTGCATTATCGTGCGTACCCATGAAACATTTATTAAGTGAAACCTTATGTTTAGAAGATTTTGCACAAAATTCTAATTTTTTATTGGAAATATCAAGCCTGTATCAGAGATAAATTCGTTTTTTATGTAATTCATCATGAACCCGATAAGGGACGTCTAAAATGTCAATCTAGGAGGTGAAAGAAGACCTCTTCACCCAACATTAGGGTGTGCCTGGGCACATCAGGCACACCCCCAGGCGTACACCTGCAATACTACACAATACTATGTTTAACTCAATTTCACAAATGTATTTCTCTCTCACTGACGTGCGCAGCTTGTTAAGTTAGGGTGTGCACCCATAGAACATTGATTAACTGAAAACTTATGCTTAGAAGATTTTGGGCAAAATGCCCATTTTTTATTAGAAATCATTAGCCTGTAATCAGAGATTGTCAGTTTTTATGCTATTCATCATGAACCAGCTAAGGGACATCTAAAATGTCAAAGGAGGAGGTGAAAGAGGACCTATTCTTCCACCATTAGGGTGTGCCTGGGCAGATCAGAAACATCCTTTGCACCTGCCTATGGCTGGGAGATATTTGTGATTTTACCGACTGCGATTCGGTCAACTGCAATTTTACTCTTGGGACTCTGAGGCCCATATTACCATCCTAAAGCTAAAATAGGGGTGCTAATGTGGAAAATCTGTTCCTGCAGGTTTCTCCTTAGCATCCCCATTTTAGCAGCATACTACAGGGCAGGGGTGGATTCAGCAGCTTTCCCCATAATTCTGCGCTATCCCCTGGGATATTCGCGGCAGCGTTAATGCACCACCGAGAATATCACCTCCTAGAGTCCATAGGACTCCATTGAGGGTTGTGCTGCTGGGAGTTTAGCCCTGCATGAGCGAGACTTTTTTGTCCCAGTCTCACTCTGCTCCCAGTGGCCAGAAGAGGTGGACCAGGCCATCGTTTGCACCGTGGGATGAGAGGTGAGTATCCGATTTTTGAGGGGGGTTTTCAGCTGGTGCTATCAGACTCCGCAGAAGCGCAATCAGTTAGCACCACCATCTGGATAGAAAACAATATGGAAGACTCTGTGTCCTATAAATTTCAATAAAAAATACCAGATGATAGTAGGTAGTGCACTCACGCAATGTTTGGGGAGACACACATCTCTGGAGTAGATGAAGTAAATCCGGGTAAATGCAACCTCCGTGCCCCGCTGTTTAGGACTTCAAGGTATAATGCCAGGAAAATTGCCACAAAAATGTCAAATAAAAACGTGATTTATTCTTAAAATTATTAAAACAAATATAATATGCTCATATGCCTGACGCATTTCGTCTGTCAACCAGACTTCCTCAGGGGCCATCAATAGGTCAGTGCGATATGAAGTAATAAAACTCTACTTATCCTCTACATTTTTATACACCCCAATCAAATTTCATTGGTTACAGTAGGCCTCTTTATTGGCCGTGGCGTTTTCCATATATGGCAATTCAACAGTCTTTCTCCCCTACTCCATTCCGATACTTTCTTTTGTTTTAATCCTTCACGAATCAGCAGACTCGCCGCAAACAGTCTCGATACCTCATTTCCACCCTAAAACGGAAGTGCGTGGTATAGTCCCGCTACCACAACTCCAAGTGTGTCCCATAGAAACAGTTCCTCTCACTCTTGGTGCTCCACAATGTCAGTTCCTTTTGTTCCCACTTCCGGTGCTTTTCAAAGCCTCAATCCGCAACCTCCATTCAATTCCGGATGTACCGCTGGACAAACCGAATGTAAGCGGTTTCAGTTTCTCTTTAGTAAATCCCGTTCCCCATCTCCGGCGATCTTCATTTAAAAAAGTCCACTTGAACATAGCTCCAGAAAAGTAATAAAATGGTGGCATGAAGAGTGGAAAAAGGAAGAAATCTCAACCGTAATTTTTAAAAAAAAAACGATAATATACCACTTATAACAACCTATACCGGGTTCAATATGGAACACTCTTCCTATAATATTATAACTCATTAGTTGTTACAATACCAAGAAAGAAAGGGGGGGCCTCAATTATCTTAAAGAACAGAGGTAATAATAGCACCAGCTTCTAGCTGTGGTTAACTTTTCAATACCACATAATAAATCCAGCATACAGCAGTATTTGCCCAATGGCTTTATTCCATCACCATAATACAAAACAACGTTTCGACCTACACCAGGGCTTTGTCAAGTCTGATATACATCTAAATACATTCTCTTAACCCTTTCGCTGCTGAGGCTTTTCCCGCCCCTGTGCTGAGGTCATTTTTACCGGTTTTGCTCATCATGTTTAAACGTGTTTTGAAGGCTTATTTTAGTATATGACCCAGACATATTATATATCGTTCTTTCCGTCATACTCGGTAGATTCATAATATGTCATTATTATATGTATACGTTATGTCATGTCTGTATATTATAACAAAAAATGCAATAAAATATGTATTTTCAATAATTTACAATGTGTAAAGTGTTTTTTTTCACATTTTAACATGCGAGCAATTGCGGTTATATTTTGTATGGGGTGCGCTTGTTAAAAAAATTAGAGATGGGGTCTCGTTACATTTTTTTTTGGGGAAAATTACACTATTTTTAACAAACGCACCGCATACAAAAATCGTTAGTGCAGCATCATTGTTCACATTATAATTGAAATGGGAATAATATTGCTACACTAACAAACCAAAAAAAAGAAAAAAAAGTGTTTATTTTTTTTTTTATAATTTTTTTTTTATTTATTTATTTTATTTTTATTTATTTTTTACAACATTTTTCACAGTAGTGTTTGGTATCGTTGGAACGGCCATGCTCTGGCCGATCCAACCATACCAAAATTTAACCCCTAGCTGCCACGGATCGGGAGATAGGGAGTTCATTGGAACTCCCTATCTCCACCGTTGGTGGCAGTTAGGGGTTAAGTCCAGGACTGGCGTCATCGTGCTACGCACGATGACGCCAGTCCTCAGGGGGAGTTCCCAGAGGCTTGGCCGACATCCAAGATGTCGGCCAGCTCCGGGAAAGGATCGCGAACCGGCGCTTTTCAGCGCCGATTCGCGATCCAGCTCCCCAGGGGTTAATGCCAGGCACCATTTGGAAGGGCAGGCTGTGCCCTTCCAAATGATGCCTGGGTTAACCCCCGCAGAGCCGCCGATCGGGAGGGAGAGAGGTCCGAAGGACCTCCCCCCCTCCCTTTCAGGCGCCTCCTCCGCACATGCGGGGGGGGCGCCTGAATTAGGTGTCATCGCGCTGCCGCGATGACACCTAATACCAGCGGCTGCGGCTCCGGATGCGCGGCTGACATCCAGGATGTCAGCCCGCACCGGAGGGGCCAGCGATCGGCCGGAACTCGGCCGAACGCTGACCCCAATGGGAGGACGCGCTCAGCGCGTCCTCAGCACAGCAGCGGTAATGCGGAGGACGCGCTCAGCGCGTCCTCCGCATTGAAGTGGTTAAAGAGTCTCCCATGCCCTTAAACAATTAACCAATCATTAAAACCAGCAGTGTTGAACACGTATTCTCCAATACACCACCTGTGCCTGTAATGACTACTAATTTAAAAACAATTTGCCATCATGTCTCAATATTATTAATACATCCATGTCATTCATTAAATTATCTAAATTTATTACAACTTATTACAATTTCTCACAACATGACCATTATTAAATGTATCTAGCTATTATTACTGTTATACCTGACTCTATTAATTATGTATTTCACACTGAGACTAATGTATATAATGAAGCTATATTCATAATACCGGCTGTGATATGTATTTTTCAATCAGGAAATCCAAAAAAGACAAAATTTGCCATGTTATAGGAAATTACGTATCATGTACAGTGTGTTTAATTAGCAATAGGACGTTATAATCCTAAAGCTAATTACTCTTTGCGCTCCTCATGTTAAGTATAGGGAGCGCAAACTACAGTAAGTTTTTTAACCCATTAGCATTCGAAATGTAATAGGGGGTAAGGCACTAGGGCCACTTAAGCTAGCGTTAATGCTCACATATGCCCAATGTCTGCAAAGCCTCAACTGTACACATGTACGCAGATGACACCATAATCTATACCAGCAAACCAGATCTCCTGCAGCTGGAGGCCGTGCTGCAAGACCAATTCACAGAGGTAGAAAAGTGGATCAAAGATAACAAACTTTTTCAAAATGCTGACAAAACTGTTACAATGCTCTTTGGAACAGCACCTAAACTACACAAATTGCAAACACCCCATCTATGTGTCAGGACAAAATGAAATGGCATGTTGACCACAGTCGCTTCTCTCAAATATCTAGGTATGTGGTTAGACCCAAATCTATCCTTTGGCCCCCACATTGAAAAACGCTCATCTAAAATTTACCCCAAACTAGGTGCCCTGTACAGAAACAAATCCTGCCTGAGCCCCGCGGTAAGAAAACAGATTGTACAACAAATGCTTATGCCGGCTATTGAATACGGAGATGTAGTGCATGCAGCCGCCCCGCAAACGCACCTCCAGAAACTTACTACCTTGTATAACTCATTCTGTCGCTTTGTGCTACAATGTAACTAAATAATCCACCATTGTGACATGTTTAAAGAGCTAAACTGGCCGTCGCTGGAATCTAGACGCACTCTTCACCTTTCCAACCTGGTGTTTTAAAGCTTTTCTGGGAAGCTGCCACCCTACCTGAATAGGCTGCTTCCCTCAGCAGTTCCCTCATCCTATAACCTCCGATCCAGGACCGGCACCTTACTTGCAATACCACAATACAAAAATAAAGTGTCTCGATCCTCATTTTCCTACAGAGCATCACAATTATGGAATAACCTCCCAGATGCCATCAAATCTTCCCCCAGTCTAAAGTCCCTCAAGAGCTCCCTATTAACATACCTCAATAAGGAAGGAACCTGTAAACATGTAACATAGTGACTAGATTTCCTACATATTTATTTTCTGTTAATCTGTTTATTTGTCTTTTGTTAATATCTTGCATTTTACTACTTTTTACTTCTGTAACAATGTTCTTGAACCCAGGACATACTTGAAAATTAGAGAAATCTCAATGTATCCTTCCTGGTAAAATCCTTTATAAATAAATAAACAAACATATCTGAGCATTAAGTTTGCAATAGGGCCCTGGATTTGTTAATTGACTGACTTGCTAGGTATCCTGTTGGTTTTGCTGGTTGCAGCATAACCTCGAGTTCTAGTTAAGTCCTGCCCTACTTTCTGCTGAATTCTTTTCTGTCCAGTCTGTTTTTCCGGTTTATGTGTGTTTATCTAGCGTAGCAGTTCATAGTTCTGATTACCACCTCAAGGATCTCTTCCTTGTTCCATTTGCTGCTAGATATTCCTTCCTTGTCAAGTCTGGTTTAACCCTGTTATTTCTTTGTGTACGTTTTCTCGTGTTCACCCCCACACGGTACTCTGTAATTTAGAAGGCCATCCTAAGGAGCTTTTTCCCAGTGAAGGGCTTTCCTCGTGTGTCTTGTCTGGTTCTGTTTAATCCTGTGTCCAGGGTTCTGCAGTTTGAAGAGAGACACATACCCGCCTAAAGGGCTTAATACACTCAGCAGCGAGGACCCTCTTTGGCTCCTGAAGGGGGCCACCGTAACAACTCTGCCCCATCCAGACTGTCCACTCCTTCTGCCAGACAGTCCCAGGCCTCTGTCACCGCCATATCCAGGCCTTCAAGCTCTGAGGTCTGGGTCTCACTCCAGAATAAACAAACGACAGAGAAGGTAGTGTGGTACAAACCATTATACAAACCATTATACCACACAGACAAAACACAAATGGGATTAAGAGAGAGAATAGTCAGCATACAAAGCCAGGAGTCATGAACCAATAAATCTCAAAAACACGGTACCAGGGAGTAATCACAAGAATCGTCAGAATAAGAGCCAGGAATCATAAACCAAGATATCAGGATGCAAAATACAGAAAACAGGAACTCCGCAATGGAGATCTATACTGGATCAGGGAACCATTTCACTGATTGCCATTTTATAGGGCAGGGCAGGTCATGACCACAGGTCTGGTCAGATGCTGAGACTCCAGGGGCGGAGAGCCAGACAGATTAACCCTATAAACCATGAAGGCTGAGAAGAGCTCAAAGCACCAGGGGACCTAGCTGGGGGAACGTAACAAGAGGAACCTGAAAAAATGGAGCCGGAGGTGCTCCTACGTTTTCCCATCCTGCCCGCCGGGGAAGAAGTGGCGATGTTGCACCAAGCACTGCAGGTGCTAAATTGCCAGGATGAGCCTGGGGTTGCCCAAGTCATGCCTGAGCAACTGACGGATGGGTCCGAAAGGCCCTCTCCACCGCGAGTGGATGAAGCCCTCCCCCGTCCCCGCCAGCAGACACTACCCTTGTGTCCAACCCCCCCAGCAGAAGCACTGGCTACGGGGCAGGGCGCATCTGGCCTCTGTCCACACCCTAATGTAGATCTGGAGAGTCTGGAAGGTGATCTCCAGGAGCCGCTTCTCCAGCAGCGATTATCCCAACCGGGAGTGGATAAAGTCATCCTCCTACCCATGCAAGGTGACCCTATCCACGTGTCAATCCCCCCAGCAGAAGTGCTGGCTACAGGGCAGAGCACAGTCGGTCTCTGCCCATCATTCCAACCCCTCGTGCTGGAGACCTTGGTTACCCCCTGTTCATCTCTGTCGCTGCTTAGAGCACCAAGAGTAGGTACAGTTGGCACCTTTTTAACACGGGATGTTGATACCCTGAGAACAGGTACAGGCGGTACCTCTCCCCAGCAGCGAGCCCTTTTTCCAGGAGGGGGTACCAGCAATGTGGTGTATCCACAACGGCCCGGGAGCACAGGAGGGGACCTCAATGTGCTACTAAGGCTGGTTGTTTCCCCAAGCCAGGACAGGTGGAGAAGCTTGGGGGGCTCGCCTCCTCCCAACAGACTATGGACCAAGGTATGGACTATTGCTCTGTCAACTCCTAGTAGACCCAGTTCAGGTCCAACTGTGGTCGTCGGACTCCTTTGGGGGGAGAGATATGTCATGGAACTGACATAGCGCTCCCCGCTTCAACCCCAAGACTTTAATTTCCATGGCGAAAACCCCAAAAGAAACAGACAATTGCCTTGGGAAAGACTTTATGCACGTTTATATTGTGTAGTGTTTAATGTACTGTAAAATGCTTGGTTTTAGTTTAAATGTACTTTTATTACTGTATGTGAATGTGAACTTGTGTTTAGAAGTTGCAGCCTGAGGTTATTTGAAATGCCCTCTTTTGTTTGGAATGTGTGATTATGCAAGAAGGCTTTTCTCTTTGTCCTAGATGCATTACTCCTCAAACAGATAACAGACAGTGTCTGACTAACAAGGCAATCTGATCTATTGGAACAATAGATTATGCAAATGATGTGTGATAACTGAATGCTAAGGCATGTTTACTGTAAATGTCTAAATCTGACTGACCTGATGTAATCAGAGTTCCAGTAAGTCAATGTTCGTGGTTTGGTATGTACAGTAAATGATCCCTGTTGGACCACATAAATATGGTTTTCTCAGTAAAGCAGATATAGTTCTTGGTTGATACATTCAGCTTGTCTGGTGTGTTATTCCTCTGCTCGTGTTATTCCTCTGCTCTATTCCACTCCACTCACCATCAGAAGGCACCGAGCGGCCATCTGAAAGACTGACCTAACATCGGGGCTACAGGTCAGGAGATCGAAAGCCTGCAGATCCCTAGAAGCTGCTGTATCTTCAACCCAGCACTGGCACAGAACCCTGCCAGCCAGCCCAGGTCTCCCAGCAGGCAGAAGCAAGCGGGTCAAGCTGCTCGAGGTGCTGCGGACAGCGTTCCCAGTAGCCGGGCTGACCGCAGCGAGGGGGTGTCTGGAGAGCCAGAACAGGAGGAAGAGAGCGGTTTCCGTCACACAGTCGACCTTGATTAAAGTAGGAGAAATCGCAGATATCTCCCAGCCCTATGTCACATCTTAAATATTCTAATTTTCTTTGCAAACAAGGAGATGATAGATTGCTTGACGTGCATTGCAAATGTATATAGAGGCGATCTTAAATTTATTATTTTAGCTCTCTTTCAAAATGTTATATCCTAGACCTGATGTTCATACAGCTGAAACATTGTAATATTCTCTATATCATTCAGAACTGATGTAGCTCCTGCTAATTGAATTTTCCAGTATATTTTTAGATCTTCTTTCATCAGTGAACTTTATCTATTTATATTCACGTGAAATGACATGATTTTTATCATTCTCAGGGACGCCACATTGCAAAATGTAACAAGGAGTACATTTTCACTGGTAATTTAATAGCATCCTATCTCCTTCTGCTCAGTTTTATGAATCTATGCACTTGTGGATATTTAAGTTTCTTTTGTGTAATTTACTTTCAGAAATTGTGATAGGATTCCTATAACAGTAAACATATGAGGCAATACTTCAGAACTCGCTTTTATTTTTGATACAGTTTTAAACATTGAGGGGCTAAATACTTATGCATTAAAAAGCAAAGAAAGCTTTGGTAAATGTACCAGAGCCATTAACCCCTTAACGCTGCAATTCATCCTGGTGGCAAACAGGCTTAAATGCAGCAGTGCGCCACAGCACACCCAGAGGCTTTTCTGGCTCTTCTCCAGCCTGCCAGCCTTTCCATCATTGGCTGCAGCGTGAATGTCTGAGTCCAGGCAGTACCCCTGCTGCCTGTGATGGCGATTGGCCACTGGGAAGGGAATCTAGTCTAATATCCATATATGAAATAGTGTCTCTCTGTCTCTGTCCTGGATTCGCGCATCTAGCACAGCCGAACCCTATCAATGGGCTGCACGCAACTCGACCCTGAATATTGCTAATTTATTCACTGCTCTGAATCTGAAGGAGGAGCTGCAGTTCCTCGCTCGCTGCTAGGAGTCCCATGCTGAATGGGACTCCCAGTGGAGAGCCAAGGAACTGCAGCTCCTCCTTCAGGGCAGTGAATAAATTAGCATTGTTTAAGTTTGAGGACGAATGGTCATGCATAATCTCTCTATAACACAAGGGCAAACTTTCGTGGGGAGCACCTGAGCAGCCAGATCCTGGGGAGCAATGAGATCAGCCAGATCCAGGGAGCACCTGAGAACGGCCAGATCCAGGGGTGCACCTGAGCAGCCAGTTCCAGGGGTGCACCTGAGCAGCCAGTTCCAGGGGTGCACCTGAGCAGCCAGATCCACGGGTGCACCTGAACAGCCAGATCCAGGGGTACATCTGAGCAGCCAGATCCAGGGGTGCATCTGAGCAGTCAGATCCAGGGGTGCACCAAAGAGCCCGGATCCTGTAGCCAGATCCTGGGTACGACAAGCAGCTACATCATTGGGAGCAGTGGGAGTAGTGGGCAGCCGGATCCTTTACAACAATAGACTGCCCTCAGGGCAGGCTTAACACTAGTATTTTATAATAGTGAAGTTTTTTATATATATTAAAAGAAAACATAACAATATATCATTTAAAGGATATAATTACAATTATTTTGGAAATGGTTTCGGGCAGCTTATCTTCTGACATATTTTCTTTCATTTCAGCATGATTGCGGTCTGATCAATAAATAACACATCCATCAAAGGAACATAGCATTGCATTAGATAGCCAATAAAACGCTTTTCCCGTATGGAGTTTATTGACTTCAGAAATCTTTATCCTTCTGAAAATACGTTATTGAATAAAAAAAAAAAATCCACTTAAAATGGAAAAATCGGATTCCACACCTCAAGGTTGTAGAAAAACCCATCAGTAACAAAAGTCTGCCATTAGACTAAGACTATTAATCTGAAAGTAGGAAATCTATTATTAAACATATGTGCTGTCCTTTCTCATTTATAATAGATGTACTTGGGCAAAAAATTTGATTTGAAATTTTCAATCTGTCCTAAAATTATTATTGCTTTGGTACATACAAATTGATTGGATCTTTGCTTCAGTTCCTCAGAAATGCAATAATTTTTTAAACACTCTATTTATATAGATTCACATAACAAATCAAGAATACAATTGTCAAACAATATCAACAGCCACGACAGCGGCCGCCGCAAACACACAAGGCTACATGAATAACCACTTTACATTACTCAGAGACAGAACTCAGGAACTCTAGTAAGGTAGCGGCTTGAGATGGGGGTAACAGTGGGGGACCGTGCAATGAGCGAGACAAATACCAACATGTAAGCCCAAAATCTGTACAAAGCTTAGAGAGTACAGGATCCGGTAAACAGACCATAAAGTCATGCCAAACATCAAAAAAACCCTATCCAGATTAGCTTCCACCCAATCATGCAGAAATATTTTAATTTAATCTTCAATCATTGGCAGCAGGGATGTAGGGTTTGTGAGCCAGAGGGCAACCAGCCGACCACCTCATAAAAGCAAAGTACTTACAAAGTACCCACAAATCAAGCCAAAATGGATCACAGGCGTAAATAGTTTCCATATTAATATAATTTCATTATTCAGTTCTTTTGTCCAGGAATAATTTGAATGATTTGTATTTCTGTGTCATTGCATCCTGCTCCACTGTTGTCTCTGTGCTCACTCCCTAGAGAATATTCACTTCTCTGTGCCTCATGACACAAACACCTGGTTGCAAAGCATGGTGCTAAGTCCGCAGAGGAGTGGTCCCTGCTGGTGTCCCGATGAGTGTTGCTGTTTAGATGGCTGCTGATGACGCTGTCCTAACTATGCATACTGTATGTGACTTGATTTGTGATAAGCGACAGGTGCCAGGCTTGCTTTTGATATGGTACACCAACAACAGAGAGATAACACTGCTTGTTATTATTATCCTTTATTTATATAGCGCCACATATTCCACAGCGCTTTACAAGATCAGTGTACAAGGGGTTGATACATTAGAATGCCACACATGGACGATGACTTGATTCAGAGGGAACCTGTTCTAACGGTTAACTTACAATCTATGCAGGGCTCACCTGACCATGGAGCGGATCAGAGCAACTGCTCCAGGCGGCAGATTTTGGAGGAGCAGCATATTTTTAAACAGCGCCGCTGCGCCAGCATCTCATGGAGACTGGCACAGTGGCCGTTCCACGTCGAGCTTCCAGACTAACTCCCTCTCTGGGTGCCGCCTGCTGGCATCACTGGACCATTGCATGCTGGGGGAGGTACTTCTAGCCTGGTTTACTGCATATTGCAGAGAACGAGTCTAGAACGGTATCTCCCGGCATGCAATGCTCCAGTGATGCCACCAGGGGCGCCCAGACAGTGAGTTAACCCGGAAGTTTGGCGCCGAATTTCACAGATGGGGGAACAGCGCTGTGAAGGTAGAGAAGCAGGTGCTGGGCAGCATATGTAGGCCAGAGAGAGTCAGGAGTCAGATTGCAGACTGCAGACAGAGCCTGCTGGTAAGTACAAGTCTCTCTCTCCCCATCAATTCCTCTCACACCCATCTCCCCCCTCTCTCTCTCTACCCTCCTTCCTACACTCCCATCTCTCTCCCCTCCCTCCTGCACTCACATCCATGTGTGTGTGTGTGATTGTGTGTGTGTGTGAGAGACTGTGTGGGTGTGTGATCTATGTGTGTGTGCATGAATGGATGTGTGGAGCTCTGGGATCTGCTCATACACAACGTACATTAATGTGAGTTTTATTGCTGTGGAGTTCTGATATGTTCATACACACCGCACATTACTGTATCACAGAGCTCCACAGCATTAAAACTCACAGTAATGTGTGGTGTGTATGAGCGTATCACAGAGCTCCACAGCAATAATACACCGATACACACTGTACATTACTGTGAGTTTTATTGCTGTGGAGCTCTGTGATATGCTCATACACACCACACATTACTGTATCACAGAGCTCCACAGCATTATAACTCTCAGTAATGTGCAGTGTGTATGAGCGTATCAGAGCTCCACAGCAATAATACTCACACTGATACACACTGCACAGTACTGAGCGTTAGAATGCTGTGGCGCTCTGGATGCGCTTTTACATGCCACGTGTTTTTTTTCTTTTTTGGCTGGGGGGGCAGCATTTCATCCGTCGCTCCAGGCAGCACAATGGCTTGGGCCGGCCATGAATCTATGAGATGTACAAGTGTTTTGTGATGTATGTGCACCCATGTTGTAAGGTGTCTGGAACTGGGGGTAAAGAAAAAAAAAAACACAAATTTTAATAAGTGTGTAGCGCTCACTCCCGGAGGAGCCGCTGAATTTAACCTCGGGTTAGTCTCTCCACACTAGGGAATAAATATACACCAGCACTGTTGTGGATTTTATAAATTATATACTTTACTGGTCTCAATAAAGCAGCATATATAATGTAAGCACGGTATATAGAAAACAGGATTTCGTAATGCGCGAAACGCGCAACGGTAAAATAAAAGTTTAACCCCTTCTTCTCTGGAGTGTAAGTCCCGTGCAGGTTATGTCCCAAAAAGTGTGTGTGTGTGAGCTCAGGTACCCGGGTACTATATTCGACTGGCCAGTGAATGGATTTAATAAATCTTCGACTAGACACGTTGGGGCCCTGTAGATTTAAGCAATACTGCAGCGTGCTTCGTTAAACTTTGACTGTGGCCTGGAAGGCCTCTCACCCATCCGCCAGACAATCTGTTCCGCTGCCCGATCAAGGACGTCTCCCTGCTGGATTATACTGGGACGCTGTGCCATCGGATCCACTTCTCCTGCTTGTCCGTCTTCTACAACAAGATCTACGGCCTACTGCCTGCACTCCCAGTGGATCATCACGGTCTCCTTACTCGGGGTCCAATCTGGAACTCTGTGTCTGTGCAAAACCTCTCAGCGGTTGATTACTAGGTCTCTGGCAAGTCACTGTATCGATCCCCAGCATTGGCAAGGCAGCGCCTGCTCTCCGGCCTGGTAACAATCGCTCACAGTCTCACGTGCGTCTTACTCTGTTCACCGCTCGGCTCACACTGGCTCTCCTTTGGACGAGGCTGCGGATGTCCTTTCCTCCTTCCCCACCCACTTCCTGTCTCTGCCCCAAAGCATGCTGGAAAACGTAGTCCCATTGTGTCCAGTATAGTTTACATTGCGCTTGTCTCCCTCTGGTGGCCAAACCCGAGCAAAACAGCAACAGAGTTTTAAACAGCGCTACACTCTCCCCCTCCTAGAACTCTTGGGTCTCTCCAAGGAGGTATAACAATTACATAACATTAGGCAATGTATACAGGTTCAGCAGCAAACATACAATTGGTCAGATATACGTCCTCAAGTTGAATCATGCTCCTGACTACCTCAGCTAACATAGCAGACACTTCGGGCAACCTTCGCACTGTGGTGACAGCCTCTTCAGTGCTATGTCCTGGTGAGTCGTAGGTAAGTCTCTGGGGGGGTCGGATAGAACGTTTTGATTCTGGCTCAATCAGCTCCTCTTCAGGTGGAAGTACTACAGGTACAGGTTCAGTTCTTTCGTCCACAACTGGAACAGACATCTCTTCGGAGTATGATCCTTCCAGTGAAAGCATAGAACTATAATCATAGGACGCGTTTTCAGGAACTACGGGAATTTCCAAAGTTTCGGGAACTTCCAATTGGAATTCAGGAGCCTCAGGTCCCAGGTTACTTTCCCACCGTTCGGGAAATGGAATGACCTCTTCAGGTTCTGGCGAGCGCACCCAGTCCAGACAAAAACTTCCTTCCTCACTATCCTCTTCACTCTCTTCAACAACCCGTGTCTGCTGAGACCGAGTAACGGGAGTCGAGCGTGGAGCAGGCGGGTTCGGTAGAGAAAGTTCGTCTCCAACTGGTATCCTTACAGCCTCCCTCACAGGTAACAGATGATTTTAGTGCCCGTTTTTAAGAGGCCCATCCTTTCCATCCGGTCGGATTTGGTAAACTGGCAAACCCGGCAGTTGCTTGCAGACAATGTAGACTTGAGACTGTGATGGGATGGAGTGTCCGCCTGCGGTCCTGCTCCTATCTGACCCCCTTGATGGCGTCCGGCCCGACTACCGAGTGGCTCGGCACTCGGCGTCTCGAGCAGTCTGATCTACCGACCTCTTGTTGGTGTGGAGGTGGCTGCTGGGCTGACTTGAGGCTCCTTTTCCTGGGATAGACGTGATGTGGAAGGCCGCTGAGTGCCTTCTAGGTGCAATGTGATATTCCCTGGAAGAACTCGCCAGACGAAGCTGTATGACTTCAAAACAGAAACTGATTTATTAAAAGGTTTGGGCAGATCCTTTTATACACACAACACAAAGACATGTCCAGACTTGAATGCCCTCAGACATGTCCAGACTTGAATGCCCTCAGACATGTCCAGACTTGAATGCCCTCATACAATACAGGATACATGTTAATACATCACACTCTAATAAAAACCACACCAGTAAAACCACATCTAGAAATGAAATAAAATGTCCATACACTTAAACGCACAACCGAAATATAAAAGGAAAAAATGGTCTTTAAAACTGTCTGAGTTTTTAGTCACGTGGCTCGCTGGAAGGAGCGCTCAGGTCCATTCCGTGACAGAGACTATCCGCCAACTTATGCCTTGCAGAAGCACCCAAGTTCTTCAACAAGACCCTATTACTGGGGTTGTAGATCCTGTATCTGAACTCTCAAGTCATAGTTTCGCTTATTCCTCTGTTCCCTGTTTCCTGAGGTCAAACGGGCCTGTTCAAACGCAGAGGCCAAATTCTTCCGAAGTCTATCCACGTAATTTCTATGAGAGGCTACAGACGTCTGATCCAGAGATAGCCCAAACGCCAAATCAACCGGCAGTCGAGCTTCTCTTCCGAACATAAGACAGTACGGTGAGTATCCAGTAGCGTCACTCTCCGTACTGTTGTACGCATGCACCAGCGTAGCTATGTGATTACTCCAGCTCTGCTTCTCTTTGTTCGACAATGTCCCCAACATATTTAGCAGCGTGCGATTAAACCTTTCTGGCTGAGCATCACCTTGAGGGTGATATGGTGTAGTTCAGGTCTTCTGAATCCCTAGTAGTTCCAGCAATTGCCCAGCAAGCCTGCTCTCAAAGTCTCGGCCCTGATCCGAGTGTATTCTCCTTGGTAGGCCATAGTGAACAAAAAACTTTTCCATTAAAACCTTCGTCACTGTAGGAGCACGTTGGTCTTTCGTAGAAAAAGCTTGGGCGTAACGTGTGAAATTATCAATCACTACTAGAATATTTCCCTGCCCACTAGCATCCGGCTCTAAGCACAGGAAATCAATGCACACCAAATCCATGGGTCCTTGACTTTGCAGGTGGCTCATTGGAGCGGCTCGGGTTGGTAGGGTTTTCCTCTGGATACACCTCAAACACGAATGACAGTAACTTTCAACTTCAGATCTCATTCAGGGCCAATAAAATCTGTCTCTCACTAGCTTAAAAGTTCTCTCTGCACCCAAATGTCCATGGTCATCGTGTAATGACTGCAGCACACCCTCTCTGTGTTTGGTGGGAAGGAACAATTGTTGGGTCTCTTCAGCATTGTTTGAGGGGCCCCTTCAGTAGACCACCCCATCCAACATCTTCAACCGTTCCCACTCTTTGTATACCAATCGGGCTCCTTCTGGGGAATTTGTCAGTAGAATTTCCCGTTGGTTCGCGGTTAGGGCCTTCATGGTTAATGCAATCAAAGGGTCTCTAGCCTGATCGGCTGTCAAGTCCTGTTTCAAGAAAGTAGGCAAACTTTCATCCCTCAGCTGCATAGGATTACAATAGAACTCTGGAACAGCTGCAGCCATAACTCCTATGGCTTCTGCTTCAATCCCTCCCTTGACCTGGCGCTCCGCTCCTTGACATAAAGCTTGCACCCCATTTGGAGTTAACTGAGTCCATTCTGTAGTGTAGGGTCTTCTTGACAAAGCATCGGCATCTCGATTATTCACTCCAGGGCGATACTTCAGGCTGAACCGAAACCCTGACAGAGCTGCCAACCACCGATGTCCCGTTGCATCCAGCTTGGCAGTAGTAAGGACGTAGGTAAGAGGATTGTTATCAGTCTTTATCACAAATTCGGCTCCGTACAGATAATCTTTCAGCTTGTCTACTACCACCCATTTCAATGCTAGGAACTCCAACTTGTGGGTAGGATAGTTCTTTTCTGAAGGCATAAGACTTCGGCTCACATACGCTACAGGCCTCAAAAACCCGCCATATTCCTGGTATAGGACTCCTCCTAGACCTTCTCTGCTGGCATCCGCATGCAATTCGTACGGCTTATGAGGATAAGCATAAGCCAAGACAGGAGCTCGATATCAATCTTTATTCAACACAGTTCATTGTATTCTTTCTTGAATTTATTCAACCATTTAATTCTGATATCACATGTTTTTCAAATGAATGCTCATATTTAGGGCTGTACCTTCTGGACATGAGATATTGACCAATTGAATGGTTTAATTGTCCATGGTATAGGTTGGCGATTTTCAATCATTACCTAATATAGCTCATGTGTTGGTGATACCAATCTTTATTCAATACAGTCATTGATCCTTTTTTGAGTTTATTCAACTTTGATACAATGTTTTTCCAAATGAATGCTCTTATTTAGGGCTGCACCTTCTGGACACAAATTACTTACCAATTAAATGGTGTATTGGTCCATGGTATGTGTTGGCGATACCAATCTTTATTCAACACAGTTCATTGATCCTTTTTTGAATGTATTCAACTACTCAACTTTGATATAACATGTTTCCAAATGAACGTTCGTATTTAGGGCTGTACCTTCTGGACATGAGATATTGACCAATTGAATGGTTTAATTGTCCATGGTATAGGTTGGTGATATTTAATCATTACCTAACATAGCTCATTGGTGTTTTGAGATTTTCAATTAATTATAACATGTTTTTCAAATACAACTGACTTTATATTCCTTCATGCCTACTAAGGAGTCTGACCAACCTTTCAGTATATATCTATTTATATCCATGGTGTATCCCTTTTAGGACTGAGACCAAGTTTTATTATAGAAGTTAGTTAATTGTTCAATCTAGGATCCTTATACTGCAGTACATTAGCTCATCCAGTTGACTACTCTACACCCTCTATCTACTGTTAAGTGATATTCTAACCATACACTAATGTCTTAAGGAGACCAGCTATCCTGCTAACTAATCAACCAATTAAATTGTATTTGCTGAATTGAGGATAGGGATAATTCATACCATTTTGGTCTCCCATTATACACATTTTCTCACTGTTTTTCAGTATACTGAGTATTTTTTCTATATAGAATTGTATGTTAATCTATTTTTAGAATCAATCTAATAAAAATGTTATGTTTAATTTATGTCCTCTATTTGATACCAGCGCAAGTGGTTTTAACCAGCTTATTATAGCTGTGTTGTATTTGCCACAATCTCTCTTGTTGTTGTTTTTTTGTTATGAAATATAGGTTTAATCCTTAAATGTGCTGGTTTGACTCCATTGTCCTTGAGGCAAAATTTCTTCTTTTCTGAAATACTGCAGCGTGCTTCGTTAAACTTTGACTGTGGCCTGGAAGGCCTCTCACCCATCCGCCAGACAATCTGTTCGGCTGACCGATCCAGGACGTCTCCCCGCTGGATTATACTGGGACCCTGTGCCACCGGATCCGCTTCTCTTGCTTGTCCGTCTTCTACAACAAGATCTACGGCCTACCACTTGCACTGCCAGTGGATCATCGCGGTCTCCTTACTCTGGTTCGAATCTGGAACTCTGTGTCTGTGCAAAACCTCTCAGCGGTGGATTACTAGGTCTCTGGCAAGTCACTGTATCGATCCCCAGCATCGGCAAGGCAGCGCTTGCTCTCTGGCCTGGTAACAATCGCTCACAGTCTCACGTGCGTCTTACTCTATTCACCGCTTGGCTCACACTGGCTCTCCTTCGACGAGGCTGCGAATGTCCTTTCCTCCTTCCCCACCCACTTCCTGTCTCTGCCCCAAAGCATGCTGGAAAACGTAGTCCCATTGTGTCCAGTATAGTTTACATTGCGCTTGTCTCCCTCTGGTGGCCAAACCCGAGCAATACAGCAAAAGAGTTTTAAACAGCGCTACAAGTGTTTAAAACAATAAAAATGCATGAAACACATGGAAATAATAAAAAAAGTCCTATGAATAATAATAAAAAGGTTTGTTACAGAATAAAAAAGTAATAATAAAATAAAAAAAATGGGAATTAAAAATTTCTCCAAACAAATCCAGAAAAATGTCTAAACAATTCTAAAAAATAAATAAAAAGGTTTTTTGCTGCAAATGAAAAGATTAAACGGTTGAATAAAAATAAATAAAAACTGTATTTTTATTTCCATTGAAACCTATGGGAATCGCCTATTTAAACCTGTCAAACTGGAGCACCGAAAATCTGGACATTTTGCCAAATCTTCGGTGCAGTTCGACGTTCTCTGAATAGATTAACCGGTACTACTCTATGGGACAATTTAATGGTTGCCGAAGATCGCCGAATTACAGCGATCTGAGGCGCATTGCACTGTATTTTGCTGGCAATTCGGCATTTGCATCTTGCCTTTAACGTATGAGTTGAGATCTGGCCCAAGGTATGTCTCCTCTACACCAATAATAAAGAACGAGTGCAAAAAAGAGGGGGATCACTGTGACTAGGTAGCAAACATTTAAATAATTTCAACATTTAAAACAGTTTGAGACATCATAAATATGCCATAATATAGAGTGCTTGAAATAAACCAAGAGCATATATGGCACAATTCAAAATGTCCAATATAGTCCAGGACAGTGAGGACACCTCAGTAAGTGCCTTACACCAATATATAAATCTGTACGTATGTTTATGATGATGACATTCTGGCATTCTTTAGTGATTATAGCCAGATGTCAGCAGTTTGTGGAGAAAACCCCCAGAAATATCTAAAAGAGCAAATCTGTTAGATAAAATTAACGAAATCCATAGTATTCCTAAGGTGATCAATTCATATGATCCTCAAGCTATTCCAGCACATATTCCAGCAAAGCAAGGGTATCAAAGCACTTCAAACATCCAAGAGATGATCTGCAGCTCTTCAAGAAGCCAGATAACATACGACTGGACTTCGGAATCAAAGCAACAATGACCTCTGATTAGCATGGAATTCACATAACAGTATGAAACACTGAAACATTAGTGCGGATCACAATATTTATTAAACAAGAACAAAAAAATAGCTTACATTACATTAATGCGTGCGGGTAGAGTCCAAGGCTATCCTCTAACATGGCAAACGTATTCAGCAAGATGTGCTTATGGTCCTTGACTCTGTGTTCTCTCCGGGTTACGTTACTACACTCTCACTCCCTATACGCTACTGACCATACACAGCAGTGATGCCGGCATTGTCCGACCCAGGAAGTATGGTCTATCCGAGTGGAGAAGGACTTGGAGCCAAGGGTCACCACGACATCTTGCTTGCTTAATTTGGAGTATTGTTAGATTTCGGCTCTACACACACACCTTAAGGACAGGTATTTAAATGATTTTGTGTTAATAAATCATGTGACCATTAGATGCTCTCAAAGAGAGCTCAGGGGTCAGCAACCTTGTGTGGGGAAGGGATGCAAGCCACACATGAATGTGAGGCTTACATCCCTCTCCCACACCTTGGCTCTCCAGATGTTTTGGAACTACATTTCTCATGAGGCTCAGAAAATCTAAACAGTGCGTAAGCATCATGAGAGATTTAGTTCCAAAGCTGTAAGTGCCTAAGGTGCTGACCCCTGGTTTGAACTATATAATATTTATTTTATTGTTTTGTTTTAATGGATACAAACATGTTATTTCTTTTTGCCTCACCGTAAAAGATGGAAATTACGTCATTTTAATTTATGGTCCTCTTTGAGTATCATTATATCACACAATGGATCATTTAGGCTGAGGTCAGACTAACGCATTTTTAACATGCGTTTAGGCGCACTTAATCACAGCCGCAGTAGCAGCAAATGACTGACAATAATGGCCAATATACGAAGTACGGCCGCATGGAAGTCCGGCCACGCAACGCAAGTAGAAAATGAACGCATTTTTTTGAGAATGCAGAACCGCTAGTACTGACGTACAGAGTGCGCTGCGCCCGCATAGCGGTGTGTTTGCGTGATTAGGAGATGTCCGACGCAGCTAATGTCCAGCCTACATAACGTCCAGACGCAAAAAGTGTTTAATTGACGATCCGTAAAAAATCACACGCGAAAATGCGCATCGTCTGATCGTTTTCACGCATTCTGTGAAAAAATACGTCAATGCGTTCGGAAGCACGTTTTGACGGTCGCTGCGAATAATGCGTTCGTTTGACCCTAGCCTTAGCTCAAGGTGAGCGTAAAACTGACATGCTTTAATATGGTTCATATAAGTTCTGTGATGTTAAAAAAAATAATCGTATATCTTCCTCATTGCAGTGAAAAGAATACAAATTTCCACCGAAAGATAACAAAGCGATAAAATGCATGTTTTTCCATTCTTACACATTTTCTTTTTTACTTTGTTTGATTTGAAAGATAAAACAATCTTTTTGTAGTTTCTAAGTTATATAAAAATGCAAATAAGTAAAAAGATAAATACATTATTAAGGTAGAGAAATGTGTGTTGACCAACTCGTATACTGTTTTTGACATTCACAATGTTTTTTTCTACTAGAACCAAATATAGATTTATGCCCTATTTGGTGTGTGCATCATGGGAGCTTATTGCTGTATGGCATTTTGTGTGAGATACTACTTTTCTGCACAGAGTTAAACCTGCAATTTAAAACTCTACTTGTCAGTGATACAGATCTACTGGTTTAAGCTAGTTCATACATCTGAGAGAACAATGTTCAAATTTATTTTCTTAAATATTTTACTTTGATATACTGCATTAAAAATTGTCTTCCTGCTCTCTCCATGGTTAAAGTAGTGTCAGAAAAATCATTTGTTCCTTAATTTGCAGTGAATCTGTTCACTTGAGGTTCTGAGTGTAATCTTGATCTGACACAAGAACTACATATTGCTCTTAACATGAATCACAGCAGGAAATTGAAGAATGTTTTTCTATTGAGTTTACAGCAACTGTGAAACTGCGATCGGTCTCAGTGTTTGTAATTTCTCCAGTATTTTGTTTTACTTAGAAAGGCTCAAGTTTCCTTCTTCTCAGACTATCAAAACAGAAGGCGAGATGTTAAATTTACTATATAAAAGGACAGTGTGAGGTTACTTTATATTTATCCAAATTTAAGTTTCATTATCCCTTTTAAGTCTAGAGTGGATTTTTTCTACAGGAGCACGATAGCTTTGGCCTTTGTATTATGGGCTATTTAAATAAAAGTTTTCCTTATTTATTTATTTATTTGAGAAAGGATTTTACCAGGAAGGATACATTGAGATTTCTCTCGTTTTCAAGCATGTCCTGGGTGGCGAGTATGTAACGTTAGGTGTCTTGCCCAAGGACACTTACTGGAGAGGTTGCTCGCTGGGATCAAACCCATGACTCCACAGACTCTCTCCATGCAGAGCAGTGATGTTACCTCTACGCCACCCAGCCATGTGTTTTTGATTTATATGATGGGCTCAATATTTATACTACTCTTGCCATTGGAGAAAGGACATTGAGGCCAGATACTTACTTACCTGGTGTAATTTTATAGTATAATTTAACCACCAGTCAACAAATATCACGTAGCCACTTTAAAAATAATGACATGGCTGTTTTACATATTGATAATTAAACAAGTTATGACATGGGGTTTGTTTACTGTGCCAGGAAGAAAAATAAGATAAAGTAGATTTAGGAAAAACAAAATAAATCATCTATGTTGCCATTCAATCTGGATCCAATTAGGAAATTAGCCCTTCCAATACAGTGTCTTAAATAAACAATTATACTAATATGTAAAATGAAAGCTTGCCTATGACCGCCTGATTGACTACCTCAACACCGACTCTCTCCTCGACTCTCTGCAATCTGACTTTTGCTCACTGCACTCGACAGAAACGGCTCTTGTGAAACTGACCAATTACTTTGTAACCACTAAATCAAATGGGTGCTACTCTCTGCTGATCCTTCTCTTTGCCGCCTTTGATACAGTTGACCACTCACTCCTCCTTCAAACTCTTAGTGATATAGGCCTTCAAGGTACTGTTCTTTCATGGTTCTTTTCCTGCCTGTACCAACAATCGTTTAGTGATTGATTTTCTGGAAATACCTCCTCCCAGCATCCTGTCTCTGTTGGAGTGCCCCAAGGTTCAGTACTGGGCCCTCTGTTTTCGATCTACACTGCCTCTCTAGGCAAACTGATCAGCTCTTTTGGATTCCAGTACCACATATATGCTGATGACGCTCAGATATACCTCTCCTTCCCTGCTCTTTTGGAATGCATCAGTAACTATCTCTCTGCCATCTCGAATTGGATGTCTACCCGCTTCCTTAAACTCAATCTTGCCAAAACTGAAATACTCGTTTTTCCTCCCTCCATGAAAAACTCAATGCCACCTATCTCTCTGTGAGTAAATGGAAAGCTCATTAGTCCAATGCCTCAAGCTCGCTGCCTTGGTGTCACTCTCAATTCTGACCTAACATTTTCTCCCCACATCCAGGCAGTGAAAAAATCCTGTTACTATCAACTGAAGAACATCGCCCGTGTCCGCCCCTTTCTGTCGCAAGATACCGCAAAGATGCTGGTTCATGCTCTTGCCATTCGCAGCTTGATTACTGCAACTCGCTCCTTATTGACCTCCCCAATGCCCGTATTGTCCCTTTGCAATCTGCAATGAATGCAGGTGCCAGGGTTATTTTTATCACCAGGCACATCTCGCGTACCTACCCCCATGCAAGTCCCACCATTGGCTTCCTTTACGTTTCAGGATACATTTTAAAATACTGATGCACACTTTCAAATTGCTCAATAACTCAACCCCCCTTAAATTTCTTTGTTACTCCACAAGCACGTCCCGTCTAGACAACTTTGGTCAATAGGTGACCTTTGCCTGTCCTCTGTCTACAACCGCGCTGCCAACTCTCACCTTCAAGACTTCTCAAGGGCAGCCCCGGTCCTGTGGAATGGCTTACCTCGCCCTATCAAACTCTCCCCTAATCTTCAGACCTTCAAGAATTCCCTCAAAACCCATCTCTTCAGATTAGCGTACCACATCACTGATGCAACTCCCCCCCCTGCTCACCTGTTCCCACATGATTGAAGCTGCTTCCACTGACCCACCATTCCCAAACGCTGGCACTAATGATTCTGACATCCAGTAAAACTCCCCTTGTCTTCCTCAATCCTAATCTCTCTAGACTGTAAACTCCTATGAGTAGGGCCCTCTATACCTCTTGTTTCCATCCTATGTCCGTTTATCTGTATCTTGTTCCCTTTTGGTTATTGTAAAGCGCTGCAGAGACTGTTGGCACTATATAAATGATGATAATAATATATATAGTATATATATATATATATAATTTATTTTTGCAAAATACAACCCAATGTGTGCAAAAACAAAAGGTTATTCAGTAAGTGACGAACTTGCTACCTAATTGCACTGAACGGTGAATTTTACTTTACAGTGCAATTTTGTGTCAGTTCGTCTATTCCGAAAGCTGTCAATTCACAAAATACTGGAGAATTGACATTGACATACAATGCAGACTGCCGCAGATTGCCACAATTCCACGATCTTCAGCGACAGCGTAATTGTGCCATAGACAAGTAATGGTTAATCTATTAATAGAATGCCAAACTGCACCGAAGTGTCGGTGAAATGCCCTGAATTTTGGTGATTCATTACGACAGGTTTAAAAATGTTAAAAAATATTATCAAGATTTATCAAACTCAAAAAGGAGACTCATAAGAGACTTTGGAGTGGCTCACATACGTGCACCACCCCTGTTTCATTTAAATAAAAAAATAACTCCACTTATGGATCCTAGTCCTAGTAAGAAAGTGAGGAAGGGCACTAGCGGTCATCTTCCACGGAGTAGCACCACAGTGGTGCTGCCATGACCACTCATCGTTTTAGCATATAACACCACTACTATTAGTTCATTAGATTTGGCCTTGATGGGCATGTTATGCATGTGAACATGTCATCACAGGATTTTTCACAAATGAAAAAGTATGTCACTGGGATTTCACCAGGTGAAATTCTACGCTTCGACAGTTGCACAGCCCCTCACTATTTATTGAAGATTGCCCCATATTTGCTAAAATGTGGCTATAGAATTTGTTTTAAAGCTAATTGATGTTAAAGATGAGTGATTCAGAATAACACAATAAAGTACATGTGGCAAACCATATTCATTCTTTAGGGTGAAAGGCAGAAGCAAAGCATTAGGAGGAAGGAAAAATGCATCTGACTATTTCTGATACTCTGCACTCCGTTTACCCTCTGTGCGTCACCCAACTCCACTTAGGTTGTAAGCTTACTTGAGAAAGATCCTATTTTTCTATCATCATCCATGTGTTAAATTTTATAATTTTATAATAATTGTAGCTTTGTTGCCAAAAGAAAAAATAAGTAGCTTAGAAACAAAAAATTAAAAGGTTTACACCATTGGCGTTATTAAGTTTTGTCCAATGCAATCTTAAGTTTTGTTAGCTGAAATGTGCTAAATAAATTGTTTATTCAGAAACACATGCAAAGAAATCATCAAACTGTAAACCTGTTTTGCCACTGTTAAAATGGACACAATTAAATCTATTTATTTTAAAACAAACTTTATTAAATTGCAACACCATAAAAGAGCAGTACAATAGGAAAGACAAATGAGGGAAGATGAACCTAAAAAGAGAAAGATGAACTAACAGGAAAGAGGAGGGCAAAGGGAGGATGAGAAGAGGAAAAAAAGGGAAGAGGAAGAAGAGTACCCGAAAGGGATCACATTAAATTAGCAGATTCCCGACAATCAAAACCCGTAACTAGGAGAACCCACACAAGCCCATCAAATATCATAATCCATTCAGGGAACCCACAACTTCTGAAAAGCGTCCATGGTATGCCAGACTTTAGCAGTGAGTTCGTCCATGAGCATACTGTCGCTGATGTTGCATATCACTTTGGCAAAAGCAAGGAGATTTCGGTGCTCTCCATACGGCAGCAATGGCCCTCCTGCCCACCAGGGAGAGTTTGGATAGCAATTTATTCTGACGCATTGTCAGGCCAACCAGTGGACAGGCCAGAAGAAATATCGCCGGTATAAGCGGTACATCCCAGGCCACAACATCCTTAACAAGGCTATGGAGGGAGGACCAGAAATATACCAGTCTTTGACAGTCCCACCACATATGAAGAAAGGTCCCCCTTATTGCCACAGACATTCGTGGAGGTGACCTTAATTTTGGCCACTAAGACCGACGTGGTGTACTAGTGGAAGATCATTGTCAGAGACTGCTGTTTGTAAGGCTGGTGTCAGATGAGCGCACTATGTGTGCCCATACTGACGTGCCTTCTGGCATCCGTCGCAGCATTGAGACGCTACGTGCGCTCAGCGAGGTGGCCAGATGGGAGTCAAGTGGAAAGAACATCCACTTCCACGGATGTTCCTTCCGCTCTCCAATGAAGCTTGTCTGCCCCCAGCCTAAGCCGTAAAGATGAATGCTTTCCTAGCTGCCTCCCATATATCCACCCAGTCATCCCCATCCAGGGGGTCACCAAGGTCTGCGTGCCATGCATTGATGTATGGAAGCTCCTTCCAATCCAAGGTTGAGGTAAGTGCTGAATATAATAGGAAATCAAAACCTTGGGATAAAGTTCTTGAAGACAGAGGCGCTTAAACCACAAGGGTTTAGTGAGGGCAGCCGCCTTAATGTGAGGACTGGTGGCAAAACAATTAAATCTATTTTACAGAAAAATGCAAAACCTCTCAACCTATATCAGAGTTTAAATGCTCCCTCACTTCATTTGTTTGACATGTACACAACTTAATTTCTAATTCCACAGAAAAAATGTCACATTTGTAGTGTCTAAAGTGTGTACAGAAAGGATGAGAGAAGTGATCGAACAATGCAACAGTTTATAAAACGTGAATGTTCGAAATTAGTTATATCGTTATTCTATTACATTCTTTTGCTTTACATGTGAACCATGCTCAAATCACACATTAACTGCTCTACACTTCTATGCCACAATATAATAAGCACATGCTTGGGAAGAGTGCTATCATTTGTCTCGTAACGTCTGTAAAATGACAGTTTGATGCAAGTAATGGTCGTGGGAAAAGAGTGGAAGGTAATGAAAATGCAAATCGTTCTATTTTTGTACTCTATTTTCATATGAAAAAGGATGATTAAGGCTTTTTGCCTGACAAGGTGATAGTTTGATGTGAACATCACGATGATAGAATTCAGAATCTTAATAACAAAACTGCAAATTTCCTATAAAGATACATAATTTATCAGTTCATTTTTCCAAACTGTAAATGTGTAAGAATTAAATATCTTTACACCTCAGACGAGCAATGCAGTGCTAATTATTTTAAGACAAATCCTCAATTAGAACAAAGCAAAAAAAATACAAAGGGCAGATTGGGACATGCAGACGGATGGATAGAGCCACCGAGTTCCCTAGAATATTGTAAAGCTTCTTTTAAAATATCCATAGGATCATAACATCCTCATTAAAGGGACACTCTAGCCACCATGAACTTTTATTCAGCTTTTTTTTCGAGTTTTGAAACCAAATGGTGGTTTTATTATTTATACCCTCACGAAACAGTTGTCTTTTGGAGTAAAAGAGTAAATGTGGTGGGAATGGCAGCAAAAAAATACCTGGTTGCACCATACAGAAGATATTCAAGTACAGATAAAAATCAGCCTTGTGCTCTATACACAATATAAGTACCGACATATGCTATCCAATCCATGTTCAGCCTCAATTCTTGCAAAAAACATACCACATATAATATGCGTAAGTTCAACCAAAAAAAAGTAAAAAAATCGGAGTTACGCATTAATCTCTTTTGAGCAGGAATTATCCAACGGACAAACCAAACATACTAATCAATCACTTGCAAAGTATTTGAGGTGCTACATATCCTATCTCCAGGACTACTGGAAGAACTTTCTCCCCATGGCTGAGTTTGCCCCATACTCCCAATCACCTAGTTAGATTGACTAGATATTTAGATACAAGAGACTCCAAAGGACCTTTAGCTAAAAAATATTCAGTTTGTTTCTTTTTAACAATTACTATAGAGCCATAATATTATGCTGCACTGTACAATGTACCACAAGGAAATATGAATTAATAAAACATACGAATTCTATTTAAGAATTCTAATTTAAGAATTCTATTTAATCCCAAAATACTTCAAAGTTTTTAATTTAACTGCTTAATGTGTAAAATTAAAATCATGTATCATTAAAATATGCTAGCATAAGAAGCCCTAAAATATTTGAATAAACTATGAGCAGGGGATTTT
The DNA here is from genome assembly GCA_009667805.1 of Leptobrachium leishanense. Taxonomy (NCBI): domain Eukaryota; kingdom Metazoa; phylum Chordata; class Amphibia; order Anura; family Megophryidae; genus Leptobrachium; species Leptobrachium leishanense. The sequence continues at coordinate 117,867,953 of CM019066.1, forward strand.
AAGAACCTATGTAATAGGAGAGAAGCAGATCAGCTGCTTCTTTATGGTATAAACTCTCAGTTGTGGTAATTGTCCGTGAGCCCTTGTAAATATATTAGTTGGTGTACCACTCATCCAACCCAAAACATACTGTATATATTGCACAATAAATGGGTTTGTCCATTATATTAAACATTTATAAGGAATTAAGTACAGAACACTAAATCCCATATAGCACAGACATATAAACAAGATTTACAATGCAACCAATATGAACAATAACAAATAGGCCTAGAGCAGGGAGCCTCTGTGCTGTTTGGAGCCATGGATGAAATGCTGCCCCCCAAAAAAAAGCATGTGGCGTGTAGGAGTGTATCACAGAGCGCCACAGCAATAAAACTCACTGTACTGTTCAGTGTGTATCAACGTATCAACGTATCACAGAGCTCTATAGCAATAAAACCCACAATAATGTGTAGTGTGTATGAGTGTATCACAGAGCTAGAAAGCAATAAAACTCACAGTAATGTGCGGTGTGTATGAGCATATCACAGAGCTCAGCAGCAATTATACTCATAGTAATGTGTGGTGTGTATGAGTGTATCACAGAAAGACACATATCCCGGGTGATTGTCTCACACATCCATGCACACATATACACACACATCCACATAAGTCATACACATACCGTCACACACATCCACACTCACATACAGTCTTACACACATATCTACAGTGAAACACACCCATCCACAGTTACACACAACCACATACAGTCACACACACACACACACACACACATCCATCCATATTAAGTCACACACACATCCACATAAAGTCACACCCACACACCCACCCACATACAGTCACACACACCCACAGTCACACACACAAACTTACTCACACAGCCCTGGTCCAGGCCCAGTCGAGTTCCGCCTCAGGGCCGCTACATGATCCGCACTTGGAGGATGCTGCTGGAGGGGCGGGAGCCAGTGTTCTGGCACATGAGGGAACCGCTCAAAACGTGCGAGTACGACATCACCAGAAGTGCACCGGTCGCCTGTTTTGAGTGGTTCCCTCATGTCCCAGAAAACCAGCCTGCTGGAGGGCTGTGCCCTGTCGAGGTCCGGGCCAGGTGCTGCATGCCGCAGCCAGTGGCGGAAGTACCAGGGTCGCAGCGGTCGCAGTTGCGACCGAGCCCTGGCATTCCGCCACTGGAGGGGGCCCAGCGCCGCCGCCAGATTCCGGCAATCAGCGCCGGAATCTGGGAGCCGCTCGCTGGCCGTCCCTCTCCCTACGCGAGCGGCCGCTGACATGCAGTTTGGCCGCTCACGTGGAGAGAAACCACCTGACCAGCGCACGAGACCTCGCGCTGATTCAGGTGGTTTCCGGCGGCGGCCAAGCTGCATGTCCAGCGGCCGCTCGCCAAGGAAGGAGAAGACGCCGTGGAGCCTGCCCTGGGCCTGGGGCCAGCAGAGCAGGTAAGAGCTGGGGCTGGTGGCAGTATATCCATGAGCTGGGGGGCAGAGCTGGTGCAATATATCCATGATGAGGAGCTGGGGGGCAGAGCTGGGGCAGTATATCCATGAGCTGTGGGGCAGAGCTGGGGCAGTATATCCATGAGCTGGGGGGCAGAGCTGGGGCAGTATATCCATGAGCTGGGGGGGCAGAGCTGGGGCAGTATATCCATGAGCTGGGGGGCAGAGCTGGGGCAGTATATCCATGAGCTGGGGGGCAGAGCTGGGGCATATATCCATGAGCTGGGGCAGAGCTGGGGCAGTATATCCATGAGCTGGGGGCAGAGCTGGGGCAGTATATCCATGAGCTGGGGCAGAGCTGGGGCAGTATATCCATGAGAGCTGGGGGCAGAGCTGGGGCAGTATATTCCATGAGCTGGGGGCAGAGCTGGGGCAGTATATCCATGAGCTGGGGGCAGAGCTGGGGCAGTATATCCATGAGCTGGGGCAGAGCTGGGGCAGTATATCATGAGGAGCTGGGGGGCAGAGCTGGGGCAGTATATCCATAGCTGGGGGGCGCAGAGCTGGGGCAGTATATCCATGTGCTGGGGCAGTAATCCATGTGTTGGGGCAGTATATCCATGTGTTGGGGCAGTATTTCCATGAGCTGGGGGCAAAAATATCCATGTGTGAGCTGGAACAATATATCCATGTGTGGCCTGGGGGCAATATATCCATGTGTGGTCTGGGGGCAATATAATGTCCATGTGAGCTGGGGGCAATATATGTCCATGTGAGCTGGGGGCAATATAATGTCCATGTGAGCTGGGGGCAATATATATGTCCATGTGAGCTGGGGGCAATATATATGTCCATGTGAGCTGGGGGCAATATATATATCCATGTGAGCTGGGGGCAATATATATATCCATGTGAGCTGGGGGCAATACTATCTTTATTATATTGCAGGGAAAAAAAAAAGTAAAAATATGGATCTTTTTTTGGGGGGGTTGGGGGGACCCTTCATGGATTCTTGCACCGGGGCCCTCAGGTTTCTAGTTACGCCACTGGCCGCGGCCTTTGACAGGGTGGAAAAATGCCGCTCTTGACAAAGGGCGGCTGCGCCACCCAGCTCCATGGATGGGCCGGTTCTGGCATACAGGGCCAGCAGACCTCAGTGTATACTTATCAATACATAGTCGAGAACAGGGAAGACTGTCCAGTTCGCAGGACATCAGGAAGAAGAAAGAATGTACTGCAGAGAATTCCATTTGTATAATGGAGAAGGTGTGTCTATCCAAGGGAAGGGCAAATTGTAATGAATTAAGCATATATACATACATATTCAGGGACAAAAACTGAAGTACTTTTAAATGACAACAATTAACCTACAGGGAAAGGCAGTTACAAGAATTATAAAACATATATATCTCAACTATCATCCACAAAATGTAGAGCCAGAAATATTTGCTATTTATAGACACCGTCAGAATGATGGATTATGCAGCGAGGTACCTTGCATGTTATTGCCTTTGATTTGTCCCTAGATCACAACCTATGCATTGCAAAATTTGTTTCAGAAGAAAATTTTTATGACCCTTCTCACGCTAGACCTTCTGGTTTTGAATTCATAATGCATATCTGTCTCATCTTCATAACTTCAATCAATTGCACTTGGATGACCTTTTCTTCTAAAATCACTTCTAAAAAGTAACCTTAAAACTGTAAAAAAAAAAAGACAATTTCCAGCTGTGGTCTCATTAACATTCTTTAATGGAGATGATTCACTTTACCTTATTGACCCTAGACAAAGAATCCCTTCTATTGTAGCAGTAAGAGGAACTTTCTGAGCTACTGTACGTCATCAAAGGTAGTAATTTACATTGGAAACGTGTATTATAACATTATGTATTATATAAATGCAAGAACCTAATATGCTTTTGATGCGACACGCATGCTTTCAAGGGCATAGCTACTGTAGAATTAAATACAAAAATAACTCGATCAGTAATACAGTATAATAAAATAAAACAATAGTTTCAATCGTCATATGCATATGTAATCTACAGACTTACATTTCAGCAATTGTTCCAGGACTTTAGCAGAAGAGAATGAAAAACTCTGACATACTGTTCAATCAATAGTGAAACGATAGGGTTTAATGTAATACATTCATAAAAAAAAAAAAGATAACATGAAGAATTTTGTTTTTGAGGTTAAGTACAACAAACTTCAAAATAAGACATGCTGAGGAAAGGAAGGATGCTATATATTTTATAAAATTATTTGTCATGTTTAATTTGAACAAAAGGAGGAGTTATACATTGCAGTGAGTTGGAAGTATTTCAATAAAAATAATAATAAATATAAAAAATGTTTGTCAAATTATTCTCAAGGAAATCAGGGTACAAGAAGATATGTACACAAACGTCTGGAAGGAGTTACATCAAAGGGAAGTGAAGATGTTTTGGCGGGCAATTCATAGTTGTTCTGTGAATGTGTTTGATGTTGTGCCAATTACGATCAGGTGGGCAATGTGTACTGGAGGAGGAGAGGGTGGGAATAGGAGGGATGCTCAGAACAAATGAGAACAAAAAGAGAAATTAGGTCATGGTGGCCCATAGATTACATTTCTTTTGGAATGGAGGGAAATAGTTATGGACGAGCACTGTCAATCAGCCCATTCTTTGGACTTTGTACATTTTCATAATAGTTAGTGTTGATTGACCCCAGAGTTTTGTAGAGCCATATTAATAGAGCTCATGTGGCTAGGAGTTTGTTATCCTCAGTATCTCACGAGAAAGGCTGCAATAGTATCTTCAATTTGAAAAAAAAAAGGTTCTTTCTTATGGGTGCTGGCTATGCTTGCAAGGTAACCATGCATAACCAGCTTGTGTACTGTCCACAGTGTATGGAGGGGTATATCATGACGAGAAGTAGTCTTGTAGTGAAAGTTTATGGCGATCTTTATATGAGGGGTTTTGGAGTAATAGTGGTTTTAACCGCCAGTATGGTGTCTAATTTTAAACATTTTATGCTGGGGGTTATTCATAGTATGTAAGCGGTTGATTATTAGGGTGACAGTGTGGACACTGTTTAAAAGGAACACAAGGATACGTCTGTCCTGAAACATGTGTTATTTATATGCTGCAGCAGGGAAATTATTCTGGCTCACCTGGCCTTCCTTTTGGATCTATTAAATGCAGTGTAATAATTCTACATGCTGTTGGGTGGCATTTATCATGCAATGCCCATCAGCTTTAATTAATATATGTGTGCATATAAACATTGATGATACGGCCACCTTGGATGATTTTAATAATGCAGGGGTGTGAGGGCTCTTTGCTGGATGAGTTCATACTTATACAAGCTTGTGAGGGCAGGGGATAGGTATGGCCCGGCACTCTGCACTGGAAAAAAACACTTCTATCCTGTACACAACCGCATTAGTGCTGGGCCTCAGCCCGGGTCTTAGTGTTTCCCTAGCGTGCGCTAATGAATCTTGAACACTGACAACCACGAACAAGGCGATCTGTTGGTGGGTCGACAGGCGCTACATTTTACCGACTCATGCTAGATTTTTCATGTAGCGTTGGCGTTTTAGCTCACACCAGATGATAGTGCCCCCTGTATTTCAAACAATGTTATGATAATAACTTTTCCAATAAAAAGTGCTTGGTGCCAGGGATGGGAAGCACCGACCTAGACAATAATGGTGAACCACAAAAGGGAAACATCTGTGCAAGTATTTTCCCATTCATAGCTTGTTTTTTCCAGTGTGTTGAATCAGCAGCTGAAGCCGGAATATTTTCCAGCTGTTGAATAATGTCTGCAAGGGCTCCCCATCCTCCAGGTATTGGCTCCCGGAGTACATAAGACTCCTTGCAGCTGACCATGACCCCGCACAAGCTCTGTGGAAGCTCAGTGGGGGGCCAAGAAAGAGCACTTTGAACTATTTGTTCCCAGTCTTCCACTGCTCTTTTCGAGAGGAAATGGCAGATTGCTGCGCCTCTATACTGTGGATTCTCGGATAAGAGATTTTTCAATCCCTTTTGATTTAAGCATTAAGGGATTTCGCTAAAGCAAGATCATTTAACACAGGCTTTGAAAACCGGTATACATTTATTTTTTCCAATACCGACTTGAGAGAAGAAGAAATAGCTCCATTGTAATAGCTCATATGTTTTCATACAGACACAACTTAACCCCCCTGACGGTATTCCCGAGTGTGCCTCGGGGTTAACTTTTTGTACCGAAAGCGTGTATCCCCAAGCCACACTCGGGCTGGATACTTACATGTTCCTGCACTCCCTCGCTGACCTCTAAATCCTCCTCCAGCCAATCGCAGTGTCACACTTCCTGGTTCCCTTCTTGTGAGGAGGAAACAGGAAGTGTGACGGAGGAGGAAACAGGAAGTGTGACGTCGCGATCGGCTGGAGTGTGCCTGCGGGGGACAGCGAGGGAGTGCAGGAACATGTAAGTATCAGCCCGAGTGAGGCTCGGGGATACCGCTATCAGCATTGAAATTTAACCCCGAGCCACACTCTTACCGCTAGGGGGCTAGATTAATTGTACCGATTGTGACATATAAAATATGTCAGAATCGGACTGCCAGGGAGGTTAGTGGCACCTATTTAAAGTGTACTGTAAATTTACAGAAAGTTTGCAGCTCGGTTGTAATGTAATGTCATCGGGAGCCGATTAAAAAATGGCTGGAGTCGATAGGTCTATAGGCTCCCACAGTTAGATTAATGGCTTATGTGATCTGGCCCCAAGTAATTTCTAAGGCAGTAGAAGAAAAAAAGGCTCATGGTTTGATGATTGGTCGATAGCTGGTTTTGAAGCTGGTAACACAAATGAAGAAATTAAGACAGAGTATCCAGTTTTCAAAGCAGCGAGTCATAAAAATGAAACATTAAGCACAAGAAAAATTAATGATATGGTAATGAATAGGGCACCTAAGACTTAATTAAATTTACAGTATATTAATATGCAACAAGTTTTACATCATAAACTGTATCGAGGGGTTAATTACTAAATGGTGTGGTTTAGTGTTGTGGAAAACAGCAAAAATCACAATTGTTGCAATCACGATAAACTTCGACCATCCCAATGTGGAATATTTCCATAGTTTTTCCTATTTGCAACAATGATTATTTTTGATGTTTTTAGTAAACAATTTTGTTTAGTGAACAGTAACACCTCCTTTGGTGTGACATTGTTTGGCTTATTTTCTAAAGCTGATCTTTACTTTTTAAATACAGGAAAAAATAAAGAAAAAAAAATCTTTGTAGAATGTAACTTTTAGCATACTTCTAAAATGTTAACATATTTTAAAAAGCCCAAAAATAGTGCATACGTGTAGTGTTTTTTTAATACCGCCAGAACAGTAATAAAAATTGACATACTATTCAATGTGGTCCTAAAACTAATAGAAATATTATATCTTTTGTCTGTTTGCACCGTGTAATGATAAATGATGGCTTAGAGTTTTGATTATATGATACACTATATTTGCCTTTGGCATCCTTTTATTGCAGATGTCAGAATGCTGTATTAGAGCTGCTGAGAGCCATGCATTGTGCAGTGTCGTAATAATAATGATTTACAGATAGCAAGTCAGCATTATTGTGATGGTGTAGAAGGAATATTGTCTACAACTGATATGAATGAATACTTATAATGGTTGAAGGCTCAGATATTTTATTACACAATTTTAATCTTTTTGTGTTTGAAAATGATGTAACAAGAATACAAGTCATCTAAACTCTATTCAACGTTATTTTTTATCTCTCTTGTTTGTTTACATGCCAAAAATATATGTGATTTTTATATATATATACATTTTATCTGTTTAGTACTTATGGTGTAATGTGCTTGCAATTGTTATGCATAGATAATATAAAGAATATAAGCTGTCAAAGAATAAAAAATGCAATTTATTGCATTAGTTTTACTTTATCGGGATATAATGAATAGGGAGAGTTTTATGCATGTGCATATAAAATATGGAGGCAGTTGCAGCCAAATGAACAGATTGCTTTTCGGCAGATTATGTTTCAGCAGATCACCACTGGGTATCATGCACCAGGTGGATCTGATAGAGCACTTGGGAGGTGGATCTCCAAGTTCCTGTTACCCCTCTCTTTGTTGTCCAAGACTTGATTCATGATGTTCAAAGTTACCAAAAATATTATGCTGTTGTAAGTCAGCAAAAAAACTGCTTCATAGGTGGTGCAATACCACTACTGACAACTATGGCACAGTTCCAATCCTTCGCTAACCAACGTTGTAGATATAATAACACAACTGGGGATTTTATACATACTGTACATGTGATCTTGCCCACAGATTAATGTTCTCTGGTCCCAGGTTGCAGACCTATTGGCTTATACCTCTTGCGAGAGCAGGTGTGACCAGCTTCTCTCTTTCAGTCTAATTGATTAAGATTATCCGTTGGGTTGGCATCCCCTGGAGCAGTGAGGAACCCATTCTTTGTTATAATGTTATTGTTTTTTCTGTTTGATGTGTGCAAGCTCCCTCAATGTTTTTCCTAACATCTTCCTGGGTGATAACCAAGCAGAACAGCTGGAGGTGTAGTTAAAAGGGGATTTTATCAACCCCATTGCCCTAGCAAAAGCTTGAAGTGTGGTTATATGTGGCGCCATCCTCTTTGGCACCCACTTTAGTTGGTGTTAAGGATTTACTTTCTCAATACAGGTTTATGAATAGATGGCCTTTTGAGGACCACACCCCAAAAAAATACCTACTGGATTATTTCTTGATTTCTAACTAAGGATAGAGCAGATGGGAGGGAAAGTGGATGAAAGGTTATTTCATGGACTGTTCATAGTTTTTCTCATCTAAACTTATCGAAGCCAACTCAAGTCCTTTTTTTGTGATACTTTTTTTTTTTTGTAATTCAAGGTTTTTCATTTTGCAAGCAAGAGCAGGAACAAAAAGCAATCAACATAAGTTGTCTCGCAGGGCCAGAAAACCTCACATATGTACTACAAAGGCATAAGCGATCCATCAACATAAGCATATGTGGATAATAGTGTCTCAGATAATAAGGGTGGTTGTGGGAGAAGAAAAGAAAAAGAATAGGGAAGAGGGGGTTATGTTCACAACGCTGTCAAAAAGATGGTGACCCAAATAACAGAAAAAAAGGGGGCGGGGGGTGTGAAGAGTGGCAAAGGCCATTGCCGTGACGCTCCTGGCACGCTCCTGAAGGAGGCCATGGAGGGACAATGTCACGGGGCCCAGGACCCTAAGGGCCAATCATAACGCAAAGTCATGGTGGCGTGCCTCGGGCAACCCAGTAATGCCAAACACAAAAAAATAAAGGGGGTGGGGGGAATGGATACACCATCTTCTGCAGAGCAAGCATTTGACATACCAACTAAGATAATGGGGAAAAAAGAAAGAGACCAAACCAAAAATAAGTCAGAAGTACTCCGCACGAGGGGGAGGGGGAACGAGCGACCGAGGAAAACCTCAGAATCAGCCATAAATCCTCAAGAACAGACAGCGCAGGAGATTCAGCTGGCTCCCGAAAACAAAAGTGTCCGCTAAAGACATCTCGACAACCGGAGTGAACAACTCAGCCGTGGGGGGCAAAAATTAGAAACAGACGACGGGGGGTCATCTCGGAATAACATTCTCAGGTAGGGAGCGGGGGGTTCATCCCCAAATGGGGGGTCTCAGCAGAAAAAGGAAAAAACAACAACTAAAATAAAATAAAAAAAACACAACCAGTGAAGGGACAACAAAAGGCGTCTCTGAAAAATAAAATAAAAAAAATAAAAATTTCCTCATCTGTCCATCGCTTCACAAAACGCTGGGGGTGGAATCAGAAGGTATACGGGGGAAGAGAGAAACTCAGCGGGCCAGACAGGGGTGCCAGGATTAAAAAACAGGGTAAACAGCAGGTCAGCTAGATAGTTCAGCCAGTGTCCAGGGAAAACATGGGGCAGAAAACATCCTCAGGCCTGCGTTTGCTGCCTCTGGCACCTGGAACATACGGCAACCAGGCCCCTCTCTCTGCTGCAATGGGAACGGCCCGGGGCCAAGGCAAGCAACGTCCCTCAACGGTGCCCAAGCCCATGGCCGAGAGCAGCGCAACCAGCACAGGCCTCAAAGCGGATGCCGCATCCTCCGGCTCAATAGTCGCCTTCACAGCAAGGCCCCAACACGCAGGGTCCCCAGTAACCTCTCGCCTTTCCAATGTCATCTTTGGGTACGGAGATCTGCGCACAGGAGCAGGCTCCCCTCTCATTCTTGCCGTCAGGTATGGGATCGAGTGTCAGCGCCCTGGCTGGGAAGCCGACCGTATTGCAGCTCCCCCTCTCAGCCGTAAGACAGGCCCCAGACATGCACCCGTCCGACGCAGCCGCCTCAGGTTTCCGTTCTTCCGCCTCCCGGCAGCCCCGTAGTGCCAGCATCATCCGCCGCCAGACTCCTCTGGTGAGTGGCACGTCCACATCCTCCCCGTCCAGCAGCTGTAAACAGGCCTCCAGGCCTGTAAGGAAGGTGTCAGTGCCTCTCGTGGGGGGAGGTGGTCCGCTCCGCCCTTCCTCCGTCGGTCCATCCGTTTCTCTCATCAGGTCACTATTACCGGCAACCGGGAACCGGGAGACGGCGACCCCCCACCCCCCCAGTGCTGGTTTAGGTCGGATGGAGGCTGCAGAACAGCCGGGCGCAGGGACCACAGGGGCCGGGATGAAGGCTGCAAAATGGCCGCTGGCACCTCGCTCCGGCCACATATAAGGCTAGGGTCAGACTAACGCATTTTTCACGTTGTCCGTGAAAATGTGCGTTCGAAGAATGGACGTATTTTTTCACGGAATACGCAATAGCGGTCATACTATGCGCAGTTTCATCCGTGATTTTGTACGGATCATCAATGAAACACTTCTTGCATCTGGACGTTATGTTGGCCGGACATTAGCAGCGTCTGATGTCTCCTAATCACGCACACACGCCGCTAGCGGACGCAGCGCACTCTGTACGTCAGTACTAGTGGTTTAACGTTCTCGAAAAAAATGCGTTCATTTTCCACTTGCGTTGCGCAGCCGGACTTTTGTGCGACCGTACTTCGTATATTGGCCGTCATTGCCCGGCATCTGCTGCTAGCACGGCCGTGATTAAGTGCGCCAGAACGCGCGTTCGCACTGCCTCAGTCTGACCCTAGCCTTAGCTGCTGCAAAGCTCATCTCAAGTCAGGAGGGGGGGACAAATCGGCCTCCAGACAGCTCTGATCCGGTGGCCAGCTATCTGGAGACCCAAATTTAAGATTGCACCGCTGAAAGAGTCTGTTATCGGGTCCCAAGGGTGGCAGACGTGCGGAGCTCCTCAAAAACACGTCTGCTCCCTTCGGCAGCGGGCCACGCCCCTGTGATACATTTTAATATTTTATGTAATCTTGTTCCATGATTGGCTGTGTCAAACCTGCATGTCTTGATGGGAATTAAGTGAATGATATCCCTTTTTTTTCTCCATTTTTCAGGTCTGTATCCTACCTTATTTTAAAAAGAATGGAAGAAAAAGGTTTTCAAAAGACTGATAAACATTTCATATAAAACGGAGATATTTAATTGGCATGTCACACAAAAATCGTTTCTCACAGAGTGAAAAGCATGATGGAGCATCAATGTTAGTCAATTATGTTGTGTTGCCCAATTCTTACTTTGCATCAATAGGAGAAGCAGAAATAAAATTGACAATCTATAGCCATGAATGAGAGGGACATGGTTAATAAGTAGAATGAGTTTAAAAGATTCCTTTCAGGTTCAACATTTTGCAGGATTTCTCACGCGTAGCCCCCATCCTCTGGAATGCTCTCCCTCGTATGGTCAGACTTTCCCCTAGTTCCCCTTCCTTCAAACGCTCCCTTAAGACATTCCTATTTAGGGAAGCCTACCACCCGACTCACTGACGCAACCAGTCCATCACTCTCACCTTGCAGTCCATCACTCTCACCGTGCAGTCCATCACTCTCACCGTGCAGTCCATCACTCTCACCTTGCAGTCCTCTCCTCCGGTTTCCAACCCCAAACCTTCTAGATAGTGAGTTCCCACGGGAATAGGGCTCTCGTCTCCTCCTGTACCGGTCTGTCAAATGCTGTTCAATATATTATAACCCTGTCTATACTGTGCCCGTTGTACAGCGCTGTGGAATATGCTGGCGCTTTATAAATAAAAATTAATAATAATAAATAATTTGAATAATATTTTTCTTTCATAGCTATTCTGCTGATGCCTACGTGAGTTTTTAACACATATAATATGCACTTGCAGTAAATGATAAGTTCAAAGGCGGTTTGTTTGCATTAATTACTGCTTGCCTGAAATAATCTCAGAAATTTGCTTGTTGGAAAAGGTCAATGCAGGAAAGGTTAGTCAGAATAGCTATTTATCTAGAATACAGCATCTTAATAACTTTAGAGGCTTCATTTGCATACTGTACATACAGTACTAATGTGGGCAACAATGGTTAACAACATTAGCCTTCAAATAGATACTTTATGATAGGAGTTTAATTCATTAATTATATTAAAAGGCAATTTACAGTTAGACCTTTTTAGACCTAAAACATTTTATTTATTTAAAATTCTCTAATATTCTCAAACATTAATCAAGAGATAAATATCAGCATTGTGAAAGGTGGAGATTGAATTGTTTGGTGTGCACAACCTTCAAGGATATGCACTGTGAAATGCACACTTGTTATACAGTATCTCACAGAAGTGAGTACACCTCTCACATTTTTGTAAATATTTTACTATATGTTTTCTTGTGACATCACTGAAGAATTGACACTTTGCTACAATGTAAAGTAGTGAGTGTACAGCTTGTGTAACAGTGTAAATTTGCTGTACCCTCAGAATAACTCAACACACAGCCATTAATGTCTACGGCCGTCAACAAAAGTGAGTACACCCCTAAGTGAAATGTCCAAATTGGGCCCCAAGTGTCAATATTTTGTGTGGATGGCCACCATTATTTTACAGCAGTGCCTTAACCCTCTTGGGCATGGAGTTCGCCAGAGCTTCACAGGTTGCCACTGGAGTCCTCTTCCACTCCTCCATGACGACATCACAGAGCTGGTGGATATTAGAGACCGTGTGCTCCTCCACCTTCCGTTTGAGGATGCCCCACAGATGCTCAATAGGGTCTAGGTCTGGAGACATGCTTGGCCAGTCCATCACCTTTACCCACACCTTCTTTAGCAAGGCAATAGTTGTCTTGGAGGTGTGTTTGGGGTCATTACCATGTTGAAATACTGCCCTGCGGCGCAGTCTCCAAAGGAAGGGGATCATGCTCTGTTTCAGTATGTCAAAGTACATGTTGACATTCGTGGTTCCCTCAATGAACTGTAGCTCTCCAGGGCCAGCAGCACTCATGCAGCCCTACACCATGACACTCCCACCACCATGGTTGACTGTAGGAAAGACACACTTGCCTTTGTACTCCTCACCTGGTTGCCACCACAAACGCTTGACACCAACTGAACAAAATATGTTTATCTTGGTCTCGTCAGACCACAGGACATGGTTCCAGTAATCTTTCTTTGCCTCATCTTTAGAAGAGGCTTCGTTCTGGGATGACAGCCATGCAGACCAATTATGGTCTGAGCATTGACAGACTGACCCCTCACCCCTTCAACCTCTGCAGCAATGCTGCCAGCACTCATACATCTATTTCCCAAAGACAACCTCTGGATATGATGCTGAGCATGTGCACTCGACTTCTTTGGTCAACCATGGCGAGGCCTGTCCTGAGTGGAACTGTAGTGTTCTGGATAATGCGAGATGTCTTGGGTTTTCTTTAATAGGTTTATTAACAAGCAGACAAAATGGATGACCAACTGTCAACAGCCAATCGCCAAAAGAAACACCACTTCCCCCCATTGGCAGCCAGCACAACTAAACCACACCTCCTCCCTTTTCTTAAAAGAAAAAAAACACAAAAAACAAAACAAAGCAAAAATGTCCAGTACAAGTCTATGTATCTTCCAGACCCTCCTGACTTCCATTCTGTAATCTGTGCTTTCGGTTCACATAGTATCTGTGGTTCCGCAAGCTTTTACTCCTCCGATGGAATTCCCTCAATGGGTCTGGAGCTTGCCAGCGTTCTGGAGGATGCCGGACTCTTTGATTCCGAGCTAAACTGACATTTCCAGCCAGATCATGTGAAGTGGAATCTGCTTCACTGAGACGATCACGATCTATGTCTTCCCTCGAAAGGGCACAATCCACTTCTTCTTGTGAAAATACATCTCCATTATCATGCCAGAACCCCATCCATATATCCGTGTCTTTCGACTCTTCAGCCTGGTCATTCAGTTGTTTGTCAAAAACAGATCTGGGCTGTAACTGGGCTGAATGTCTCTTGGTGTGCAGACCATTGGACGTGCTAATCTCATAGGTGAGGAATCGCAAAACCTTGGGAATAACTGCTGGAGACCAACGGTTTGGCCCTCTATACATCCGTATCCAGACTGGATCCCCTATATTGTATGTGCGTGAACTCTTTCCATGCTTCATCTTTTCATCTTTTGTGTACATGACGTTGTTCCGGTGAGATGTCCATTTGACCCTTCTTGTCTGGTTGCAATAAATCTAACTTTGTCCTGAGTGGTCTGCCAAACATCAGAACTGCTGGTAGCTGGCCGGTGGTTGGGTGAGTTGTGTTCCTGTACTGCAACAAGAATTGTTGGAGTTGTTGAGGTAAGCTTTTGCGGTCTGTCACGGTACTCCTTAAAAATCCTTTCAGAGTCTGGACAAATCTTTCAGCTAGACCTTGGTAGCCGGATGAAACGGAGCTGTACAGAGATGTTGAATACCATTATCCTTAATGAAACTTGGAAATTTCTGAGCTAATAACTGTGGCCCATTATCAGATACTGGTATCTTAGGTAATCCAGATTCTCTAGGGTATCAATGGTGGCATCCGTTGTAGTCTGAGGCAGTAAAATCACTTCAGGCCATTTGGAATGTGCATCCACCACCACTAAGAACATCTGTCCATTCACTGGTCCTGCAAAGTCAAAATGAATTCTCTCCCATGGGTTAAGAGGCCAAAGCCAGGGCTGAACTGCACCTCTAGGATAGCATCTCTGAGCCTGGGCACATCATGAACAGGCTGCAACGTAGTTGCCTATATCCTCATCCAAAGTTGGCTACCATACATGACCCCTGTCTTTTTGTTTCATCCGGACTATTCCTGGATGCCCTTCATGCAAAATTTGTAACATGGGTTTCTGCAAGGCTGGAGGAACAATTACCCACTCTCCCCATAGCAATCATCCCTCTCTGACTGACAGCTCAAGATTCCTGGAGTGAAAAGGTCAGAGATGTGGAGAGGTTTGAAATGGCCAACCATGTGGTACATAAGACACAACTTATTGAAGATCAGCATCCTTACTGGTCTCTTGGGCTATTTCAACAGCAGTCAGTGTTTTGCTAAAGTAAATGGAAGGTGGTGAATCCCAAACATAATTGGTGGAGAGTGGAAGAGGAAGGCGTGAAAACGCATCTGCATTTGTATGTTTATCATGGGGCCTGTATCGGATTTCATACTGATAAGCCCCCAGCAGTAAGGCATACCTTTGAAGATGAGTGGCGGTGGTCTGTGGTCAGTGGTTTAGACAAATCATAGTGAACCAAGACTCTGGAGCTGCGTATTAGTTCCTTTGAAGCTTTAAAAGCAGCCAAGCAGGGCTCTGTCCATTTCCATTTTTGTTGTTTTTCCAAAAGCCTATGCAGCGGAAACAAGGTATGGGCTATATTGGGCAAAAATTTATTGTAATAGTTCAACAGCCCTAAATATGAGCGCAGCTGCGTTACATTCCTTGGTATGGGCGCCTCTACCAATGCTTTCACTTTCTCATCAGTGGTGTGAAGTCCAGTTTTATCAATAACGTGACCACAAAATTCAAGGTGATCTTTCAAGAACTCACATTTGTTTATATTAACTTTGAGTCCATTATCCATTAGTATCTGGAGCACGTCTTGTACATTCTGCCGATGCTCCCTATCCGTTCGGCCAGTGATCAACATGTCATCCAGCAGACATTGTGTACCCCGGCACTCCAGCAAGCAATTCATCCATTGTACGCTGCCAAATTGCTGGTGCTGGTGCTATCCCAGATACCATTCTTTTATACTGGAACAGCCCCTTATGAGTATTGATGGTGAGGTAAGGCCTGCATTCTGGATGCATTTGTAACTGCAGGTATGCATGTTTGAGATCCAGCTTGGTTAACTGCTGTCCCCCGGCCAAAGTTGCAAAAATGTCCTCAATCTTTGGAAGTGGATATTTATCCACAGCAAGTTGAGAATTAATGGCCATACGGAAATCCCCACATATTCGAATGTCTCCATTCTTTTTACACACAGGCACAATCGGGGAGGCCCATTCACTGCAGCGCACTCTGGAAATGATCCCAACGTTCTCTAGACCCATCAATTCCGCTTCAACACCAGATTTAAGTGCAAAAGGTACAGTCCATGCCTTAAAAAATTTTGGAACCGCATTTTCCCCTCATATTTAGGAACATTTGTCATCCCTTAACAGTCCACAAAGTATCATCAAAAACCGGGGCAAACTTCCTCTGCAAGTCCTGTATCCAAGCTGAAACCGCAGGTAATGTCTGTAAGGTGTGGCAAGTATTATACTTTATGTCTGGCATTCCCAATTTATGAATCCATTCTCTTCCAAATAGTGGAGGACCCCCAGACTTCATAATATATAACGTCAGCTTTTCCGAGCGTCCATTTAACTGCACTCTCAAATGTACACTGCCAAGAGGGGTTAATACTTCCTTTGAATAAGTCTGTAGACGAACAGCTGTCTTAATCACTGGAACATTTACTTTTAATCTCCGCCAGTCTTGCTCAGTAATCACAGAAACAGCCGCTCCCGTGTCCAGGTCCATGGTCAAATATTTCTCTTCAATCTTCACTGTAACAGAAATGTCTGAATAAGCTGAATCCATTTTATAAAGTTTTACTGTTTGAATGGGAATGTGGCCGTCTGAGTCATCCGAAGGAGTCTGGGTTTGATATGCTCTCTTCTGAAGCAATTTATGCGGCTTCCCTTCATGCACCTTTCCTTTCTTACAGACCCTTTGAATATGCCCTTTATTTCCACAGGAGTGACAAACGGCATTGTGGAAACGACATGAGTGAGATTCATGTGAAGTCACCCCACATCGATAACATCCATTTTGGGGCTCTCCATGCACCGTCCTTTGACATGCGAGGTAAAAAATGACAAGCTCAGAGTCGTGTCTACAAATGCTCGCAGTTTAGTCAATAAAATCAATGAACTAGAGGCAATGATGGCAGCTGAAAAAGTAGATTTAGTGGCGGTTACTGAGACATGGTTCAGTGAGAAAAATAACTGGGACATAACATACCGGGGTACTCTTTATATAGAAAAGACAGAGAAGGTAGGAAAGGACGAGGAGTGGCCCTGTATGTGAAAAACAACATAAAAACGAACCAAATAAAAGTGAGCGAGGTGAACATAGAGTCAGTTTGGGTTACGCTAACATTTGGCAATCATACAGTAGCTCGTGTAGGTGTGATCTATAGACCCCCTGGACAAGCAGAAGAACTAGATAATCTGCTGGTTGAGGAAATAGCCAAAATGGCAATGAAGGGGGAAGTTATTATCATGGGGGACTTTAATCTTCCTGATGTGAACTGGAAAACCAAAACAGCTGGGTGCACCAGGAGTACAAATATTCTAAACTCCCTACTGGGATTATCTCTAACACAAGTAGTTGAGGAGCCGACCCGTAAAGAGGCCATATTGGATTTAATACTCACAAATGGAGGTTTGGTATCGGACGTTGTTGTAGGTGAAAATTTGGGATCTAGTGATCACCAGTCAGTATGGTTTAATATAACAACAGGGATGGAGCCGCACCACACAAGAACGAAAGTTTTAGACTTTAAAAAAACAGATTTTTCTAAAATGAGATTTTGTGTGAAGGAGTCATTATCAGACTGGAGGAGTTTAAAGGGAGTCCAGGAGAAATGGGATTATTTAAAGGAAGCATTATTGAAGGCCACAGGAAATTGTATTCGGCTTGTTAGCAAAAACAAAAAAGGGAAGAAACCACTGTGGTACTCTGCAGAAGTGGCCAAAATAGTGACGAACAAAAAGATAGCATTCAATAATTATAAAAAAACTCAGAGTGAAGAAGATAGGCAAACCTATAAAATTAGGCAGAAAGAGGCAAAGCAATTTATAAGAGCTTCCAAAGCACACGCAGAAGAGAAAATAGCTCAGTCAGTAAAAAAGGGGGACAAAACATTTTTTAGATACATAAACGAGAAAAGAAAAGTAAAACAAGGATTAGTTAAATTAAAAACAAAGGAAGGAAGGTTTGTAGAAGAGGATAAAAGTCTCGCTGACTGCCTCAATGAATATTTTTGTTCAGTCTTTGCAGAAGAAAAGGAAGGAAAGGGACCTCAGTTAGGAGAGAACACTAAAGAGACATTTACATATCAGTTTACAGAGGAGGAGGTTCTACAGCAGCTGTCTAAAGTAAAGACAAATAAGTCAATGGGGCCTGATGGGATCCACCCTAAATTATTAAAAGAGCTCAGTGATGTAATAGCAAAACCGTTAACAGATTTATTTAACCAATCCTTGTTAACGGGAGTCGTCCCAGAAGACTGGAAATTAGCAAATGTTGTGTCCATTTACAAGAAGGGTAGTAGGGAGGAATCAGGGAACTATAGGCCAGTTAGTCTTACGTCAGTAGTGGGGAAATTAATGGAAACCATGTTAAAGGAAAGGATTGTTGAACATCTAAAAACACATAGATTACAGGATCAGAAACAACATGGGTTTACCTCAGGGAGATCATGCCAAACTAATCTTATTGATTGGGTAACAAAAATAATAGACACAGGTGGTGCAGTAGACATTGCTTATTTAGATTTCAGTAAGGCTTTTGATACTGTTCCGCATAGAAGGCTTATCAATAAATTGCAATCTTTGAGCTTGGATTCCAATATTGTTGAATGGATTAGGCAGTGGCTGAGTGACAGACAACAGAGGGTTGTGGTAAATGGAGCTTATTCGGCGCAAGGTCTTGTTACCAGTGGGGTACCTCAGAGGTCAGTACTTGGACCCATTCTCTTTAATATTTTTATTAGTGATATTGCAGAAGGTATTAATGGAAAAGTATGTCTTTTTGCTGATGACACAAAGATTTGCAACAGGGTTGACGTTCCTGGAGGGATCAGCCAAATGACAAATGATTTAGGTAAACTAAAAAAATGGTCGGAGTTGTGGCAATTGAGTTTTAATGTGGATAAGTGCAAGATAATGCACCTGGGACGTAAAAACCCAAGGGCTGAATATAGAATATTTGATACAGTCCTAACCTCAATATCTGAGGAAAGGGATTTAGGGGTCATTATTTCAGAGGATCTAAGGGTAAGTAGTCAATGTAATAGAGCAGCAGGAAATGCTAGCAGAATGCTTGGTTGTGTAGGGAGAGGTATTAGCAGTAGGAAAAGGGAAGTGCTCATGCCACTGTACAGAGCACTGGTGAGACCTCACTTGGAGTACTGTGTGCAGTACTGGAGACCGTATCTCCAGAAGGATATAGACATCTTAGAGAGAGTTCAGAGAAGGGCTACTAAAATGGTGTACGGCTTGAAGGAGAAAAGTTACCAGGAAAGGCTTAATGATCTTAACATGTACAGCTTGGAAAAAAGACGAGACAGAGGAGATATGATAGAAACATTTAAATACGTAAAGGGAATCCACAAGGTAGAGGAAGGGAGTATATTTAAAAGGAAACAAAATAGCAAAATAAGAGGACATAGTCTTAGATTAGAGGGGCAAAGGTTTAAAAGTAACATCAGGAAGCATTATTTTACTGAGAGGGTGGTGGATACATGGAACAGTCTTCCAGTAGAAGTGGTAGAGGCCAAAACAGTAATTGAATTTAAGCAAGCGTGGGATAGGCATAAGGCTATCCTAAACAAAAGATAAATCCAGGTAAAGTATCCATGTAATTGGGCAGACTAGATGGGCCGAAAGGTTCTTGTCTGCCGACATTTTTCTTTGTTTCTATGTTTCTATGTAAGGTACTGTTTATTCCGCTTGTACCGCTCCCTGGTATCTGTATGGAATATTTCCGCCTCTTATTTGGTGACATGTTCCATAATGGTAACGATATCCATAGCTTTGTGTAAGTTCAGCTCTTTCTCGGTAAGAAGTCTCTTAATCATTGCTTCACATTGTAACCCCATCACAAACTGGTCTCTGAGGGCTGTGACTAAATACTCCCCAAACTGACAGGTACTTGCCAATTTCCTGAGAGTGGAGACAAAGGAGGAGACGCTTTCTCCAGGCTCCTGATGTCTTTTATAAAACTTCCATCTTCAGCAATTTCAATTGGCTGTGGCTGATAGTCAACTGTCAACAGCCAACCGCCAAAAGAAACACCCATTTCCCCCTATTGGCAGCCAGCACAACTACACCACAGAACCTGCCTTGTTAAAAAGCTGAATGGTCTTGGCCACCGTGCTGCAACTCAGTTTCAGGGTCTTGGCAATCTTCTTATAGCCTAGGCTATCTTTATGTAGAGCAACAATTGTTTATTTCAGATCCTAAGAGGGTTCTTTGCCATGAGGTGTCATGTTGAACTTCCAGTGACCAGTATGAGTGAGAGCGATAACACCAAATTTAATACACCTGCTCTTCATTCACACCTGAGACCTTGAAACACTAATGAGTCACATGATGTCAGGGTGGGGAAAATGGCTAATTGGGCCCAATTTGGACATTTTCACTTAGGGGTGTACTCACTTTTGTTGCCAGTGGTTTAGACATTAATGGCTGTGTGTGGAGTTATTTTGAGGGGAAAGCAAATTTACACTGTTATACAAGCTGTACACTCACTACTTTACATTGTAGCAAAGTGTCATTTCTTTAATGTTGTCACATGAAAAGACATAATAAAATATTTTCAAAAATGTGAGGGGTGTGAGATACTGTTATATAACAAATTAAGTTATATAACAGTATCCACTCCACTTTGATATAGTTTTAAAGATTTTAAAAACACCTGACTTCATGTACCCTATCACGGCAGGTCCTGTTCTAGCTTAACCTAACAGTGCTCTCTGCAGTGGTCAAGGATTAAACAGAGAGGAATGCAAAACCAAGGAGAGTGGTCAGTCTTCAAAATGTAACATACAAATCCAGAACGGCTGCACTCAACCTGAACATGCATATTTCATAAGGGTGCTCCTGAAACCAAATAACACAATACATCAAAAGCTCTCCATAATAATATACCAGTTGAGCACCCCATTCAACGGAAGTGAATTAGTCACAGTTAGGAGGCAACAACAGTGACCTCCTGCTGGTGCCTCGTGAGAAAAAAAAATATATGGATCAGGAATGGAATAAAACCCTGAAGACACGCAAAGTGGAAGCACATGAATGCAGTTGATGTGCAGCAGAATGTCGAAATCAGGGGCTCAAGTCCCCCAGGAACCAGTTTGAGCACTTTGTACAAGACTGAAAAGCACATATTGATTGAAATCACAATTCTTACGGTACACTAGCTATATTTAGCGTTTAGGACTTATTTAGGTTGTTGCTACATACTAAGATGCAATACAGCCTTATTTTGAAGTCAATGTCTAACGTAGCTTCCCTTTACTAATACACTTTGGATTTTTGCCTTTTAACAATTTTTTTGCTTTTAATTTAAAATTAATAAAATTTTGTAAAAATTCACTATTTTTCTAAATTATATAATTCCTCCTTTTTCTTGTGCTAGTGAAAGAAACACACGAACGTTATGAAATAGATTCAATAAAGTATATATTGTTTGGATAATAAGCAGGATAAGATCATTGTATCTGATAATTGGATTTTTTTTAACATCCCCCAATATCTGCTACTGCCCTGCGACCCTCCATTATTATCTAACGCTATGTACATGTGCATTTGTGTTTAATTCAACTTGACTCATGGTTGATAGGATCATTGTACTCCATAAAATTTCAGCAGAAAATGTGTTCTCCCAAAATTAGTCACTCTATACAGAATATATATATAATCCTTTATGTTAAATAAACTTACTCCACGCAGTGTTGTGTGTGCGTGTGTGTGTGTATATATGTTTTCTGTTACATTTTTGTACTTTTTATATAATGTATTGCATTCCAGTAAATATTCTAGAGACTTCTATAATGTCCCTGTTGCATTTTCAGATTCCATTTGAACCTAAACAATGACTTTAGATTTTGCTATACTACTAAGCTGACAACATAATAATTATGTTTGCTTTCCCCAGAAGTCTTCATTGTCAGAAATAGATCAGAGATCTACAAAATCCTACAGGGGATTTGTGTCAGTAAACTACTTTTAATGTATTTAGTTCAGTAGAAAGTATTTTTCCTTCTATCTTCACTATTCGAAGGAGATACTTGAATTTACCAAACATAATATGCCTGTTTCATCTTTATGCAATAAGTACTTAAACAACTCTAAGAGAGTATTATTACGTAATGTTATAGTGAAAGCAGTTATATTTAAACATTGCTTACTGTTAGAACATTTATGAAATACTGACTTTATTTTAGCTAAAGTCTCATTTATTGCTTCCTTTCCCCTTTCTCAGAAGTTATAAAGTGTTGCGGTCTAAACAATCTCGTAAATGTAACATTAAAATAAAAATAAATTCTGTTATTTATTCTTTCCTTTGACCAAAGACATTGAGCTAATGGCCTTGGCTACATGCTATGTTCTTCCTCTATCTTTACTGCTAAAACAGATGTGTTCATTTTGTTATAAAATGTTAATGACTATACTATTTTTAATACATATACAGTTGTGTTCAAAATTATTCAACCCCCAATGCTGTAAGGGTTTTAGGGAATTTAGTGTACATTTGTAATTGTATTCAGAATGAAATCCTACAAGGACTTTTTAAAGAACCATATGCAACTAAAATGACATCAACTGGTTTTGTAATACAGTAGTAAATGTTTATTTTGTGAATTCTTCATTGACACAATTATTCAACCCCTTAAAGACTACCACTCTGAAGAACAGAGGTTCATTCAAGTGTTTTCAATCAGGTATTGAAAACACCTGTGGATGTCACGGAGCAGCAATAAAGCATAATAAGCACCAATTAGGCAGCTTTAAAATGACTGTGATACTCAGCTTCTTCTAGACATTTACTGGTGTGGTTACAAACATGGTGAAGTCAAGAGAATGGTCCAGGAAGACAAGAGAAGAGGTGATTACTCTTCACAGGAAGGGCAATGGCTATAAGAAGATTGCAAAGATGTTAAACATACCAAGAGAGACCATAGGCAAAGGGCACTGTTGAAACGCTACCTGGTCGTGGCAGAAAGAAGATGCTGACTTCGACTGCTGTGCGCTACCTGAAGCGTAGAGTGGAGAAAAGTCCCCGTGTGACTGCTGAGGAACTGAGAAAAGATTTGTCAGATGTGCGTACTGAAGTTTCAGCTCAGACAATACGGCGCACACTGCGTAATGAAGGCCTCCATGCCAGAACTCCCAGGCGCACCCCCTTGCTGTCTCCAAAGAATAAGAAGAGTCGACTGCAGTATGCCAAAAGTCATGTGGACAAACCACAGAAGTTTTGGGATAGTGTTCTGTGGACTGATGAAACAAAATTAGAACTGTTTGGGCCCATGGATCAACGCTATGTTTGGAGGAGGAAGAAAGGCCTATGAAGAAAAGAACACCTTGCCTACTGTGAAGCATGGCAGGGGGTCAATCATGCTTTGGGGCTGTTTTGCTTCTGCAGGTACAGGGAAGCTTCAGCGTGTGCAAGGTACCATGAATTCTCTTCAGTACCAGGAGATATTGGATGACAATGTGATGCAGTCCGTCACAAACCTGAGGCTTTGGGAGACGTTGGACCTTTCAACAGGACAATGATCCCAAGCATACCTCCAAGTCCACTAGAGCATGGTTGCAGATTAAAGGCTGGAACATTTTGGAGTGGCCATCGCAGTCACCTGACTTAAATTCGATTGAGAACCTCTGGTGGGACTTAAAGAAAGCAGTTGCAGTGTGCAAGCCTAAGAATGTGACTGAACTGGAGGCTTTTTCCCATGACGAATGGGCGAAGATACCCGTAGATCGCTGCAAGACACTTGTGTCAAGCTATGCTTCACGTTTAAAAGCTGTTATAACTGTAAAAGGATGTTTTACTAAGTACTAAGATTGAATGTCACTTGGGGGTTGAATAAAACTGATAATGATGTGAGCACAGAAAAGACATTTGTGGTTATTTCATTATAAATGTTATGTTATATTTGTCTGACCTACACGTGCCTCTTTGATTTAATTGTAAGCAAGATGACTGAATGATCAAAATCAATGTCAAACTGGCCAAAACACTCAATTTCAGTGGGGGTTGAATAATTTTGAACACAACTGTATAATGTTCAGTGATGGTGATTCATTGAATAAAGGCAAAAAATAATAATGATTAATACATATGCAGATTATTTTTAATCATTTATCATTTTAATGCAAACAATTGTGATAACCATTTATTCCCCACACGTATAAATATACACACACACACACACATAAATATAAAGGCAATAGCTACTACTACCAAATTAAAAAATACAACAAATACAGTCATCATTGTTCAAATTTGCAGAATTAACTGGAACTGAAATATTTTCAGCAGCTCAATTTATTCAAGATTATTTTTAAGTCTTTGAAAATGATTGCCTTTGTGTTTCATAGCAAAGTTTCTGTCTTCCTCTATTACAGTGGTTCCCAACCGTTGTCCTCAAGTACCCCTAACAGGTCAGGTTTCCAGATCGCTGAAGCACAGCACAGGTGATATAATTTGCTGCTCGGTGATTGCAGGATTCAGTCTGCATTTCCACAAGGTAATCCTTCCTTAATAGGGATGGACTGTCGGTTCGAAGTTCGATTCGACCTTCGGCTGTTCGAAAGTTCGCGAACTTCGAACTTTTCGGGACTTTCTTATAAAGTTCGAGTAAAAAAAGTTTTCAAAAAAATTCCAAAAAATGCTTAAAAGATCCTAAAAAAATCTGAAAATAAAGAGACTCTTTACTGCAGAATATAATAATAAACGGTTTATTAGATATGGAATTAAACCGGGAATATTTTTAACATTGAAGCCTATGGGATTCATAAACATTTGCCACTCCTTGTTGGTCAACCATTTCCCACTCTGTTGGTCAAACATTTCCCACTCCTTGTTGGTCAAACATTCCCCACTCCTTGTTGGTCAAACATTTCCCACTCCTTGTTGGTCAAATATTCCCCGCTCCTTGTTGGTCAAACATTCCCCACTCCTTGTTGGTCAAACATTCCCCACTCCTTGTTGGTCAAACATTTCCCACTCAGTCAAACATTTCCCACTCAGTCAAACATTTCCAACTCCTTGTTGGTCAAATATTCCCCGCTCCTTGTTGGTCAAACATTCCCCGCTCCTTGTTGGTCAAACATTCCCCGCTCCTTGTTGGTCAAACATTTCCCACTCCTTGTTGGTCAAACATTTCCCACTCCTTGTTGGTCAAACATTTCCCACTCATTGTTGGTCAAACATTTCCCACTCCATATTGGTCAAACATTTCCCATGACTTCAAATCACGTTTAAATGCACAAAAATGGTAAAAATGAACTCCGTGCACAGCGGTGAAATGGCTCAGCACTCAGCAGTGAAAGGGTTAAAAAGTTTTTTAACTTCTTTTCATTGTTTCCTGTCCCCCAGGGCAGTACCTGGACCCCCATACACCTTTTATGGCCAATATCTTGCATATATGCCCTCTTGGAGGGCACTTTCATTTTCGGAAGTTCGACCCCCATTGACTTGCATTACGTTCGAGTTCGAACTTTTCGGCCATTCGGGTGTTCGAGTTCGAACCGAACACGGGGGTGTTCAGCCCATCCCTAATCCTTAATACCTGACCTGTTAGGGGTACTCGAGGACTGCGGTTGGGAACCACTGCTCTATTACACTGTAAAGTGATCTTAATCCTCCACTCCCCTTGTCTTCAGCACAGCACACGAGGCAGAATCATCTGTCAAAGTAAAGAGGAAAATTGGCACCCAGCAAAAACTGCTGAAGCCATAGGTTTGACTTAGGTAGAATTTTAAAAAAATATATTTTTCCTAAAAAAACGTATTAGACAAGAGCCCTTATTTCAGCAGTCAGTAATATTGAGCAGCGAATACATAAATTGAGTGTGAGCCCTTATGTGTAAGCCACTCCCTATTACTGGCTGTATTGAGAGTAGGATTCCCAGGACACACATAATTTATTCAAGCTGATGGGCAGGGAATGAAAAATGTAACCCCTTTAGCACGTAGAACTTATACGCAGCAGGGGAGAAATCAGGAAGGAATTCTGAGTGATCCACCTTGATTTCATTCCTGCAGCCTAGGAATTTAAAATGTTGCAGAGTAACACTTCTCCTTGTGCTCCCCTCTGCATGAAATGGTAATTTGTATCCAGGAAAATATGACCGATATGGCAACCCTGATTGAGAGCTAGCTGGGGTTCGAAGTGTTTGGGAACCTCCTTTGGTGAGCCCAGAATGGTGTGCTTCCTTGAGCAATTGCTCCTCTTAGTAAGCTTTTCAAGTTTCCTCCACAGTTTTAGGGGGGGGGAGTCTTGTTTGTTTTTAATATTGAACAGAGAAAAATTAAATGTCAGTAATTATTTTTGATTATTTATTAATTTATTTGCAAAGCATTTTACCAGGAAGGATACATTGAGATTTCTCTCATTTTCAACTATGTCCTGGGTTCAAGAACATTGAAATTTTACAGTCGTTACAGAAATACAAAGTAATAAATGCAAGATATTAGAATCAAAACACAAATATACAAATTAACACAGAAAATAAATATGTAAGTAATATAGTCACTATGTTACATGTTTACAGGTGCATTCCGTATTGAGGTATGTTAATAGGGAGCTCGAGTGACTTAAGACTGGGGGGAAGATTTGATGGCGTCTGGGAGGTTATTCCATAATTGCGGTGCTCTGTAGGAAAATGGGCATCGAACCACTTTCTTTTTGTATTGTGGTATTGCAAGTAAGGTGCTGGTCCTGGATCGGAGGTTATAGGATGAGGGAACTGCTGAGGGAAGCAGCCTATTCAGGTAGGGTGGTAGCTTCCCAGAAAAGCTCTTAAACACCAGATTGGAAAGGTGAAGAATGCATCTAGATTCCAGTGACAGACAGTTTAACTCTTTTAACATGTCACAATGGTGGGTCATGTAGGTTCATTGTAGAGCAAAGCGGCAGAATGAGTTATACAATGTAGTAAGTTTCTGAAGGTGTGTTTGAGGGGCAGCTGCATACACTACATCTCCGTATTCAATAGCCGGCATAAGCATTTGTTATACAACCTGTTTTGTTACCGCGGGGCTCAGGCAGGATTTGTTTCTGTACAGGGCACCTAGTTTTGGGTAAAGTTTAGATGAGCGTTTTTTGATGTGGGGGCCAAAGGATAGATTTGGATCTAACCACATACCTAGATATTTGAGAGAAGTGACTGTGGTCAGCATGCCATTTGATTTTGTCCTGACACATAGGTGTGGATTTTGCAATTTATGTAGTTTAGGTGCTGTTCCAAAGAGCATCGTTACAGTTTTGTCAGTTTTTAAGAAAAGTTTGTTATCTGCAATCCACGTTTCTACCTTTGCGAATTGTTCTTGCAACACAGCCTCCAGCTGTGGGAGATTTGGTTTGCTGGTATAAATTATGGTGTCATCTGCGTACATGTGTACAGTTGAGGCTTTGCAGACGTTGGGCATATCATTTATGAATATCGTGAATAGCAGGGGGTCGAGTATTGAGCCTTGGGGTACACCACACGCGACTGGGAGGGGGAGGGAGGAGCTTCCAGAAATGGACACATGTTGTGATCGGTTGGATACATATGATTGAAACCAAGTTAGCGTATGATCACTAATACCAGAGTTTTTAAGTTTTTGTAATAGGATGCCATGGTCTACTGTGTCAAAGGCCTTGGCAAAATCAAGGAAGATGAATCAAGATTCATTGATTAGCGTTGCGTCAGGATTTGCAATTGCCAGCACAATGATTTTCAGCAGCATTGCTGGGATTTGATCAGGTCCAGACTGGTATTTCATTTTTTGATTACGGAGAAGTTTAGTAACTACACTGACAGGCACTGGCCTAAAGTTGAATTTATCTGTGATATGGGGTCTCTGCACGGTTGGAGGGGCCTGACCTGCATTTGACCTTTCTGCAGGTGTGTCATTCTTTAGCTTAGCAATCAGGGTGGTGGCGCATCCAACAAAATAATTATTGAAGGCATTTGCTACATCTAGGGGGTGTTGTATGGTTTGGTTGTTTACTTTGACAGCAGCTGGTTGGGAGTGGACAGGAGGTGCTTGTATGTTACTTATGATTTTCCAAAAATTTCTAGGGTTTGATAGGTTATTGTTTAAATTTTCATTGAAGTATTGGGCTTTAGCCATTTTTGTTTGTTTTGTGCATGCATTCCAGCATTGTCGGTATTCACAGTGATCATTCATGAAACCAGTTGTATGGATATAGAGTCACCCAGCACACAGACAAAACCCAGAAAGGCAAGAAAAAAACCCGGAAGGACAATATGAACAAAAAATACAACCTCTAGATATCCCAGACGTCTCTCCCTTAGGCGTCTTGACAATGTGAATGAAATAGATATGGAAAAACGGGAATCTGTAGAGGTAAAAAACAGCGACTCATAGCGCATACAGTTATATAAAGAGGATTGTGCAAGAGATGCCCCTGCTAGGATAGTACTCACAAGATGTATAATCTTTAAAACTGATCGTCTCAATGGAGATTTCACACCACATCTGTCGCTCATAGAATATTCGGTCTGGAAATCCTTGCCGCCGCAGGAACCACCAATTACCATCCAGAGTCAAGACAGAGAATTTATTCAGGGTGTTCAGCGTTTCGTGCGATAAACGCACTTCCTCAGGGATAAAACATTAAAAACAAACAGTATATTACTGATTTTCAGAAGTCTCTTTTTAAACTCTCCACTCAGAGCGCCAATTAAACGACTTCCGGTCCCTCCACACTTTTTTAGAGGAACTAAGGGTAATGCTAAATGAAGGGAAGGAAGGGGGTATTTTGAGGGAGGAAGAATACGAGTACCTTTTAAACGTCCATTGTAGGATAGCGATTTTCTACTTTTTGCCTAAAGTGCATAAAAATATTACTGTCCCCCCTGGGAGACCTATAATTAGTGGCATTGATTCCTTGACTTGTAATCTGTCAGAATACATTGACAAATTCTTACAGCCAGTAGTTCAAACAATTCCCTCTTACTTGAAAGACACGGGTCATGTGTTAGAAGAGTTGGAGAAGCTTAAGTGGGAATAAGATCTTATTATGGCCACGGATGATGTTACATCGTTATACACATCAATTCCGCATGACAAAGGGGTGAAGGAGGTTATTGAGTGCCTTTTAGAAGATGGGGGCTTACCCCCCTATAAATTTCCTTTTTGTCTAAAGCTATGTTATTCGTACTTCAACACAATTAGTTTTTGTTTGATGATAAATATTATTTACAGACTTGTGGTACCAACATGGGGACGAGGTTTGCCCCGGGCTATGCCAACCTATACATGCATAGGTGGGAGCAGAGTCATGTGTGGTCTGGCGTGGCCGGGGGCTGCCTCGTCCTCTGGCGGCGTTATATCGATGATATTTTAATTTTGTGGAAAGGGAATGAGAACTCTTTAAGAGAGTTCATTGATTCATTGAACAATAATAATTTCAATTTAAGATTCACTTTTAATATTAGTAATTTGAGTATAGATTTTCTTGACCTTACAATTTATATTAAGGATGAAAAAATAGAGACAAAAACTTTTTTCAAAAAGACAGACACAAACACAGTAATAAGTAGAGATAGCTTGCATGCAGCTAAGTGGTTAGAAAATGTACCAAAGAGCCAGCTGATTAGACTTAGAAGAAATTGTTCTGAACAAGAGGTTTTCTGCAAAGTACTTACGTTCTTGAGCGTTACCATCAGAAAGGATATGAAAAAAAGAAATTAGAACGAGATATGGTAAAAGTGGAACAAAAAGACAGAAGAAGTTGGTTAACATCTAAAAAATTGAAACACAAAGAGGTCGGATTTAGAGAAGAAGCAAGGTTTAAATATGCGTTCACTACCCAATATAATCCTCATGCCAATAAGATCAAAAAAAAATTAAATAGACATTGGCATATTCTGAAAGCAGATCCTATTCTGGCTCAGGATATTCCAAGGTCACCTATGGTTATCTTTAGAAAAGCATATAATTTAAAGAGTCATCTAGCCCCAAGCTTTCTTCCTAAAAAGAAAGAGATTAATAAGGGATTTCTACAAATAGATAAACTGATAGGTTTTCATAAATGTGGTAGGTGCAAAGCATGCCAGTACCAAGATAAAAAAACTATTAATTTTAAGAGCAATTTATTACAGAAAGAATTTTCCATTAAATCATTTATTAACTGCAATAGCACAGGAGCGGTTTATCTATTAGAGTGTCCATGTGGGGCACAATATGTGGGTAAAACCAAAAGAGAAATTAAGGTACGAATATTGGAGCACCTAGGTAATATTAGAAGAAAGGTGTTGAACGATAGTGTGCCAGTACATTGCAATAACTGCCCGAAATTCACAGTAGACAAACTTAAATGGTTGGGTATTGATTTAATTAAGAACGATCAGAGAGGTGGTGACCACTCCAGATTTCTAGCTAGAAAAGAAATGGAGTGGATATATAAATTAGGTACGTGGAGACTGGGTGGTCTAAATGTGGACCTGGATATTAAGAACTGTCTTTAAATGATGTTGTTCCATTATAATGCTTTGCTGTATGTTTTTTGTTTTTTTTTCACCATATTAACATCGCTAAATCCATCGGATGTGATGTGAAGTATACTTCTATGAACTATTTAAACTACAATAAGTACTGCTAAAACCTGTTGATTATGAGGAGTGTCTTTATAGGCTATATTGGTGTTGCTCTACTACAATGTCTGATTGCATCGTTTTTGTTTCGTTTCATTTTATTCACATATTTTATTTTATTTTATTTATTTATTCTTTTTTCTCCTTTTTTGAATTCTCCATAAATATTATCGCCAAAATTCATTGAATATGATGTGGAACGTATCCCCATGAATTATCCGAATTATATAAGTTACTAAGGACCGCCGTAACTTGTGGTCATTAGACCGGATCCACTGAGATGGAACAGTGATGGAACAGTTTCGCTTTCGAGACGTATCGAAGGAATAAGGAGCGGCGACACATCACTTCCGGGAAAGAGGCGATACGTCACTTCCGGTGCGTTCCAAAGGTGTTTTATCCCTGAGGAAGTGCGTTTATCGCACAAAACGCGTTGGATCCTTGTATTATTTTATGTTTTATTTCTTTATTTTGTACACCCTGAATAAATTCTCTGTCTTGACTCTGGATGGTGATTGGTGGTTCCTGCGGCGGCAAGGATTTCCAGACCGAATATTCTATGAGCGACAGATGTGGTGTGAAATCTCCATTGAGACGATAAGTTTTAAAGATTATACATCTTGTGAGTGCTATCCTAGCAGGGGCATCTTTTGCACAATACTCTATATATAACTGTATGCGCTATGAGTCGCTGTTTTTTACCTCTACAGATTCACGTTTTTCCATATCTATTTCAGCAGCATTCAAAGTGGCCTGATTCAGAGACTGGCGCCCTCTCTGTTGGGAAGGCCGCACAGCAGGACCTGGGTTATGTACAGATTTTTTTTGTGGGTTTATTTTAAGGTGATGTGGTTTTGAAAAAGTAAAATCCCTTATTATCAGGTCTGCTGAGCTGGTAATCTTTGCAGAATACTGGCTCAAGCCAAGAAGAGTGAGCTATGTTTTTTTCTGGCTAACTGGAAACCAATACTCTTGAAATTTGACAACAGCGAATCTCTAAACTGGTACATTTGTGTAAGAACAGCTGTAACCCAGGGTAGATGGTCCCTTTTACTCACACTTTACGCAGCGGAGCATGGGAATTCCAGACTTGTAGGAGCTCAGATTGAAAGTGTTCAATTGCACAGTCCGGGTCTGGGATTAGCTTTAGTCTGTACCATGGGAGCTGTTTGAGATCATTTAGGAAGGTTTCTAGATTAAATTTCTTGAGAGACCTGGTGATTATTATCTTTGGGGGAGATTTTGTGGCCTTAATTTTGCTTATGTTTTGTGCTACAATGTAACTACATGACCCACCATTGTGACATGTGAAAAGAGCTAAACTGGCCGTCACTGGAATCCAAACACACCCTTCACCTTTCCAATCTGGTGTTTAAGAGGTTTTCTGGGAAGCTACCACCCTACCTGAATAGGCTGCTTCCCCCAGCACTTCCCTCATCCTATAACCTCTGATCCAGGACCAGCACCTTACTTGCATTGCCACAATACAAAAAGAAAGTGGCTCGATCCTCATTTTCCTACAGAGCATCACAAATGTGGAATGACCTCCCAGACGACATCAAATCTTCCCCCAGTCTAAAGTCACTTAAAATCTCCCTATTAACCCTTTCGCTGCTGAGGCTTTTCCCGCCCCTGTGCTGAGGTCATTTTTACCGGTTTTGCTCATCATGTTTAAACGTGTTTTGAAGGCTTATTTTAGTATATGACCCAGACATATTATATATCGTTCTTTCCGTCAGACTCGGTAGATTCATAATATGTCATTATTATATGTATACGTTATGTCATGTCTGTATATTATAACAAAAAATGCAATAAAATATGTATTTTCAATAATTTACAATGTGTAAAGTGTTTTTTTTCACATTTTAACATGCGAGCAATTGCGGTTATATTTTGTATGGGGTGCGCTTGTTAAAAAAATTAGAGATGGGGTCTCGTTACATTTTTTTTGGGGAAAATTACACTATTTTTAACAAACGCACCGCATACAAAAATCGTTAGTGCAGCATCATTGTTCACATTATAATTGAAATGGGAACAATATTGCTGCATTAACAAACCAAAAAAAAAAAAAAAAAAGTGTTTATTTTTTTTTAATATTTTTTATTTTTCATTTTTTTTTTTTTTTTACAAACCTTTTCACTTTCATGTTTGGTATCGTTGGAGCGGCCATGCTCTGGCCGATCCAACCATACCAAACATTAACCCCTAACTGCCACGGATCGGGAGATAGGGAGTTCATTGGAACTCCCTATCTCCACAGTTGGTGGCAGTTAGGGGTTAAGTCCAGGACTGGCGTCATCGTGCTACACACGATGACGCCAGTCCTCAGGGGGAGTTCCCGGAGGCTTGGCCGACATCCAAGATGTCGGTCAGCTCCGGGAAAGGATCGCGAACCGGCGCTTTTCAGCGCCGATTCGCGATCCAGCTCCCCAGGGGTTAATGCCAGGCACCATTTGGAAGGGCAGGCTGTGCCCTTCCAAATGATGCCTGGGTTAACCCCCGCAGAGCCGCCGATCGGGAGAGAGAGAGGTCCGAAGGACCTCCCCCCCTCCCTTTCAGGCGCCTCCTCCGCACATGCGGGGGGGGGCGCCTGAATTAGGTGTCATCGCGCTGCCGCGATGACACCTAATTCCGGCGGCTGCGGTCTCGGATGCCGGGCTGACATCGAGGATGTCAGCCCGCACCGGGGGGGCCAGCGATCGGCCGGAACCCGGCCGAACGCTGACCCCAATGGGAGGACGCGCTCAGCGCGTCCTCCGCATACCAGCGGGAATGCTGAGGACGCGCTTAGCGCGTCCTCAGCATTGAAGTGGTTAACATACCTCGATACATAATGCACCTGTAAACATGTAACGTAGTGAATATATTTCTTACATATACAGATTTACACAAACAATTGATGTGTTATTTTTAATATCTTGCATTTTATAACTTTGTATTTCTGTACCTACTGTAACAATTCAATGTTCTTGAACCCAGGATATACTTGAACACGAGACAAATCTCAATGTATCCTTCCTGGTAAAATACTTCAGAAATTTTCAGTTTATATCATCATGGTAAAATACATGGCCCAATGTAAGTGACACGGTCTGTAATACTGGCATATCTGGTTGATAGACAGTGAGTGGGGGCAATTGATAAAAGTGGCTGGTACATGCCATTGCCCCCCCCCCAATCACCACACCCAGTGGAATCAGTTGGGGTGCTAATGCAGTATTTAGGGGTGGAAATGCCAGCGATTATCCCCCTGCCCCTACCTATGCTCAACCCCAACTTTACACCAACTTAATGATATTTCTCCATTTGAAAACAAGCATTAGATCTATTTTTCATTTTTTATGATTTATAATATATTTGCGAGTATATGCCTTCAAGGTAATTTCCTTTGATTTTTCCAAGGATATTTTGTCTTTAATCAAAACCTAATCTACAGACGAATGGTTGAAATCAATATTTCTATACTAATGCATTTTGGTACCGAAACTTACATGCACTGTGAAAATTTGTGAATGCCAAAGGGAACTGAAGTTTGCAGGTTTTTCTGGATAATTAATGAAAGGATGGAAAAAGTTGGAAAGCAAAATTATGTAATTTTTTAAACTAGTTTTAAATTTATAACTATTTGTATTTAATACCTTAGAGAAAGCCCATTATGTCTAACCTATCATTTTTAATTCTAATTCTGATATTTAAGGTAAGTAAAATACAGACATGAAAACAAATACTCTGGAAAAAAAGGGTTCACCATTTGCTGTTTGTCATTATCTGTACATTAACCCCTTTACTACTAAACTGTTAATCAAAAATACTAGCATAGCATTTATTTGAAATATTGAATCCACAGTTAAACGTTAACCTACATGGAAGATGTTTTACCCTTTCTTTTATCCTATGTTTACTTTTCTAAGGCAAGCATAAATATAAAATAATGCATACATTTTTCATTCATTTATTCATCTTTATAGAAATATTCTTGAAATGAGAAGTTCTGCACACTAGATGTTATCTTTAGTCTTACTCTATTTCAAACAGTATTTGTGTCACAGGGACTGGATGCATGAGTGATTAAATATCTCTTCCATCTCTCTGGTAATGAAAAGGTACATCAGAGATTATAAATCCTTTCACCTCACTTTCTCCCTATCCTGGTGTGGTTTACAGCCCTTCAACGCATTTCTTTCCTCTTGTGGTTTCTTGTTTTAGACTCTGGCCTATGACCTCGGGATTGTGTTCCTCTCTATTTGTGACCTCAGCTTGCTTACTTGTATCTGTGTATCTCTCCAATCCCCGACCTCACTATTTGTTCCCAGTGTTCTTTTCCATAAAGCTAAAGTAGTCGGCGGTGGAACATGTCACCCTCTGCACAGCAGGACCTGGGTTATGTTCAGATCTTTTTTGTGGGTTTATTTTAAGGTGATGTGGTTTTGAAAAAGTAAAATCCCTTATTATCAGGTCTGCTGAGCTGGTAATCTTTGCAGAATACTGGCTCGAGCCAAGAAGAGTGAGCTATGTTTTTTTCTGGCTAACTGGAAACCAATAGCTTCTTTGAGCTGTTAATTTACAGAAATGAGCCACGATATCTAAATCTTAAGCAAAGTGTGCAGCTCTACTAAGATAGCGACTTGAGATGTTAAGTTAATGACTGGACCTGTTAAGTATATCTGCCCAAACTGTAGATTAACCCTTTCCCACCACACTAATATGCTGTCCCTGCAGCGGGTGCGCCTTGAAGCCATGGGGTGTACTTGTATGCCCTGTTGACTTCAATGGGCCTCCTCCAGCCCTGCTCACCAGCTGGGGCGAGCCGCACACCTTTCGCTGCTGCAGGACGGCCTGGCTCAGGCTGTCGCCCAGCAGCCAATGACGTGTGATTCGCATCCACTGCGTGGGCAGGCCAAAGGAGGGCCTGCCACTGCAGCCAGCTAGTGGGGCCTCCTATTACACCCAAACCAGCATTAAAGCCCTCCTGCCAGGGACCAACTGCCCGGCGTGAAAGGGTTACTGGTTCCGTTGGAATCAGGCCCAATGTTAACAATGTTCTTTTTCATTTCAAAATTATGAGAACTATAAAAAAGAAAAAAAAAATCAACCAAACTTAAAAGAAGTGTAAAAAGAGAGGAAAAACGACATTTCCGAAAATAAGAACAATAGAAACCTGATTCATCTATTGTAAATGTGTGAATATAATTGTTGAAGATCCTGTAGTCTTAGGGATAAAGGAAATTACAATTACAACATCTTGTTGGATTTATATTCCTGGAACTGAAGAGGTTAGAGAACCACCAAGAGAAGGTTTATACAAGGATATGCTTTAAAAAAAGTTTACTTGTTGGTATATTTAAACGTATAAACCATTTCATCAAGCAACACAATCGTAGAAAATTTGATTGCTTTGTACATTATGGATCTCTTTCAAGGCTTGCTCATATTATTTATGATAGGTGGTATGTATCAATTTTGTTCTATATTCTATGCATATGCAATATATGTAAAATCATATGAACACACTGAGATATTTACATTGAATTATGCCATCAATATTCACCTCTTGGCAAGAGCAAACAGATTATATTAACAAGTGTCCATTGAACCATGAAAAATGAAATTATTGTTCCGTAAACAGATTTATAATACTGGTGCTGTTTATCAAGGGATATGGATCAAATGCACAGAAACAAAGAAAAACGGCAAGATAAAATGGCATAACTTCCCTGTAGATGGTTCACATGGAAACAACTAAATATAGACCTCCCTAGTTTCATCACTGCATCCTTCATGGAGTTAAAGCAATTCATTTACATATTATTTATGGATCCTGAAATTCTTACATTCAGCATATTAATGTCAGTAGAGATTGAAATTATTGTTGTGGCGTTTAAACAATGGTAATCCAGCAGCAACTAAACATTTTAATGGCCACTAAACGTGTTCATCTAAAAACAACAAAAAATATCTGCTGCAGCATTGTTTAAACAATTGAAAATATTTCTAACAAGATATTCAAATTTATTTGAAAGGAAAGTATCCATGGTTTTCCTTAGTGACAATATATGTGCTTGGCTACAGGCCACCAATAATTTCTAATTAACAAATTATTAAATAAAGCCAGGGCTTTTTTTTCTGCCAGCACCGGCACCTAATGGCAGGGCCGACACTCCTCTGCTAGGTGTGGAGGACGTCTCCAGCCCATCGTCGAAGTTCTGTGGATCCGTGCCAGCTTGGATGTAAACTCAACCTACGGGGTCTCCTCCACCTCTGATGTCTTCATGCAGGATTACTTCAGGTATATGTGCGACACTTACTGATGGATTACAGCCAATTCAACTTCAGCTGTATGTAACTAAGTATCACCCAGATGGTGCGGGGGTAACCCAGATTGATATAGATCAGTGGTGGAGGATACAAAGGGCAGTATTACAAAGCTGGTGTAAACTTCCCAGAGCCATTATAGCCTATGGAGGTTTTAAGTTTACAACTGCTCTGGTTAAGTTAGCAACAACATTGTAATACTGCCCAAAGTATGTTAAAACTTAACTTTTAATGTATTGGAAGGACCAGATGGACATGGTCCAAAGTGTAAATGTGCATCTGGTCATTCTAATACATTAAAAGTTAAGTTTTAACATACTTTGTATCCTACACCAGTGAGGATTACTTCAGACCTGGGACTGCTCCCCCCCCCCCTACGGTCAGGGTATTCCATAAGGTGGTGATACAGTGGTCTTTGGATCACCTTGTCTCCAGACCCATAAAAGCTAGAGGGTCATTTTAGGTATCATCGGAAAGGACAAAGCATGGCATTTCCAATGATAACACACATGGCCAGATTTATGAAAAAGTAAAAAATTTTATTAAAAGTTTTTTGTTTTTTTTCCTTTTTTTTCTATTGCAACACTATTGTTCACTTTTCATTTATAAAGTTGTATTGCTTTGGAGCTAAGTGCTACACTCATGCACACTGCATATTACTGTGAGTTTTATTGCTATGGAGATCTGATACAGAAATATGCAGTGTGTATGAGCACATCACAGAATCCACAGCAATTAACCTCAAAGTACACTGTGCGGTGTGTATGTGTGTGAGTTTTATTGCTGTGGAGCTCTGTCCCATTCTTCAGCACCTTGCACCGGAATGAACTGCTACCCTCAGTGAGACTCCATGGAGGGTTGTGCTGCTTGGCTGCAAGATCGCGCAGCGCCACAGAGTGATCGTGGAGGTAGATTGAGAACTATTTGTCCCCAGTCTCACTTTGCTCCCAGTGACAAGAAGTGGCGAATTGGGCCACTGTTCTCACCGTGGGATGAGTGGTGAGTATCAGATTTATACAAAAATGCAACCAGTTAGCAGCAGCTTTTAGGTGTCGCTAATTTTCTTGTTTAGCACATCGGTGCAGTAATTAGCTCGGACATTGTAATAATACCTTACTTATCCTAATGCCAATTACTGATTGTGATCCCCATGTTAAGTATAGGATGTGCACAGTACAGTAAGCTTGCGCAAGCTGAAGCAACGACTGTTACACTGATTTTTCAAGGGTTTAGCATTAGGAATGTATTAGAGTCACTTATCCGAACACTACAGTTTCCTTCCTAATGCTAAAATGGAGACGCTACAGAAAATCTGCAAGCACAGGTTTTCCCGACAGCGTCTCAATTATAGTGTTAGGAAGGAAATAGGGCCCAGAATGTTTTAAAACGTCTAATGATAATCTCAGTGAAAGATCTTTAACTATTTATGCTAATTAACAGTTACATACAGTGTGTTGCATGTGTCTTAATCAAGACAGATACATTTTCTAAATTCTTATAATCACCAGGAGTAGAAACAGGGGCGGATCCGGTGGGCAATGGGGCAATTGCCCCCCCTGAGAAAATATTACCGGCCATCGACTGCTTTGCTTCCTACAAGTGGCTTCAGGAATGCAGCTTGGCTGACTCGCCTGGGATCCACAAACCATGATCTTGCGGAGTTCGTGTGAACTCCGGGATCTTGCGAGAACGTGGCTGCATTGTCAGGTGGTTTCCAGGCGAGCGGCCAAGCTGCATGCCGGCGGCTGCTCGTGGGGAGCAAAGCAGTCGGAGGCCGGTGGGTACTCGGAGCGGAGGGGCCTGGCAGAGGAGGTGAGAGCTGGGAGCAATATATCCATGTGACTGGAAAAAGGGGGGGTTTCCTAGTGGCGCAACAGTTGTGCACAACACATTACAGTGTCGTACTTCTAGACCATCAGATGTACATGAATCTTTATGGTTCGTATGGGTGCAGCTTTAGTCGTGCAGGTTCAGGATAAAGTGCTAGTGCCACAGTCTATGCAGTATTAAAGTGCAACAGTGACAGGTTGAGTGCATAAATAGTGCGAACTAAAGCAGATACGTGCAACAATGCCGCAGTGGGGGGTACGTCCCATGCACGGCTCTATACAAGATTGATTCTCAAGACAATGAGTGCTAGTGTCACAAAAAATATTGCTATTTACACAATATAAAATAATAGTGACAGCAGGTTGATGAGAAATAAAGAGGTGCAGATACACACATCAACGTTGTAATAGCTGATGTGGCTTGGGTCTGGATACTTAGTGTCTATTTGTGGGTATACGGATGACCTTACACTGATTTCCCGTGCGTATTGAAGGTCTAGTGTCCTTAGTGTCTTTTTCCAGAAGTCCTAAATGGCAGAATGTGCACCAAACGTGCCCTGCCGTCTGCTCGATACAGCGTCTCCTCCTATAGAGTTGATTAACTCCACTCCAATGGGAGGTAAAGAACGGGGGAGAGAGAAAAGATAACAATAGTGCAACAACGTTTTTTATCAGTGAACTGTCGTGTGTTCAATAATTGCACACTTACAGGAACCAGAGCCACTTATATCCGGGCTCTGGAGTGAAACGCCTTGTGTCAACTATAGGGTGACCACTGCCCTTCTTTAATGAATCGCCTTCACCTCAAGTGGAGAGACATAAAAAAGGGGAGAGAGTGCTCTCATGGCACAGCGTCAGTGGTTACTGGCTTAATATGGTGAAAAGGGGGGGGTGGGTTACACTCACCGATTTGGGAGCCTTATCTCTCCAGGCTCAACTGCTGTGCGTGTGGTACTGCTTAACGGTGAGCACCAAGACCTCTCTTAGCAGCTTCTTTAAGTACAGGTTACGGTGTCCATGATAGGTCTTGCAGGTCTGTCCTAATCAGGTTGAACTCAATAACCAGATACTCCTGTATACTCAGATAAAGGATTTATTGGTTGTGATAAAGTGCAGGTATATACAGTATGTGCATTTAGTGAGGGGGGGTATATAAAATCTCGAGACGCGTTTCGGTGCTGCTCCTGCGCCTTCCTCAGTCGATGTGTGGAAGAAAAGGGGGGGATATGAGGATTGTCCACTGCCTCTTTTTATTCAGAAAGGTTTCTGTGCGTTTTCCTCATGTTTTTTGGCTTACTTCCGGGTTCGCATGGTGTTGCGGTCACATGGTGCCGATCGCGTCATCCGACGGCGCCGCGGCCATCTTGGATATGCGTTCCGGCGCTCTATTTGCGTTCCACTCGCTGGGTTTACTTTGCCGGTTGGGATTTTACAGGTTTTTGGGGGCAAGGAGAGACAGAATGTTCAGTATTTCGCTCTGTTTGGTGATGCCTAGTCTTGGAGCGATTTCCAGTCTATACTGTCTCTCCATAGGGTATAATTATTGCCTCTATTCATGATTATATATGAGGTTATTTGCACAGTGGGACACAATAGAGCAATCATTATACAGTGTGACACAAATGCATAATGTACAAACATGAATTACAATTACTACCTATAATCAGAGGGATTTAGTAAACAGTAAGAGCAATAGAGTAACTATTGTGCACTGCGGCATACGTGTAGAAAATAGGTTGTGCTGATCATAAAGTGCAGGTGCCAGTTCCCAGGATTGCCATGAAGCAAGGGGGAGGGGACGGGATCGATGTTCAAATAGAAATCATATTAAAGAGGACATCTAAAAAGAGAGAACGTATTTAAGAGGTGCTTAAGAGAAATGAAGGAAATAAAAACAAATGGTCTGGGTGTACAGTCCAGGGTGGCACTCTTAGTTGACCGAATGCCATTGTGGTGGTTTATATACCGAGATTATATATCCCCCCCTCACTAAATGCACATACTGTATATACCTGCATTTTATCACAACCAATAAATCCTTTATCTGAGTATACAGGAGTATCTGGTTATTGAGCTCAACCTGATTAGGACAGACCTATCATGGACACCGTAACCTGTAC
Organism: Leptobrachium leishanense; assembly: GCA_009667805.1. Lineage (NCBI taxonomy): Eukaryota > Metazoa > Chordata > Amphibia > Anura > Megophryidae > Leptobrachium > Leptobrachium leishanense. The sequence goes on from CM019066.1 coordinate 117,908,683, forward strand.
TTAAAGAAGCTGCTAAGAGAGGTCTTGGTGCTCACCGTTAAGCAGTACCACACGCACAGCAGTTGAGCCTGGAGAGATAAGGCTCCCAAATCGGTGAGTGTAACCCACACCCCCCTTTTTCACCATATTAAGCCAGTAACCACTGACGCTGTGCCATGAGAGCACTCTCTCCCCTTTTTTATGTCTCTCCACTTGAGGTGAAGGCGATTCATTAAAGAAGGGCAGTGGTCACCCTATAGTTGACACAAGGCGTTTCACTCCAGAGCCCGGATATAAGTGGCTCTGGTTCCTGTAAGTGTGCAATTATTGAACACACGAAAGTTCACTGATAAAAAACGTTGTTGCACTATTGTTATCTTTTCTCTCTAACCCGTTCTTAATCAACGCTATAGGAGGAGACGCTGTATCGAGCAGACGGCAGGGCACGTTTGGTGCACATTCTGCCATTTAGGACTTCTGGAAAAAGACACTAAGGACACTAGACCTTCAATACGCACGGGAAATCAGTGTAAGGTCATCCGTATACCCACAAATAGACACTAAGTATCCAGACCCAAGCCACATCAGCTATTACAACGTTGATGTGTGTATCTGCACCTCTTTATTTCTCATCAACCTGCTGTCACTATTATTTTATATTGTGTAAATAGCAATATTTTTTGTGACACTAGCACTCATTGTCTTGAGAATCAATCTTGTATAGAGCCGTGCATGGGACGTACCCCCCACTGCGGCATTGTTGCACGTATCTGCTTTAGTTCGCACTATTCATGCACCCAACCTGTCACTGTTGCACTTTAATACTGCATAGACTGTGGCACTAGCAATTATCCTGAACCTGCACGACTAAAGCTGCACCCATACGAACCATAAAGATTCATGTACATCTGATGGTCTAGAAGTACGACACTGTAATGTGTTGTGCACAACTGTTGCGCCACTAGGAAACCCCCCCTTTTTCCTATTGTTATTTGCACACCCAATTCGAGAGTCTGTGCTATCTCATAGACGGCAGCAAATCTAAATAAATACTTCCACCCAGATAAGAGCACCCATACAGACCCCTCTCCTATTCGTATCCATGTGAACTGTCTGGGGCAATATCTACAAATGTGAACTGGGGCAAAATTGGGGCAATATATCCATGTGAACTGGGGGCAATACTGGGGGCAATATATCCATTTGAACTGGGGCAATATATCCATGTGAGCTGGGGGCAGTATATCCATGTGAGCTGGGGCAATACTGGGGGAAATATATCCATGTGAGCTGGGGGCAATACTGGGGGCAATATATCCATGTGAGCTGGAGCAATATATCCATGTGAGCTGGGGCAATACTGGGGGCAATATATCCATGTGAGCTGGGGCAATACTGGGGGCAATATATCCCTGTGACCTGGGGGCAATATATCCATGTGAGCTGGAGCAATACTGGGGGCAATAAATCCACGTTTGAGCTGTGGGCAATATATTACATGTGAGCTGGGGGGTACCCTGTGCCCATGGTATGGAAAGGGTTCGCTTGGGTGCGCAGATGAGGTGCCACGTGTGTCCTGCCAGAATGGAAAGGGTGCACTGGGCAGCCCACACCTGGGTTACCCTACACTGCATAGCTTCAAGGGGTATGTGCTGGGAGGTCGGTACCCTGGGCCCCTCATATGGAAAGGTTTCACAGGGCTCATGAGCCACATGAGGACAGACCATGTGCAATGTTCTGGGGAGAGTGAGTGTAACGAGCACAGCTTGCGATTAGGCGCATCTCTGCCTGTCACATCGATCCCAACACCAGCTCTTGGCCAAAACTGGTAGAATGCCCCCCAAAACCTGTGTCTGGATCCGCCCCTGAGTAGAACGTCAACAAAATTAACTTTATTATGATGTTCAATAGAATGTGAGGATTGTTTGTGCATTTAAGTAATTAGAATACAAACATGTACAATTAAAATACCACAACTGCTAATCATAACAAAAGAACAACTATACTTATAACAGAAATTTTATTATACAAAGAATTTTCTGTTGGTTGGTATTATGAAATGTGTGGCAATTGCCAAACTTGTTACATTGCTTTTGTGCTTTGAGCTTCTCATTCAACCTTTGGCAGTAAAACCTTACATTTCATTACTTGGAATATTAAAATTTTTCTGAAGTATGGGAAATAATATCATTTATTGCCGTAGGAAAACATTTTAACAAAATATCACTCTTTACACTGCTGTCATCACTATGCCATTTAATCTTATTTTATTCTCTTGCTAATGTTTACTGCCATCTTATCATATCTCACCTAACAGTGAACTGAAACCTCTTTACAAATTACCATATGCTGTAAGTCGATTTTAGCCTATGGCATAATAGGCCAAACTCATATTTCCTAGTAGATTTTTGACTAACATAATGAGAATTGTGGCGATTTAGCTGGACACTGTGTGACCATATATAATATATTGACCACTAAAAATATTTGTAAAAAGAATTTTCTGGGGGCGTGGCTGGCTCTGCAAGGGAGAAGACGTGCCTGGGGAGAGCTCTGCTGAATTTGCTTGTTACCGGGGGTTTTAAGCTGGTGTCTCTCCCCAAATTACCCACTACTGAGGTCCCTGCACTGCTGGCCATAACGGGACTTGCTCCGGGGCCCGTTTTTACCCCCCCTCCAGAGCACAGCTGAGAAGTTGCCGCAACTCCCCGGCAGGTCAGAGTACCCGTCGGCCATCTTGAGGCCTACAAGTCTGCTCCGGGACGATCGCTTCTCCTACTGTCTCCTGCAGAGAGCCCAATCTGGACGGTCAGCGGTTGTGGGAATGGAGGGCCCCCATCTTCCAGCTGTTCTGGCTGTTCCCTCGGAGATGATTTTGGGGGACAGGGCGAGGTGGTGCAGACTGGAGCGGACCCCCCCTGCCAGGGACATGGAGGCTGCATTCGCGGCCCTCGAGGCCTGCTTGGAGCAACTGCCAGAGGGAGAAGATAGCCCAATTTCTCGGGCCTTGTGGGGGCGTCTGATGGCTGCGTGGAAGACAGGCCGGGAGGAAGCGGACCTAGCAGAGGACGACGCATGGGAGGCTACATCTGTCACTGACAAGGGGGAAGCTGCCTACCACTCGCAGAGTGATGGAGACGGGCTGAGGTGTACCGAATTGGAGGATGAGGTGGTTACCTTGGTGCTGCCTTCCGCTGACCCCCGGGAATGGATGGCAGGGATGGAGTTGTCGGGCACAGCAGCTTGTCCCGCTGTCGAGCCTAGAAATTTTTTTTGGGACAGGTCGGGGTATGATGAGCTGGAGGATGCGGTGGAGATCCCCGAGCTGCCGGCAGACAGCCCCCCGGAGTGGTCTGTGAAGGTGGTGCTGTGGGACGCGAAGGCTCACCCTCCCGGAAAGTTATGGCACATGCCCCGATTCCGATGTGTGGCTCCGGCGGCAGCTGGATCCTTTTGGGACCTGACTGTTCACCATGCCCTTCAAGAGGAGTGTGGGCCTGAGGACGATCCATGCCCCGATTTCCTGCTGGACACTGGCTGAAGGGACCTGTCTCAGCTACCCGCTGCTTGCCTGCCGATCGCTGACCCTGGTTTGCCCTGACCCGCTGAGTTGCCCTCCTGCTTTTTTGATTTTTGATATTCTTGTATCCACCTAGCTGAGATATATATAGTTGTTTTTATTATTTTTTCTTTTTCTCCTCTCCCTCCCTACCGAATGACACTAGCTGTGGACTCTGCTGTTCCCAGTATCGACTGTGCTTTTCTATCACCCCTTTTTTTTCTCTTTTAGCTACATGCAGAGACTCTGATTTATTTTATTTTTGGCCTTTTTTTTTCTTCTTTAGTTTTATTACTTTTTCTTTCGGCGTTTGGGGCCAACTCGGGGCGTGCCATTGTGGTGGCCACCATGGCTCTGTCCACCATACCTGGCCCCCGAGTACCCCGGCCTTGTGACCTGCACATCTCCATGGCCTTCTACTTTAGGCTAGGGTCAGACTGAGGCAGCGCGAACGCGCGTTCTGGCGCACTTAATCACGGCCGTAGTAGCAGCAGATGCCGGGCAATGACGGCCAATATACGAAGTACGGTCGCACAAAAGTCCGGCTGCGCAACGCAAGTGGAAAATGAACGCATTTTTTCGAGAACGCAGAACCACTAGTACTGACGTACAGAGTGCGCTGCGTCCGCTAGAGGCGTATGTGCGTGAATTGGAGACATCAGACGCTGCTAATGTCCGGCCAACATAACGTCCAGATGCAAGAAGTGTTTTATTGATGATCCGTACAAAATCACGGATGAAACTGCGCATAGTATGACCGCTATTGCGTATTCCGTGAAAAAATACGTCCATTCTTCGAACGCACATTTTCACGGACAACGTGAAAAATGCGTTAGTCTGACCCTAGCCTTAGGAGTGAGCCAGGACAGTCACACTTGGCCTTGTCATCCTTCTTTCTTTTTTTTTTTTTTCCTCTCTGGAGCACTTTTTGGTATGTCCCCCCCCCTTGCTATTTCATTATTGTTTTATTACTTGCTGACTAATTGTATGTTTATTCCGCGTTATCACTTTCATTTATTTTAACTGTCTGATTGTACCGCTGACTTTCTTTCAAAATAAAAATTTTGAATACAAAATAAAAAAAAATGAATTTTCTATATTTTTTGTAATTCTGTTTGTATATATCTAAACTATATTTTCACCCTAACCCAAAAAGTAAACCTAACCCTAAAACAAGCACAAATAGTGATCCTCATCCTAAATCAAGCATACATAATAAACTGAGCCCTAATACTAACCCTAAAACAAGCACACATACAGGGTTAATCAAAGAGATCTGAAAAGTCACCGCACATTCGGTGACTTTTCGTTCCCCGCACTTCGGGGGATTCGGCAATTCCTAGTTCGCCGACCCTGCGATGTATTCAGCAAGCACCGCAGGGCCCCCATAGTACAGGGAATACTCACCGCAAACCCGCAGAACACTCACCGAATACTCAGCGAACACTCACCGAAAGCCCGCAGAAACAGCTGAATTAACCATGCCAAACATGCCAGAGAAACCCGACTAGCCGCCGATCGCAGCACATAGCAGCCGCCGGAAAAAGCCGAGGTGGAAAAAAAAACAGTATGTTTGAAAGTTTGAAAATTTAAACTCTGTTTGCAAAAAAACTTTAGAACGAAAATTTCTGGAATTTACATATAAGATCCAATGAAAGATAATAAAAAGGTCTGTTACAGAAAAAAGAAAAAACAATTTAACCACTTCAATGCGGTGGACGCGCTCAGCGCGTCCAACCGCATTGGTACTTCGCTGCGGAGGACGCGCTGAGCGCGTCCTCATTTGGAAGCTGCGATCAGCCGGTATTCCAGCTGATCACTCGGCCCCCCGGTGCGGGCTGACATCATCGATGTCAGCCCAGCCTCCAGGACCCCGGCGGGCACGATAGGCGTCATCGCGCATGCGCGATGACGTCTATTTCAGGCACCCCCCCGCCATTGCAGGGAAGGTGCCTGAAGGGGAGGGGGGGAAGGTCCTTCGGACCTCTCCCCCTCCCCTTCCCCGTGGGCCAGTAATTAAAGGCAGGCACCGCCTGGAAGGGCACAGCCTGCCCTTCCAAGCGGCGGCTGTCTTTAACCCCTAGTGGGCTGGATCACGATATGGCGCCAACATGCGCCATATCGCGGTCCCCTCCCGGAGCTGGCCGACATCTTGGATGTCGGCCAAGCTTCCGGGATATCCCCCTAATGACTGGCGTCATAGCGCAGAGCGCGATGGCGCCAGTTTTGAAATTAACCCCTTGCTGCCACCTATAGTGGAGATAGGGGGTTCCAATGAACCCCCTATCTCCCCATCCGTGACAGCTAGGGGTTAATGTTTGCTATCATTGGAACGGCCAGAGCGTGGCCTTTCCAATGATACCATGTAAAATGTTAAAAAAAAAAAACATTTTTAAAAAAATTAAAAAAAAGTTGTTTTTTTTGTTTTTTTTAGATTTATTAGTGCAACAATATTGTTCCCATTTCAATTATAATGTGAACAATGATGCTGCACTAACGATTTTTTCTATGGGGGGCGTTTGCTAAAAAACACATAATTTTCCCCAAAAAAAAGTAACGATTCCTCATTTCTAATTTTTTTAATAAGCGCACCCCATACAAAATATAACCGCAAACGATCGCATTTTAAAATGTGAAAAAAAACACTTTACACATTGTAAATTATTGAAAATTCAAATTTTATTGCATTTTTTGTTATAATATACAGACATGACATAACGTATACATATAATAATGACATATTATGAATCTGCCGAGTCTGACGGAAAGAACGATATATAATATGTCTGGGTCATATATTAAAATAAGGCTTCAAAACGCAGTTAAACATGATGAGCGAAACCGGTTAAAATGTGTCAGCAAAAAGGTGGGAAAAGGCTCAGCAGCGAAAGGGTTAAAAAAAAACGGAAAACAATTTTGCCCAAAAAATGCCTAGAGGATCCTAAAAAATCTATGAATAAAGAGACGGTTTACTGCAGAATATAATAATAAATGGTTTATTAGATATTGAATTAAAACTGGAATATTTTTAACATTGAAGCCTATGGGATTCTCCTGAATAAACGTGCCGAATGATACCACCAAACAGCAGGGAATTTCGTCAACTTTTCCCTGCTGTTTGGGGTTCTCTGAATAGACGAAGCATTGCTTCTCTATGGGGGATTTCACTGCCCTCGAACAGGCAACGAACAGGCACTCTACGTGCAGGCAATTCACCATCATTTGGTGAACTGCCTGCTCTCAGAATAGCCGAATGGCCAGAAAATGTAACCGTACGCTGAATTTCACTGTTCGGTTACATTTTGGGGCCTGACCAGCTCTCTTTGAATAACCCTGTTAGTCACCCTAACCCTAAGCAAAGTGTCAATTTTGACACCTTGCTAGCATCAGTAAAAATACACTAGCATTGTGGTAAGTGACCATAATTTTGCCATTTTTTCACATCAAATGCAACTTTTTCCCCCAACATGCTAATATAAGGAAATATTCTTGACAAAGACTGATTTCATGCAAAACACTGCAGATTCGGAAATAAAAGTTTCTTTTATTTTACTGTTTTTCGGCTCTTTAAGGGTTTTGGCCACCATGAGCATCCATCAAGATAGTTCTACACCCTGCACACTGAAGTATGTAAAAATGGGTGCACATTTAAAAAATACAAGGCTTCTTCTACCACAAAAAAGTCACAATATACAGCAAAAAAGAACGTTAGATGGCAAAGCACAATGCAAAAAGAATCTTTATTATAATAATAAATACAAGCAATGAAAACTCAATAGTTACATTTACCATATGAGCGCAATGTAATACATATATGTATATTTATAACATTTTTGGGGTGTGTGTATATAATTCCTGGTCAGAAAAAACAATATCTATGACGGTAATCTGACATTGGCGGTTTCTTGTCCTTATTAAACGAAACAAGAAAGCGTATCACAGAAGAAGCATACGTATATCAAAAGGAAGATAGTGACATCACCCTAAAGGGCTGCCCAAGGTACCCAATGTTTTGTCGTATAAATGCCTTTCTCAAGGGTTCTAACATTACTAACATGTGTAAGTATATTTATGTAGGGGCCCATGATTGTTAGACTAATCCTGATGGAAGGAAATGGCGCCAAGAAGTAAACTGGATGTGCAAGGGGAGGATATTACATGCACGAAGAAGACACATATTGGAAACTTTATCATAGCAATGCTATTTACGCCCTGCATCTTCAAGGCTGTTCCACCACAAAGCCGGCACAAAATGTACTACGGCAGGAAAGGGTTAAGTATCGTGTTGATTGTCAATCTGTTAAAATGCCCTTGTGTTATAGGCCAGTGTTTTCCAAACTTGTCCTCGGGACCCTCAACCTGGCCAGATTTTGCAGATCACCTTGAGGAAATGCAGACTGAATCCTGCAATCACCGAGCAGCAAAACAGATCACCTGTGCTGTGCTTCAGATATCTGGAAAACCTGGCCTGTCAGCGAGTCCTGAGGACAGGTTTGAGAGACACTGGTATGGGCTATGTAGGACAAACGCACATACCCTTTACTGTTAGGATTAGAGAAAACAAGAGCAATATCCACACTGGAAAAATACAATCATCAATAGAAAGGCACTTCCTGGAAGCTGGACATACATCTGCACAATTGAGATATAGCCTCATTGAAAAAGTGTTTCCCCCCCAAATGGGGTAGCAATAATGTACAAGCATTGACGAAAATAGAACTCTTTTGGATTTAAGAACTTCAAACACTGGCCTCTCTTTCCTTGAATCAGGACAAGGATTTGACTCCATTTCTTCACAGAGAAACATAGGAAATAACTTTAGTGAAATCCTTTTCTTTGTATATTTTGTTTTTAATTGTTTTTATCGCTTTTTAGTTTTTGTGACGATTATGTGGGACCATTATGACGGATTGTGACGTGCCAACAGAAGTTTTTGTGTCCGGACATTTTTTGCAACTTGTTTTTGGTGACTGTATGAATACTACAAGGGGGTGACATAGTGCTGATGTTTGGAGTGGAATTTACCTATACTATATTGTTGTGGTTGTTATTGGGAAATTTATACTGACCTGTTGGGTAGGGATGTGTGTTTCGGGTTTCGGAATTTCGGAATTTTCACGAAATTTCCCGATTCGTGTTTTCGGATGCGGCCGATTTTCCGAAAAGTTTTAGATCCGAAAATGGCAGATCCGAAAAGTTTTCCGAGCCGAAACGAAATATTTTCGGAATTTTCGAATGGACTTGAAATGTGTCAAATCGAAATTTATTTTCACTCTATTCATGATTTCGGTTCCATTCGTGATTTCGGTTCCAGCTGTTTTATTCTGAAATTCGATGATGACTGTCCACTTCAAAAAAGTTGTTGGGAAATTCAGGAGTGATCTTCAATACTCTATGTCCAAGACTTAAACCAAAAGGACATCTCTTGGTTGAGGTTAATTAAGAGGTTAACACCTGTCCTGGCCAAACCTCTGCAGGAACCCAAGATCCTACGCTAACCATATAACAGAAACTGTAAAAAACAGTTCACATTTTTTTCCTCTAAATAATTGGGCAGATCTTGCTGACAGCCTCTGCTATATATATATGTGAATTTACACGCGAGCAGCTCCTCCTCTTTGGTTCAGGGACTACCAAACTTTGAAACGAGGAGAACAGAGGTTCCGAAAAATATGAAAATTTCCGAAGTCTCGAAAAGTCGATACAAAAAACGACCCGAAAATACAAAAAATGGTCGATATTCCGAAAAAAAATAAGTACACGAAAAACGAGTCGAACCGAACCGAATCTAAACAGAAATCGGTCGAAACGAGCCGAATCGAAAAGTTTAAACATCCGAACGAGCCAAACCGAAAAAAAAATCGGTGCACAAGCCTACTGTTGGGATGTCTTGTTTGAGGCTTGTATATGAATGGCTTTGTCAGATATTGAGATTATTTGATGTATTTATATATACACTTTGGGCTATATTACAATGTTGGTGCCAATTTAACCAGAGCTGTTGTAAACTTAAAATCTCCATAGGCTATAATGGCTCTGGGAAGTTTACAACAGCTCTGGTTAAGTTAGCACCAACTTTGTAATACTGCCCATAATTTTGTATGTCAAACAGGCTATATAAAGCCTATTTAATCCTATTGATCACAAATAAACACATTACTACATTTATCAAAATAGATACACAAAGGGCCATATTACATAGTTGGTGCTAACTTAACCAGAGCTGTTGTAAACTTACCAGAGCCATTATAGCCTATGGAGGTTTTAAGTTTACAACAGCTCTGGTTAAGTTAGCACCAGCTTTGTAATACTGCCCTATGTGTGTAATAGTGTTTACTATATTTGTTTCGTTTCACTTCCTTTTTTCATTTATTCTTATTTAGTATTTTTCAGTTACTGCTTTATTCCTTTTTTTTTTAGTTTCTCCATGTGTATCTGTTACCTGTGGGATTCACCGGTTTAAACCTGTAGAACTGAAGCACTGAAAATCTGGGCATTTCGACAATATTTCACTGCTGTTCGTCGTTCTATGAATAGATTAACCATTACTTCTCTATGGGACATTTTCACTGCCGCCGGAGGTCGCTAAATTGCAGTGATCTGAGGCGAATTGCACCGGATTTCGCTGGCAATTCGGCAATATTTGGCATATTGCCAGGTTTCTGGCCACTCAGTGGCAAATTCGGCACTCTTTGAATAACCCCTTAAACCTTTGATAGTAGTTAAGATAAATAGTAAGCATTAGACATGTGCATTTCAGTTCAGATCTGTCACAACATATTTTTATATCCCACTTTAGCAAGACTGACCGCACAAGCGCATAATTTTTTTTTTCAAGGAAACGTCTTTTTAACAGGAGTTAAGAATTAAACAGAGTCAACTCTTCAGACACTGGGAACTCTAACTTTCTTTTTTTTTTACTTACATATTTTCTAATGGTACAGAGGATTGTGTGGCTTTTTGGTTTTATGTTCATCTAACCTCATGCGATGAACATAAAATCCACATACTGCATGCATATATTTAATAAAAAAATTATACTATTGATTTAGTATAGTAACTTAACGATTAGCTCTAGGACTTTTGTGCTGAGCTTCTGGTAAATCCAGAACACAATTCCCCAATGTAGCACTATTAAATAATTCTTAGAAGCTTGCAAGATTCCAGCATGCACTTTTCAATGGCCTCCAGTAAAGTTTTCAGTTGGATTTATTTTTATTATTATTATTCATTTATTTGTATTGTGCTAAAATATTCTGCCACGTGGTACCAGGATTACAATAAGAAAGGATAGTACGTAGTTACATTGAAACAAAGTAGAGAGTGCCCTATGGAGCTTACATTCTAATGAGACCATTTTGACTTTAGGGTGTGAATAATAATAATCCCACTTGCAATTGGAGCCTTCTAGAGACTTTGCTAAAATAGTATATACTGCAAAATGATGTAGGGAACTATCCAGGGAGAATAGGCTGGAAGACAATAATAACTATAAGGCATATTTATTTTACAGAAAGATTGTTTCCTATGAGCTTTCTGACCTGTAGACCTTTTCAATCTCTTTTTCAAACAGATCCTTACAGGGTCCTAATATATTTATTGTTTTAAATGAAATCCAGTTCCTATGAAAACTGTAAGTGTATTTTCATTTTTTTTTCTCTCCTATAAAATGTTCTTTTATAAAGCAAATGCGTACTTTTTTCTATTCTTGTATATAAAGTGCATTATTTCCAAACTGTCGGTAATGGGAGTTTCATTATTTGTTAACCCCTTCACCAACAAGACCAGTGGATTCATGGAAAATATATATGCATTATGCATGCAACGGTTCTGTGCTTCAACCAGGGGAGACTGACCCATTGGGCGTTCGGGCACTACGCAAGGGCATGGAATGGCCTTGTTGCCCCTGCAGTCCAGACCCAGGACATGCGTGGAGCATCATGGGGATATCCTCCCCAACGTGCAGAAACCTACATGTACATACTCAGTGGTGTATTTTGGCCTAGGCCAACAAGGCCTAGGCCTAGGGTGGCACTTTCCAGGGGGCGGCGGCCCGCACTGGTGGCCCCACACCTAAAAAAAAAAAAAATTTTTTTTTTTTTTTTTTACTTTTGCAAAGTATTTTGCCAGGAAGGATACATTGAGATTTCACTAATTTTCAAGTATGTCCTGGGTAGGCAAGGCCTAGGCTTTCACTTTCCAGGGGGCAGCAAAAAACCTCACCACTAAGGCTAGGGTCAGACTAACGCATTTTTCGCGTTGTCCGTGAAAAAGTGCGTTCGAACGAATGGACGCATTTTTTCACGGAATACGCGATAGCGGTCATACGATGCGCATTTTCGTCCGTGATTTTGTACGGTTATCAATAAAACCCTTTTTGCGTCTGGACGTGATGTTGGCCGGACAGTAGCAGCGTCTGACGTCTCCTAATCACACACACATGCCGCTAGCAGACGCAGCGCACTCTGTACGTCAGTACTAGCGGTTTGACGTTCTCGAAAAAATGCGTTCGTTTGCCACTTGCGTTGCGCGGCCGCAATTTTGTGCGGCCGTTCTTCGTATGCTGCCCGGCATTGGACGTAATTTGCTGCTAGTGCAGCCGTGATTTAGTGCGGCTAAACGCACGTTAAAACTGCGTTAGTCTGACCTTAGCCTAAATGGGTTACTCACAGAGCACCGAAGTGACGCCAACATTTTGGTGTTCTGTAGTTCGCTGCACTTCGGGGAATAAAATTTCCCCACCCTGCAGTGAATTCACCATTCACCGCAGGGCCCCCAAAGTGCATGAAGTCGGCTGCTGAATGCTGCCACCGCAAACCCGTGGCCTGCTGTTTTCAAAAGAACTACTGAACGAAAATGTCTGGAATTTACATATAAGATCCTATGATTGATAATAAAAAGTTCTGTTACAGAAAAAAGAAACCGCTATTAAAAAAAGGGGGAAATTTTGCTGAAAAATTACTAAAAGGTACTAAAATAGAATCAATAAAGACTTTTTACTGCAGATTAAAATAATAAATGGTTTATTAGATATTGCATAAAAACGGGAATATTTTTAACATTGAAACCTATGGGGTTCGCCTGAATAAACCTGCTGATTGAAACCACCGAACATCAGGGCATTTCACTGCCATTTCTCTGCTGTTTGGTGTTCTCTGAATAGATTAACCATTACTTCTCTATGGGGATTTGCAATGCCTTCAAACAGCACCGTACTTGCTGGCAGTTCGCCAAACTTGTGTGTGAGCATATCACAGAGCAGTGGTGTACTTAGGGGAGTGGCGGAGGGCGGACCGCCCCAGGTACCAGTGATTATTTGGGTGTCATTAGGGGGTACTAGGAGGTGCCACTGTCACTGTGTGTCAGCTTTGAGCTGTGTTCTCAAACAATGAGCAGCGGAGCAGGGCGTTTGCATACGAAATAAAATCGAATAGAATAAAAATCCCCCTCTCCTCCTTGTGTGCAGAGAGAGAAGATGACAGTAAACGGCAGGTAAGGGGGGGTATCAGCAGAATATGAAGCCCTGTCTGCTTACTGCTGTTTAAAGTGGACCTTTCCTTAACCAGCACTGCAGTGATGGAAATTTGTCATTGAGCTGCCTGGCTCCTGGTGAGGCAGCGTACATGCAGGTCACGCGGTCCGGCCAGTCAGGTGGTACTGAGTCTCCGTACCACCTGACTGGCTGGACCACGTGACACGCATGCAGCTGCCCGCCCTTTTGTTAACACGGACTCTCACTCTATTCTGGACTGAACACCCACCGGGAAGGGAATCAAAGCCACGGTGCACCCTCTGGCAGTGGCACCCCACTGCTGACAAGATGGCTCCACTCACAGGCACAGCTGCGATCCTAACGTGGCCTGGAGGGACCTCCTGCTTAGTCCGTACACAGTCCCTGCTGACTCTGCACACAGCCCTACCGCGGACGTTGGCCGGTAAATATAGAATAAATAATTGCTGTGTGCTCATATTCACTCAGTTTGCTGGGAGTCTTATTGCAGTGGATTCTGATGCACTCATACACACCGCACAATCCATTGCTGGGAGTTTTATTGCTGTGAATTCTGTTACGCTAACACACACACCACACAATGCATTGCTGTGAGTTTTATTGCTGTGGATTCTGATACGCTGACACACACCACACATTGCATTGTTGTGAGTTTTATTGCTGTGAATTCTGATACGCTGAAACACACACCACACATTGCATTGCTGGGAGTTTTATTGCTGTGGATTCTGTGATACACACTGCATATTACTGTGAGTTTTATTGCCCTGGAGCTCTGGGATACGCTCATGCACAGTGCCCATTTCTGTGGATTTTATTGCTGTGCAGCTCTGTGATACACTCATATGCAGTGCACGTTTCTGTGGATTTTATTGTTCAACCAATTAGAGCGGCTGTGATCCAGTATACTTGACATGCGTGGCTGTTCTTTGTAAAAATGCTTGAATTTAAACATTTCATAATTTTATTTATCTCAATAGATACATTTGAAATGGTATACAAAATATACAAGTAGGCACTTGGTATCCACTTTTAATATAAAAAGAGGAAAAGGCAGAGCTCTAAGAGGAAAAGGTGGAGCTTAAAGAGGAAGGGTGGGGATTAACCAGGAAGAGGTGTGCCCTTGACAGGAAGGGGTGCCTCAAATTTTAATTAGGGGGTGCACGAGTTTAGTCAGGCCTAGGGCAGCACAAAACCTAAATACACCACTGTACATACTGTTGTGCCCCTGCTCAGTGACAATCTGGCTCCGAGCAAGGGCTTCAACCAGATCAGGCTGACATAAGTCCTAATTGTGCTATGGCCTCCCACATGCACATAATGACATCATCATCTGGAATTCACCCTGCCTGGCAGTTAAATCCCATAACAGCAGATGCAGGTGTTCTTTAGACCCTTGTATCCATTCGTGCTAGATCCATTAGTGCTACAAGGACGGTTGAGGTGTCTTTGGAAAGGCCCAATTGGCCTTTCCAATGATACCCAACTTCACTTTGTAATAACAAAACAAGAAAAATAATAAAATAGAAAAGTAACAATGCCGCTGAGCTAACTCATTTCATTTTTTCATATATATTTTAATATACATTTTAATAATAAATTTAGATGTTCTTTAATTATATTATAACTATTTTAAGAACATTTTTATATTTTATTTATAATTTTAATTAAAACTCATAAGCAATTATATTTAACTTATTATTTATTAAACTGAAGTTTATATCAAAATACAGATTTGATTAAAATATATTTATTGCTGTGGAGCTCTGCTACTCTCATACACACTGCACTTATGGGGGCACCATTTTTTTCTAAACAAAATTCATTTGCATATAAATTATTTTGCAATGCTCCACTTTTGGCACACGTTGAGAATACTTGATATCAGGACACCAGTCCAGCAGGTGCTTTGCAGATCAAGTAGACTCAATCTTGCTAATGAAGGGCTTAAGAGCATCCTTGAGAGTAAATAAATTTGACCATTTGGAGAAGCGTTTGCAAACTCAAACACTTCTATTGAACCTAACTACAAACTTAATACTTAACAATTTTTCATTTATTTAATCTATTTGCAAAGTATTTTACCAGGAAGGATACATTGAGATTTCAACAAGTTTTAATGTTCGCAATTCAATGGAAGTCAACTGATAACATTGATGCTACATTTTGCAATGGTATATGGTTTGTCCAGAGTTGTTTGACAATAGAATTCATGGAAATCTTCTACTAAAAATTGGATAAATAGGCACTGTAATTTCTTTTTAAACACCCATGGCATTTTCGATTGTAAAATAATTTGTAAATATTCTGCACAGCTCAGACGGCACCTGAAAACCTATTGGAACTTTTTTCCATCATAATTAAGTTTTGCAACATATTGGCTTTCATCAGCTTTCTGTCAGTAACCTTTTATAACTTACCTAAAACATGTAGCTAAGGTCAGTTGTTTTTCTATTTCCTTTTCGCTTTTATTTTCTTTAAAGTCAGTGTATAATCTTATGATAAAGCAAACTTGAATGAACATTACAAATGATAGACTCTCTATATTCCCTTTCATTTTATATATAGCCATGCCATCAAGTTCTATTGAGTGGTACAGGAAAAAATATATATTTAAGTGCTCAGTCATTCCACCACTTTTTATATAGCTACATGGGTTTGCATGGAAATTGATGTAGCAAAAATGTAACTCCGAAATCAAAAGATGATTGCATTGCAATATAAATGTATTTGCTGTCTACCTACTTTAGATAAATTGTGATTCCATATCTATTTAGATTTGGTCTCATTGCAGAATTGTCCCTACAGACATGAAAAATATCATGATCCATTCAATGAATCACTGACAAGACTGTAATTTTACTTGTCATTCTTCTCGTTACACTTATGATAGATGACACTTTACTTAAAAAATAGCTATCTTTGTTGACACGGGTTTGTCCTTCAGCCTGGAAATAACGCGTACACAAAGTTTACAACTCTAGCAAATTCTAAACACGTGTTTAATATCATTGATATAAAGAAGGAAAAATTGTCATTTTGAAAGAAAAACAGTAAAAGAATAATATTTTTTTAACTACTAGTGTAGCCA
This sequence comes from Leptobrachium leishanense, assembly GCA_009667805.1. Classification (NCBI taxonomy): domain Eukaryota; kingdom Metazoa; phylum Chordata; class Amphibia; order Anura; family Megophryidae; genus Leptobrachium; species Leptobrachium leishanense. The sequence continues at coordinate 117,924,823 of CM019066.1, forward strand.
GAACATTGAAATTGTAATTGAAGCATAAACTATCACTTCTAAAACTGCCAAAAAGACACTGTTTTCATGTGACATAACCAGCAGCTGTGCAAGATAATCAGGCATGAAAAGAAGTGTGACCCGAGCAAAGAAATTATATCCACCGAGTATTGTAATACACAGAAGTACAGCATATCTAAAGCATTCAACGATTCAATTATTTTGTGATAATAACCACCCTAAGCACAACTACACTTATCACGGTACATTTTTATATTGGATATACCCATGTATATTTATTTACTCATACGGTGTATAGTTCTATCCCAACACTACTATGTCAGGAAGTTCATATAGTTGACTCAACCTGACAGACATGTGAAGTGAAGCATTATTGGACATGTCTTGCTTTGTGTCACAGTATGTCTTTTTATATGTCAGTGTGTGAGTAAATATTGAAACAACAATTCTTTTTCCTAATCATTTAATAATACAGTATATTGCAAAATATGAAAAATAAAACTGCGGACCAACCACTTTTATATAAATTCTATGGTCTTTTTACATGTTTCTGTCAACCATTAATTTACAAAAACCACAAATAAAAATATGTATATATATATTCATACAGGCACTGAAATGACACAAACATAATTTAAATCAACTACGCTATGATTATTTTATAGCTTCCCAATATACTCTGCGTTGCAATTCAACAAGTATAACAAAATGAAATTATTAAATTGTTACAAATATAGCTGATACAAAAAGGAATCAGGGCTTAATTATACTTTTAGTATAGAAAAACGTAACCTAAAGTAAGGCTGGGGTCAGACGAACGCAGTGTGAACGTGCGTTGAGCCGCACTTTATTACGGCCGTGGTAGCAGCAAATGACGTCCAATAACTGCCGCACAATGCAAGCGGCAAACGAACGCATTTTTGCAAGAACGTCGAAATGCTAGTACTGACGCACAGAGTGCGCTGCGTCGGCATTGCGGCGTGTGTGATTAGGAGACGTCAGACGTTGCACATGTCCGGCCAACATCACGTTCATTTGTTTTTTATAGCTCCATCAAAATTCACGGCCGTAATTGCGTACCGTATGACCACTTTCACGTCTTCCGTCAAAAAGTGCGTCCATGCGTCCGGATGCACTTTTTTGACAGAAGACGCGAAAAATGCGTTAGTCTGACCCTAGCCTCAAACCTTGGATTGAGATTAACTTGGTTTGAGCGTGTTTTGCAAGAAGAGCAACGATTTTTTATAAATTGTAACTTTATAAATGAGTGAGGTCTTGTAATACGAGCAGTATGTATGCTTTGTCTGCCGAGCGTCACGTCGCAACTGAGGCCGCGGTCACGCAAGTGCATTGAGTGCGTGTGTGACCTTTCCTCCCTGCGTCAATTCCAGCATTCTGATAGCTCGATGGGAAGGGTCACAATGATGGCAGCTGAAAAAGTAGATTTAGTGGCGGTTACTGAGACATGGTTCAGTGAGAAAAATAACTGGGACATAACAATACCGGGGTACTCTTTATAGAGAAAAGACAGAGAAGGTAGGAAAGGAGGAGGAGTGGCCCTGTATGTAAAAAACAACATAAAAACAAACCAAATAAAAGTGAGCGAGGTGAACATAGAGTCAGTTTGGGTTATGCTAACATTTGGTAATCATGCAGTAGCTCGTGTAGGTGTGATCTATAGACCCCCTGGACAAGTAGAGCTAGATAATCTGCTGTTTGAGGAAATAGACAAAATGACAATGAAGGGGGAAGTTATTAACCTGGGATACTTTAATCTTCCTGATGTGAACTGGAAAACCAAAATAACTGGGTGCACCAGGAGTACAAATATTCTAAACTCCCTACTGGGATTATCTCTAACACAAGTAGTTGAGGAGCCGACCTGTAAAGAGGCCATATTGAATTTAATACTCACAAATGGAGGTTTGGTATCAGACGTTGCTGTAGGTGAAAATTTGGGATCTGGAGATCACCAGTCAATGTGGTTTAATATAGGAACAGGGATGGAGCCGCACCACACAAAAACAAAAGTTTTAGACTTTAAAAAAAACAGATTTTTCTAAAATGAGATTTTGTGTGAATGAGTTATTATCAGACTGGAGGAGTTTAAAGGGAGTCCAGGAGAAATGGGATTATTTAAAGCAGGCATTATTGAAGGCCACAGGCAATTGCATTCGGCTTGTTAGCAAAAACAAAAAAGTGAAGAAACCACTGTGGTACTCTGCAGAAGTGGCCAAAATAGTGAAGAACAAAAAGATAGCATTCAATAATGATAAAAAAACTCAGAGTGAAGGAGATAGGCAAACCTATAAGATTAGGCAGAAAGAGGCAAAGCAATTTATAAGAGCTTCCAAAGCACACACAGAAGAGAAAATAGCTCAGTCAGTAAAAAAGGGGGACGAAACATTTTTTACATAAATGAGAAAAGAAAAGTAAAACAAGGATTAGTTAGATTAAAAACAAAGGAAGGAAGGTATGTAGAAGAGGATAAAAGTCTTGCTGACTGCCTCAATGAATATTTTTGTTCAGTCTTTGCAGAAGAAAAGGTAGGAAAGGGACCTTAATGAAAACAATAACCTGGATCGGCGCAAATACTGCTCTCTGGGATCCTGGATCCTCGCATATATATATATAAAGGAGAAAAACAATAATAGTGCAACACTGTTTTGTAAAATATACTGTGAATGTAAGTGATGAACACCCCACTTACAAGTGTAGAGCCGTGCACTGGCTCTAAGTGGGTCCAGACATGTGGGTAATTGTCTTCAATTTCTTAGGTGACCCCCACCTTACAGCAAGATTTTCTCTTTTTCTTTGTTCGAGGTTTGGACAGTGGAAAGGATAACAGGAAGAGAAAATCCTTGTGTAGGTCCACAAATTAAAGGTCACAATTATATGTACAGTAGGAATTGTACTCACATTTTGTGGAGCTCACATAGCTCATGGATATAGGCCCATAGGTTTTTTTTGGGGTGGGAGAAAAACCCAGATGAAAAACCACCAATGTTTGCAGGATTCAATGAAGCAGGAATCAGGATTGGAGATGAAAAAATTGTGGTTTATTTAAAATATAGTTAAAATTGCCTCCAGAACGCGTTTCGCCGCATCAAAAAACGGCTTCATCAGCTCTGATGAAGCCGTTTTTTGATGCGGCGAAACGCGTTCTGGAGGCAATTTTAACTATATTTTAAATAAACCACAATTTTTTCATCTCCAATCCTGATTCCTGCTTCATTGAATCCTGCAAACATTGGTGGTTTTTCATCTGGGTTTTTCTCCACCCCAAAAAAAACCTATGGGCCTATATCCATGAGCTATGTGAGCTCCACAAAATGTGAGTACAATTCCTACTGTACATATAATTGTGACCTTTAATTTGTGGACCTACACAAGGATTTTCTCTTCCTGTTATCCTTTCCACTGTCCAACCTCGAACAAAGAAAAGAGAAAATCTTGCTGTAAGGTGGGGGTCACCTAAGAAATTGAAGACAATTACCCACATGTCTGGACCCACTTAGAGCCAGTGCACGGCTCTACACTTGTAAGTGGGGTGTTCATCACTTACATTCACAGTATATTTTACAAAACAGTGTTGCACTATTATTGTTTTTCTCCTTTATATATATATATGCGAGGATCCAGGATCCCAGAGAGCAGTATTTGCGCCGATCCAGGTTATTGTTTTCATTATTGTGTGTAATGGTATAGGGGAAACCACTATATCCTGAGATTGGCTATCTGGGCACCCTGGTGGTGGATGCATGTTGTGTGGCGCTGCACCATTTGCTGTCTATAGGAAAGGGACCTTAGTTCGGAGGAAACACTAAAGAGACATTTACATATCAGTTTACAGAGGAGGAGGTTCTACAGCAGCTGTCTAAAGTAAAGACAAATAAGTCAATGGGGCCCGATGGGATCCACCCTAAGTTATTAAAAGAGCTCAGTGGTGTAATAGCAAAACCGTTAACAGATTTATTTAACCAATCCTTGTTAATGGGAGTCATCCCAGAAGACTGGAAATTGGCAAATGTTGTGCCCATTTACAAGAAGGGTAGTAGGGAGGAATCAGGGAACTATAGGCCAGTTAGTCTTACGTCAGTAGTGGGGAAATTAATGGAAACCATGTTAAAGGAAAGGATTGTTGAACATCTAAAAACACATAGATTACAAAATCAGAAACAACATGGGTTTACCTCAGGGAGATCATACCAAACTAATCTTATTGATTTTTTTGATTGGGTAACAAAAATAATAGGCAATGGTGGTGCAGTAGACATTGCTTATTTAGATTTCTGTAAGGCTTTTGATACTGTTCCGCATAGAAGGCTTATCAATAAATTGCAATCTTTGAGCTTGGATTCCAATATTGTTGAATGGATTAGGCAGTGGCTGAGTGACAGGCAACAGAGGGTTGTGGTAAATGGAGTTTATTCGGCGCAAGGTATTGTTACCAGTGGGGTACCTCAGGGGTCAGTACTTGGACCCAGTCTCTTTAATATTTTTATTAGGGATATTGCAGAAGGTATTAATGGTAAAGTATGTCTTTTTGCTGATGACACAAAGATTTGAACAGAGTTGACGTTCCTGGAGGGATCAGCCAAATGACAAATGATTTAGGTAAGCTAAAAAAATGGTCGGAGCTGTGGCAATTAAGTTTTAATGTGGATAAATACAAGATAATGCACCTGGGGCGTAAAAACCCAAGGGCTGAATATAGACTATTTGATACAGTCCTAACCTCAACATCTGAGGAAAGGGATTTAGGGGTTATTATTGCAGAGGATCTAAGGGTAAGTAGTCAATGTAATAGAGCAGCAGGAAATGCTAGCAGAATGCTTGGTTGTATAGGGAGAGGTATTAGCAGTAGGAAAAGGGAAGTGCTCTTGCCACTGTACAGAGCACTGGTGAGACCTCATGTGGACTACTGTGTGCAGTACTGGAGACCGTATCTCCAGAAGGATATAGACATTTTAGAGAGAGTTCAGAGAAGGGCTACTAAAATGGTGTACGGCTTGAAGGAGAAAAGTTACCAGGAAAGGCTTAATGATCTTAACATGTATAGCTTGGAAAAAAGATGAGACAGAAGAGATATGATAGAAACATTTAAATACATAGAGGGAATCCACACGGTAGAGGAAGGGAGTATATTTAAAAGGAAACAAAGTAACAAAACAAGAGGACATAGTCTTAGATTAGAGGGGCAAAGGTTTAAAAGTAACATCAGGAAGCATTATTTTACTGAGAGGGTGGTGGATACATGGAACAGCCTTCCCGTAGAAGTGGTAGAGGCCAAAACAGTGATTGAATTTAAGCAAGCATGGGATAGGCATAAGGCTATCCTAAATAAAAGATAAATCCAGGTAAAGTATCCATGTAATTGGGCAGAGTAGATGGGCCGAAAGGTTCTTATCTGCCGACATTTTCTATGTTTCTATGTAACGTGAGTAATAGTATCGCACATTACACCGGCTGTGCTGAAACCCTCCCAACAGATACCAGTGAACCGTTGGTGATAAACGTCCTGCACAATAACCCTCCTCTCTCTCTCCCCCACCAGCTACAATTCTTCTCAAAGACAATGTGCAGGTTAATTTGTTTTATTTTTAATTTATACTGTACAGTATTTTGTATTACTGTAATCAGTTTCATATGAATAAATGGTTGTGGAACCAATCATCAGAGTTTCTATTATTTCTTATGTGGAAATTTGCTTTGATATAAGAGTGCTTTCGATTACAAGCATGCTTCCGGAACGAATTAAGCTCGCAATCCAAGGCATTACTGTAGTGTATAAAAGTGTTATTTAGATTTTTTTTAAATGGCTGTTTACTCAGTAACCCAAAATGAGATAACGGTCCAGCAATTAAATGCCAGATAATCTATAAATACAATTAACAAGCCACAACATACATTGTGTGCAACACACAATTGTAAAGGGTGGACAATGAATTCAAAGATCATTGTGATTAATAATGTGGACAAGAAAAAAGGAACCCAAAAGGTAGCAGGTATGCTTCTTATGATTTTAAAGAACTCAATTTTAACGCTATTTCAAACTTTATTTAAATTGGTTTTGCAGACAAAGATTGTGAAGTTGATTTTTTTTTCCAAATCTTAAAATTGGGAGACAGATCTTTATCAAATTTTCCAAATACTAACACCCCATTGGAAATGTCCCTTATACAAAATTAGTCATGCTTAATTCTTTGAAAGAACTCTAGCACACTTTGTTATTCATACTGTATATTTTGGATTGGAGTAATTTGCTACAGGCTCCAATAGCCCACCTCTGCAAAGTTCAACATAATAAAAGCCTCCTGTCTGCTCCACTGTGTTCTATGAGACTATTTTACTGAATCACAAGAAGTTCTCAAATTGAAACTAGCAGCCACCAAATAAAATATGGACACAATAAACAGCACTGCACTGTACTACTGGTCATACGATTACAAAACTGTAGAATTCTAAAAATTCAAATTCGCTAATATCCACTGCTATAGTGCTTATCGTGTCTACATAAAAGCTATGTATATTTTTTAAAAGGCAGATTCATGGGGTGGAGCAAGTAAAAGGTGAGATAGTTTTCTCTTCTTTGATAATTTCTCCAGAAGGTATTGATGTGTGCTGCATGTTTGATAATTGGCATTTGCTTATCCTAGACGTGTAACACCATTTAGCAGTTCTATATCACTTTGTATTCTTCTATCGACTCAAATAATGAAACGGAAAATAAAGAGAACGGAACTTTAATAATATTATTCATTGTCATTTAGCAATTTTACCAACTGCTGAATATGAATGTGCTAAATAACTTTCCAAATTTTCTCAACCAATGGGAAATGCATAAAATGATGAACCTCATCTTTCAGATTTTAATAATACCATCTGGTTTCCCAGCAAGATTTACCAACCTTTCTATAGAATTTAATGCTAACCATTTGTTTTATAAAAACTAAAAGTTGTATTTTGTGTATTTTCAAAATTAAAGCATGCAGTACTTTAAAACTTAAGCCTTTTTTGTAAAAGAGTTCACAAATTAATATTGACACTTTCTAATATATTTTGAATAGTCGCTCATATAACTTCATTTTAATGTTTGATAATTTGACGTTGCCAAACAGCCTGCAAGGAATGCCCAAATTCATTGGGGTCCAACAAGTGTATGTGTTTCTTCCTTTTACTGTAACTGATCAAGGAGGTTCACTTTCCATAGGATACAATCAAGGAATACTTTTTTCATTAAGTTATTTTACAAGAAGACTCACTCTGTACTTTTGCCTATAACTTCCTAAATTTAATTGTAACTGACAGGCAGTAAGGTGTTAGCAAATATGCAGTTGGTTTGAACATAGACATAACTTCCCTTTGGAATTATGCTGTAAGCTCAGTCTTCATAGACAAAAAATGGATTCTAATTTTGATTGGCAGAGCAACTCATTTGTCTGCTGCACACTCTGTAGATAATGAAATACTTTATGATTTGTTTCAACTACTATGACCTTAACTCATTGTGCTCTTTGTGTGATGGGTAATTTTTGAACTAGTATTTGGTACGTTATGAGAGTTCAGAGTGATTTTAAAAAGAGACCATGCGCCTAAAAAATATATTGCATACGTATTTCAAGTCATTAAAATATATTTTTTTTAAATCTCCTAGCTGTAAAATTATCATTTCAGTAACAATCATCACCTGCCACTGACCACTAATTTAGTTTTAATGTGTCATTAGCATCAGTTTTTTTCAGGGATAGCAATATATTCCTATACAAACAGAGTAGTCATTGTGTGCAATAATAAACACGATTTTGCAAAATTCTATTCACAATAATTTTTAGTGTGGGCAGTTTTTTTATTGCATTTTTAAAATCTGGATAAAGGCTCCTATGTTGCTGTATTTAAGCTTTTCCCAATGCATTACAAAATTATTCTGTCACTCTTGTCCTAAAGCTAAGGACAAATAAGGAATAATTATGTTATGCTGTGCAGCCACAGGAGCAGCAACCAGTGAGTTAATGCAGTTGCTGCTTGCCTTGGTGTTTAGGGTACTCTAGCATCAGGTAATCACAATGTCCCAGCACATGTGAACTCTGTGACAGCCAATCACAGGGACCAATGTGAAGTGTAACAGTCTAGCTGTCGTTCTGAATTGCCACTTAAATAAAAAGATCCAGAATAACAGGGCGTGCATATAAATCTAAGTCAACTCAGTATATCAATTAGTGCACAGCATCAGTAAAGCAGCAAATGTAGTGATCTGCTCTACAGTATGTCTTTGTTTCTTCTTCCATGACTGGTTGAGAGTCTATGGACCCAATTCTTACTGAACTGCAAACAAGTAGGAGATAAGGGAGGAAGTCTCTGCGAGCAAATTTCCCTTACCCTATCCCTGTTACCAAAGCTATTCCAATCCAGAAGCGCTATGTGTGTCTGGGTGAGGAATAATTGTGAGCTACAGGTTGAAACTTGCAGCAGCACTGAAAGTATCTGCTCATTGAGTATATAGAACTCCATGGAGCCCTGCATGTCCCTGAGCGAGCTCTGCAAACCTCAGATGAGCAGGGGCCCCAGAAAGAGACATCGAAGGGATATGGGAGTGTTTGTTCCTATTTTCAGGTGGTTCACGGCCAGAAGAAGCAGAGGATAGCGCTGCCCTCGGCACCCTTCGATCTCTGGTAAGTATGAGATTTTTTTGGGGTGGCGGTTAAATGGAGGTATTAAGTGATTTTGCAAAACCAAAATCACTTAGCACCAGTGTTTAAAAGTCGATATTCAGTCGTAAATACCATCTCGTTAGAGGAGAATGAGCTAGGTTGGAATAGCTCGCGCTCTAGGGAATCGCAAATTCACATCTCCAATACAAAGTAAACTTACAGTAAGCAAGGGCAACAACCGAGGCAGAAGCAGGGCTTGCGTCTCGGTTGTAATAACTCAAGATGATTTCAAGCGAACGTCTGGGGCAATTTTCACTCACTCCAGAAGTTAGCTTAATGTCCTAATTGGAACAGGGCCCATAGTTTGCTAAAATGCTGGGAAGGGAATGGTATTGCCTATGACTGTGCAATGTCTCTTGTTTTTTTTCTTTGTTTTAGAGATGCCATATATTTGTTCCTCAACGATTTTCCTTGTCAAAATGTGTCATAAGTATGTTCTAAAGTAACTGACACTTTGCCACGGCACTAAGAGATTCAGGTAGATTGAGCTCTATACATCAATTACTCTAGTCTGCGAACTACATCCATGAGGAAACTAATATTAGTTAATTAGATAATATTTTCACTATATAGTGGGTCGGCACTTCACTTTTGCATTGATCAATATTTTTTTACTTGGCCTTATGGCATACTATTTCAAGTAGAAGCTGTAAACATTGTTTCTCATATGAAAAGAGGGAAATATTAACCCCCTTCACTACAAAGGCATTTTCTAGAAAACCACTGTCAAGAACCAGTGATTTTCTTTTGGAAAATCATTTTTAATTAATTATACAGAAAGGCATATTGAGGAATATTCCCAATGTATTCCTTATTGCAATAACAAATTTGACAGGCTGATTTTGCCATCTGCTGACCAAAAGGAATTACTGCAATTCTGGTAGTCATGTAAGATCAGATGAGGTGATATCAGACATATCCCCAGCTGGTATTAAAAAATGTTAGCACCTCAGGCGTCATGCCCACAATGCTAAAATTTTAGGGTCATATTCTGGATCCAGATGCAAATTAATTTTGCTTATTATAATTGAAATTCCTTTGCATTGCTCCTCTGGAACATTGCGTTGGCTATACTTGATATTGGGGCAGTAGGAGGTGCCTTGCAGGTCGGGTATAGTCAATCTTGGTAGTGAAGGGGCTAAGTATAAGCCCAAAGCCTTCATAAAAGTCTTCACATGTTTCAAACTTCATACTGCACCTTTGTGCATTGTGGTCAAATGAAATTTTCTTGCATCTTCTTTTTTGATTTCTAAATTGAATCCCTGCAACCCGAGTACTGGCAAAAGAAGAGGAAAAAAATAATGACAGATCTGAATTCTGCTATCCTTTTTTCTTCTCATCTGAATTTACGATCACTCATCTTGCATAATGAAGTTTCACATTATATTATCTGTCAGAAAAAATGTACTACAGCAATTTAATCTCTAGGCCAATTAGAGCTAATTAAAAAAAGTTTCATTTGTGTTGCAAGCATATTGTTAGTTTCTTTGATTCTTTTCAAATAAAGCTTGCATAGCTGTTTTAGAAATTTTGGCGAATGTAATTATTGTTCCTGTCATTTTTATCAACAATACATATCAATACAAAACGTGGTAGATGCTGCATAATACGCAAGCACATTATTTAATTTTATTTCAACAATGAATATTATTAGAATTATGGACATTTCTTATTAACTGCTGCAGAGAGTCAATTTGTGCTCTTTGTCACATACACAGAAGTTGCCTTTTCCCTCTACAATCTATAGGTTTACAATTGTCCTTCCATTTACAGCTACTATTCTGGGATTTTGATTTATGCAGTGGTCTGTATAGATGAAAGGGAAAGAAATGTCAACCTGGCTCAAGGTGAACAACTCTGCTTGTTCTTCAAGATTCTCCTGCTGCTTTTATTTGTCCATTAAAAATAAAAGTAGGGGGTGTACAGCATTGTAAGTCTCTGATACAAATGTTTATTTTATACCTTTTTCTGCCCTGCAGTTCTTTGTCATTTGCATTTCAAAGTCTGAATTATATTGATTGTTATTTTTTCCTAATACAAACCTATTTTCAGATTGAGTATCACACAGGGAACTTACTTTAAAAGCAGCTTTATCATTTCATACACCATACACCATAGGCTGTGTTTAAAATTTCAATTATTTCAAATTTTGGAAAGTTTTTTCTATTCAGACAGCAATCTCATTTAGTCTCAGAAAATACAGAACAAGCTACGGTCGCAATAGATGTAAGTATAACTTTCAAGTGCCACAGCAGCCGGGTTTTTGTAAAGTGGAACTTGGCTGTTATTACATGACAAGCAAAACATGCAATATCTCATTAAGTTGTAATTATACTAACCCCATTCACTGCTGAGCCAGTTTACCCGTGTGCTGAGCTCATTTTGACAGTTTTGTGCTCATCGCGTTTAAACACGATTTGAAATCATGTTTTATTATAGGACCGAGACAAATTATATATTATTATTTTCAGCAGACTCATTCATATCATTATTATATGCATATGTCATGTCCTGTCAGAATGCTATAACAAAAAATAAAGATATACGCAAATTTCAAGTTCATATTTCAATCATTTTCAGCTTCTAAAATGACTTTCAACACATTTTAGCAACCAAATCGGTGGATCGGCTTGTGGTTTTAGTGGACGAATGTGTAATGACAACATCGCCATCATCTTCACATTTGGTCCTGTGTGGGAAATGAGGTGAGTTAGGGCAGCGTCATCATTTGCTTTATATGTAAAAGCACATAATGCCACCGCTCCAGAAATGAAGAGGAAAAAAGTAAAGTTTGCATTTCATTTTTTTTTTACAATACATTGTCATATTTGGTATCATTTGAAAGACCAGACTCTGGCCTTTCCAATGACACCTAACGTGACTTTGTGCTGTTTAAATATCAGAGACGCATGGTTCCAAAGAACCCCTTCTGCCCTTTGCAGAAGTGCGTCGCTTAAGGTTTTTGATTGAACAATGCACAATAACTAGGCATGTTACATTCATATAACACCTGTACTCAAGACCTTTCCCTGTTCTTCCTCTCGTAAGTGGCCCTGGATGGTAACACATGCCCCAATTAGGATGCACCATAACTGTGACACGAGCATAACTTACACACCGACCTGTGTACTTATGAACATATAAGCTAGGAAGAAAAAGTAATTTTGAACAGTTCCAATTTGGGACTCAACTATATATATATAAAAAAAAAACACAGGGCACTCCATAGGACTCCATGGAGGGTTGTGCTGCCAGGTCGCGAGATCGCACCTTGCCACAGAGTTTTCATGGAGGGACATTGGTGAATATTTGTCCCCGATCTCGCTCTGTTCCCAGCAGCAAGAGACAGTGGATCTGGACATCCCACCGGGGGATGAGAGGTGAGTATCGGATTTATTATTTAGTGATTTAGCTGGTGCTAAATGATTCTGCAAAAGTGAAATCAATTAGCACCAGCTTCTAGGTGTCAGTAAAAATTTGTTTAACCCATTGCTACAGTAATTAGCGCTAGGACTTTGCAATACCTTACTTATCGTAACGCTAATTACAGATTGCGCTACTCAAGTTTAATATAGGGAGCACAAAGTACGGTAAGCTTGCACAGATTTTTACATGGTTTAGTGACAGGAATGTAATATGGGTGGCATGCGTTAAAGTCACTTAACTTGAAGTTAAGGCTTACTCATGCAAATGTAATGTTAGCGTTCGCAAGGGAATAGGGCCCACAATGTGTTAAAGATTCATATTTTTCTATTGGCTCAATCTCCGGTGGCAGGCTTACTTCCAAAGCATTTTGAATGATAGAACTTGTTTAGATTTGTTATGTATTCATTTTATTGAAGAGAGCTATAAAGCCGGTTCTGAATTTGACCCTTCAAAGCAATTCTGATAGTGTATTGTCCTAGGTCAAAGGCAGTCTCACACACACACACACACACACACAGAAACACACAGTAACTTAATATCAATTCTTGCTTTTACATTTTATACATTTTTTGTGAAAAATAAAGAAAAATATATAAATCAAAGAGTCAATAATCAAGAAAGTGATCTTATTATTCAACAACAAAAATGGTTGATGGTTAAGGCACTGCCTCTAGAACCATTGCAACCAAAGGACTAATGCAGACAGAAGTAAATAAGTAATACATTTAGGTTTTTCACTAATAGTTCCCAGTGTCTTTCTGCTGAATCGTGTGGCCCCACTTGCACGAACTCGCACAGGACAGTAACTTAAACTTTACCAGCTCCCTCTTATCAACTCGGTGCTAATGTTGCATCTCGATATGTAATTATTAGCGCTAGGTGAAGTTTAACGCCTGCCATCGATATTCCAATCTTGACGCTTAAGTCAGGTACTCTGCAGCGCTGATGGACTTTGTATGAATTGTTATTCACTAAGCAGCAACCGTTCAGAGACCTTTAGCCCAAAAATGTTCAAACTAAAAAAAATAGCTGCATTTAAAGGGACACAAAAAGTACACATGTTCTGATCGATGCGAAATTTGTATACCCTACGCAATGCAATTTGTGTAGGTAAGTACATTGTGTAAGAAAGGGAAGGAGCAGCACATGCTGATGGCGAAAAAGTAAGTATTTGTACTAACACTAAAAAAATAATAATAATTTGGCAAGAGCAAAATTGCCCAAATTTTTAAGTGCAAAAAAATTAAAATATATTAGAGTTTTCTGTGAATAATTCTTTTAATTCGGCTGTTTTTGCTGGAGACGTTGTATGACTTTGCAACGCTCTGCTAATTTACCCTTTAGTGAATAACCACAAGGTTACATCAAGTAAAGGGTCCTACTAAAATGTATTTGACAAACGTAAAGTAATCAATTAAGGCATTCTATATAGCCAAGTATCTGAAAATTGGAATAAAATGTTACGGTTCAGTTTCTTTTATTTAGAGCATATTTTATAGTTTAACACATAATTCCGCAAAGACGAGGCTAAAAGTCAGACTTATAGAAGGGGACATTTCTCTTCTGTAAAAGCTTTGCTATTTAAAAGATTGATATGCTGGTTTTTACATCCCATGTGACGATCTGGAAAGATTTATCTTGATTAAATGTTTTTGTATGTGGCTCAGGTCTTAACATCAGATTAGGGTGCAAAACATTTTGTTAATAATTTTCTTCATTTTACTGGAACAGGTTTAAAATGTTGATTGCACTCCAGATTTGTTTTAAAGATAAAAAAAATAAAGATCATAATAACTGTCCCAGAAGTAGAATGTTAATAATTCACCCTCTGTCTTTTGAACTGACCAGTTTAAATAGGTTTAAAATTATACATTTTATATTATCTTGTCTTAGAACAACACAAAAACAATGCTAGTGTAATAACTACACATTGAAATTGCATAATTATATATATAAATTTGTAGTGCGCTTTAGGCTAGGGTCAGACTAACGCATTGTTCGCGTTGTCCGTGAAAAAGTGCGTTCGAACGAATGGACGTATTTTTTCACGGAATACGCAATAGCGGTCATATGATGCGCATTTTCGTCCGTGATTTTGTACGGATCATCAATAAAACCCTTTTTGCGTCTGGACGTGATGTTGGCTGGACATTAGCAGCGTCTGACATCTCCTAATCACGCACACACGCCGCTAATGGACGCAGCGCACTCTGTACGTCAGTACTAGCGGTATCACATTCTCGAAAAAATGCGTTCGTTTGCCACTTGCGTTGCGCAGCCGCACTTTTGTGCGGCCGTTCTTCGTATGCTGCCCGGCTTTGGACGTCATTTGCTGCTAGCACGGCCGTAATTTAGTGCTGCTAAACGCACGTTGATACTGCGTTAGTCTGGCCCTAGCCTTACAGTACCTTAAAATGTGTCGACTGTTTCAGGTTTTTGTGGCGTTCTGAAAGGGACAATAGTACGTGATTGCATAACACACTCATTGGTAGTGTCGTATGTAGTAGAATCTCAGGCTTCAATGTTTGGTGTATGGTGGTGGGGAATGGCGCTTTAACCATTAACAGACCTCAGTAATCTGTTATTGGCGTCTTCCTGCTCTGTGAAGTTAACCCATTCATGTTTTGTTAGACTGCCTCCTCTCACTTTTAGCCTGTGAAACCATTGGCATCATATTCATGGAAGGACTTCTCTCTCCTTCTTAAACAGTACCTTACCTTTCCTGTGTTACTAAATGCGGAGTTGACCCTGAATGCTTGATGACATTTTTGTAGTTTACCTCTTGCATTTGTTGTAGGTTAACTGATGCCAGACTGTATTGCCTGTATTATAGCTTATAGACTTATGTGCTTATATTTGGTCAAATATGAGCAATTTGGAATACTAATACTAATAATATGTATTATGATGAATTTAAAAAGCAAAAATACATTTCTTAATATGGCAGTCGATGGTAGTTATTTTTTTATACGAAATTCCGTTGAAGAATTTCGGTGAATCGTAAACTAATCTAATATATATTAGTTTCAGTACCTCTGTCTCTGACTGAAGTTGAATAACATAATTTTTTTTGCGTTAACGAATTTAGGTTCTGAATTTCGTAACAACGGAAACGTGACTGTTGGATGACCAACCAGAGGTTTTCTTCTGCTGTGTGACTGCAGTTGCATTACAGAGTACGAAATTCAGTTAACGAATTTCGGAGGTTTTCTTCTGCTTTGTGTGTGTGGTTGCACACCTGCTGTGCTCATTATGAGGGGTTCCCACTATCCCTGTGCTGTGCTGACTTCCTGGGTCTGTACTTCGGCTGTGCTCATTATGAGGGTTCCCACCATTTCTGTGCTGTGCTGAGTTCCTCCAGG
This sequence comes from Leptobrachium leishanense, assembly GCA_009667805.1. Lineage (NCBI taxonomy): Eukaryota > Metazoa > Chordata > Amphibia > Anura > Megophryidae > Leptobrachium > Leptobrachium leishanense. Next base: position 117,940,322 of record CM019066.1, read on the forward strand.
GTTTGTACACTTGCTGTGCTCATTATGAGGGATATCCCACCAGCCCTGTGCTGTGCTGAGTTCCTCCAGGGTTTGTACACCTGATGTGCTCATTATGAGGGGTTCCCACCATCCCTGTGCTGTGCTAAGTTCCTCCTGGGTCTGTACACCCACTGTGCTCATTATGAGGGGTTCCCACAATGCTCGAATGAACAATGTTCAATTCGTACTCATGTTCAAATCGAACCTGCAGACCCTACTGGTGACTCCCATTTAAAATATTAAAAAAAGGTAATTTAGTTACATCATAATGAATAATCGTAACTATTATGATAATAAACAATATTAACCCTTTAGGGACCGCTGACATACTATGTCTCCCTTAGATCCGCGGACATACATAGTACGTCAGCGGCTCCTAACCTCCCTCCTGCACAATACTCAACTTCCTTGCTGGCTCCCACGACGTCTATGGCAAGCTTTAAGTTTGCCTCGCCGTTTCCTGGGGGCCGGACGATCCGATCCGATGACGTCATCACGCTGCGTGATGACGTCATTGGCCAGCGCCAGTGGGCAGAATTCAGGAAAGGGAGGGGGGATCATTTGGAGCCCTCTATCTCCCCAACCGTTTATGCTAGAGCAATGCAAGTTGCACCGCTGGAAAGGGGAGAGTCCCCCCTTTTCAGTGGTGTACTGCATTAACTGTTTTGCTGCCAGATCGCGATTCAGTGCAAATTTGCGCTGAATCATGATTTAAACCTGGAGGGGGCTGACATCTTGAATGTCAGCCAAGCCTCCAGGTCACCCCCCACCCACTGACATCCTCACCATATGTGTGAGTATGTCAGTGGGCCAGTTAACCCCCTAGCTGCCATGTGGAGATAGGGAGATCCTTTTTTTTGGAGAAAGGATTTTACCAGGAAGGATACATTGAGATTTCTCTCCTTTTCAAGTATGTCCTTTGGATCCCTTTATCTCCCGATCCGTGGCAGCTAAGCTCATATTTGATATCATTGGAAAGGCCTGATCATGGCCTTTTCAATGATTTCAAACATGACCAGGTTTGGTGTAAAAATAAAATGAACCCTTTCGCTGCTGAGGCATTTCCCGCCTGTGTGCTGAGCTCATTTTTACCGTTTTGTGCTCATCATGTTTAAATGTTACTGACCATTCACACATCTTTCACATCTGTTTCACTCACTGAATCACACACCTTTCATGCAAGAAGCTAGTAAAAGTTGAGTGGGTAACGTTAAGGGGGCAAAGAAGGGAAAAGTGCAGAAACACGGAAGGGGAGAAGAGAAAGATACAAAAGGGCAAAAGGGAAACACAATGAGGGTTAGAGGGGGTGGAATAGAAACACCCCCTCATTCACATCTGTTTCACTCACACCATTCATGAAAGAAGAGAGGTAAGGGAAGTGGGTGAAGGGAAGGGGCAAAGAAAAGGGCAGAGACAAAGAAGTTGAAGACACACCATTAACACCGCAGTTAAGTCTGTCTTCAAAGGCTTCTTTCTACATCTGACGTACGGAGGACATCAGATTGTTGGGGATGGGGCAACCTATTTTATTGTATGTGGGGTGAATTACATTATAACTGGGGGTGCGTAGTGAACTGTAGGTGGGTAGTGAAACGTGGTGGGTATTGAACCGGAGTGGGTAGTGAAACGTGGTGGGTATTGAACCGTGGTGGGCACTGGTGTATCTTGGTGTACCTAGGGCGGCACTTTCCAGGGGGCGGCGGCCCGCTGGGTGGCCCCACCCCTAAAAAAAAAAAAATTTTTTTTTTTTTACTTTTGAAATCTATTTTACCAGGAAGGAAACATTGAGATGTCACTAATTTTCAAGTATGTCCTGGGTAGGCAAGGCCTAGGCTTTCACTTTCCAGGGGGCAACAAAAAACCTCCTAATTGGGTTACTCACAGAGCACCGAAATGACGCCAACATTTTGGTGTTCTGTAGTTGCCTGCACTTCGGGGAATAAAATTTCCCCACCCTGCAGTGAATTCACCATTCACTGCAGGGTCCCCAAAGTGCATGGAGTCGGCCGCTGTATGCTGCCACCGCAAACCCATGGCCTGCTGTTTTCAAAAGAACTACTGAACGAAAATGTCTGGAATTTACATATAAGATCCTATGATTGATAATAAAAAGTTCTGTTACAGAAAAAGAAGAACCGCTATTAAAAAAAAGGGGGGAATTTAGCCCAAAAAATTCTGAAAAATCACTAAAAGGTATAACAAAAAAATCAATAAATAAATAAAGACTTTTTACTGCAGATTAAAATAATAAATGGTTTATTAGATATTGCATAAAAAAACGGGAATATTTTTAACATTGAAACCTATGGGGTTCGCCTGAATAAACCTGCTGATTGAAACCACCGAACATCAGGGCATTTCACTGACATTTCTCTGCTGTTTGGTGTTCTCTGAATAGATTAACCATTACTTCTCTATGGGGATTTGCACTGCCTTCAAGCAGCACCGTACTTGATGGCAGTTCGCCAAACTTGTGTGTGAGCATATCACCAGAGCAGTGGTGTACTTAGAGGAGTGGCGGAGGGTGGGCCGCCCCAGGTACCAGTGATTATTGGGGTGTCATTGGGGGGTACTAGGAGGTGCCACTGTCACTGTGTGTCAGCTTTGAGCTGTGTTCTCAAACAACGAGCAGTGGAGCATGGCGTTTGCATACGGAATAAAATCGAAGAGAATAAAAATCCCCCTCTCCTCCCTCCATAGCTCCTCCCCTGCCCCGCAGCAGCTCTAGGAGAGGGGAGGGGGATGTGATTTGTGTCCAGAGAGAGAAGATGACAGTAAACGGCAGGTAAGGGGGGGGGTTATCAGCAGAATATGAAGCCCTGTCTGCTTACTGCTGTTTAAAGTGGACCTTTCCTTAACCAGCACTGCAGTGATAGAAATTTGTCATTGCGCTGCCTGGCTCCTGGTGAGGCTGCTTGCGTGCAGGTCACACTCGGTCCGGCCAGTCAGGTGGTACTGAGTCTCAGTACCACCTGACTGGCTGAACCACTTGACACGCATGCACGCAGCTGCCCGCCCTTTCGTTAACATGGACTGTCACTCTATTCTGGACTGAACACCCACCGGGAAGGGAATCAAAGCCACGGTGCACCCTCTGGCAGTGGCACCCCACTGCTGACAAGATGGCTCCACGCACAGGCACAGCCGTGATCCTAATGTGGCCTGGAGGGACCTCCTGCTGAGTCTGTACACAGTCCCTGCTGACTCTGCACACAGCCCTACCGCGGACAGAGGCTGGTAAATGTAGAATAAATAATTGCTGTGTGCTCATATACACTCGGTTTGCTGGGAGTTTTATTGCAGTGGATTCTGATGCACTCATACACACCACACATTGCATTGCTGGGAGTTTTATTGCTGTAGATTCTGATACGCTGACCCACACATTGCATTACTGGGAGTTTTATTTCTGTGGATTCTGATACACTCATACACACTGCACATTGCATTGCTGGAATTTTTATTGCTGTGGATTCTGATACGCTGACACACACCAAACATTGCATTGCTGGGAGTTTTATTGCTGTGGGTTCTGTGATACACACTGCATAGTACTGTGAGTTTTATTGCCCTGGAGCTCTGGGATACACTCATACACACTGCACATTACTGTGAGTTTTATTGCTGTACAGCTCTGTGATACGTTCATATGCAGTGCACGTTTCTGTGGATTTTATTGATCAACCAATTAGAGAGGCTGTGTTCCAGTATACTTGACATGCGTGGCTGTTCTTTGTAAAAATGCTTGAATTTAAACATTTCATAATTTTATTTCTCAATAGATACATTTGAAATGGTATACAAAATATACAAGTAGGCACTTGGTATCCACTTTTAATATAAAGAGAGGAAAAGGCGGAGCTCTAAGAGGAAAAGGTGGAGCTTAAAGAGGAAGGGTGGGGATTAACCAGGAAGAGGTGTGCCCTTGACAGGAGGGGGTGCCTCAAATTTAAATTAGGGGGTGCACGAGTTTAGTCAGGCCTAGGGCAGCACAAAACCTAAATACACCACTGGTGGTGGGTAGTTTTTTAATAATGCTTGAATTAACACTGCTATAAAATAATGGGGCTGGTTTTGTTTTGTATTTTTATTTGGGAAAATTTAGAGGAATAGCACTATCCAGGAATAAATGCCAGCATGATCCGGGCAAGCTCTGTCCAGATTACACTGCACTGTGTCCATCAGAATGTCATCAAGATCTGTAAAGATCTTAACGGTGCTATTGCCAGATTTATCAAGAAGCACAAAATCAGTGGCATACCTCAACCTGAAATCTGTTTATTCTCAGCCGAGAAACAATTCGGACCCGGTATGCCACTAGTAATGTGTCACTGTATGATAAATCTTAAAGCAATCAGGCACACAAAAACCTGGTTTGGAGGGACAGTTGGGGCAGTGAAGGCGGCTTTCCTTACGCCGCCCTTGCCGCGCGCAAACCCGACACCTTTTACATGGGGTCACTCTTTTTTCAGTTGGTGGAATGTAGCCAGGAAAGTGGCGGTCACGCAACCTAATTACATCTTCCACCTACCTCTTCAACAACTGGAGCATTCACTTCTGGACAGAGAAGGGACTCAATAAGAGATTCCTGAAATTTTAGGAATGTTATCTGTCGGGCATGAGTGGCCTGATACAAGATGAATGCGTTAAGCTTTGACATCTGTATCAGATGGACTGCCAGCTTTTTGTACCATACATATGCCTTGCGAGAAGCGAGATATGGTACAAGCATCTGGTCGGACTTGTCCACTCCCATGTATCGATTATAATCCTGTACACATAGGGGTTTCATGATAGGGGAATCTCTCCATCTGACGTGAACTGCAGATGTGCATTCATTATGTATTGTTGTAAGCAGATGCACATCCTTTTTGTCTGTGTATTTCACAGCCAGCAGTTCACCGCAGCGCAAGGCAGATGTTTCTCCTCTCTTTTGCTTCCCAAACTGTTTTGTTGGAAGCCTTTCCTATTCGAACGGATCGTGCCACAGGCTCCAGTACCATTGCTGTACAAAAATTTGTACAGCGACACACCCATGTAAACGTTATCTGTATAAATACAGTAACCTTTACCGAATAGTGGATAAGGGATTATTTTTTCAGTGGTGGAGAGAGAGGGGGGGGGGCAGTCAGAAGGGGCCAGCTGCGAGTCCTTGCCAGTGTATACACGAAAGCGATACATGTATCCACTGGAGCTTTCGCACAGCTTATAAAGTTTTATCCCATAGCGAGCTCGCTTCGAAGGGAGGTACTGCTTGAAAACAAGACGTCCCTTGTAAAGCAGCAAGGACTCGTCGACTGACAAGTTTTGGCCTGGAGTGTATAACTCTTCAAATCTTGCCATCAGATGGTCAAGAAGTGGCCGCAACTTGTACAGTCGGTCGTGATCTGGGTGGTCACGGGGCAAAGTATTTGCATTATCATTATAATGCAAATACCGCAGGAGCAATAAATATCTGTCCCTGTTCATAGTAGCAGGGAAGATAGGGGTGGTTTGGGTACTCTTTTTTGACCAGTATGAGGCTATGCTGGTTTTTGCACAATCCCCATCTGCAGAGTGAGGCCCCAGAACTTCCTCATCTCTGGCAAACTGGTCGGGGTCCATTTACGCGCCCTCAGCACTTGGCAACAATTCTGCCCCTAGACCTTGAAAATTTGTTTAGCATACAGATTGCTCTGCTGAACAATAAATTCCAAGAACCCATCAACTATATATAGTTGAAAAAAGTTGATGGGTTCAAAATTAGTGGTGTCCACTAGGATACCAGGATTGCCAGAAAATTGTGGCAATTACCAAATTTTCCTACTTCCTATGACGGAAAGTTTGGATTTTAATAAGGACTCGGAGGCGAGTATTTGCAATCCCTTTCTTTATTGCACCCACAGCAGTAAAGAACAGTGACAATAAAGAACAAGAAAAAAAACATAAAACAAGCCCCCAACGTGGGGTATACTCCCAGTCTGTAAGCCCCGCCCCCAAGTCTATATATCGTCTGGGCTGGAGCAGTCACGCCCTCTTTCTTCATGCGACTAACAGAACGATGCCCAGACACAAACAGGAACCAAGTCCAGGGCGTACGTAAGTCCACACGAAGTTCCACTCCATAGAAATTCACATGGCTGTAAAAAACACATAGCACGAAGCCAAGGATTAATAAGAGCAGACAGGAAAACATCAACACCCATCCCCATTATGAGGAACACAAATAAACTAAATCATGCGCTGCGCCCCTCCACAGCAAGAACCCCAGCCGGTCGAGAACACACCCCTCCAGGGCGGGAGAGGCGGGAAATACTCGCCTCCGAGTCCTTATTAAAATCCAAACTTTCCGTCATAGGAAGTAGGAAAATTTGGTAATTTTAAGGCAGGCTCGGAGGCTTCATATTTGCACGTTCAACGCATCAGTGCCTGAGACCAATGCGAGACCGGTTTAAAATAGAAGGTACGAAAAGTAGACTCTCGTGACCAATCTGCAGACTTCATAATGTCCTCCAGGCGGCAGCCAGCTAGGAAAGCATTAGAAGCTGCTGCGCTGCGAATAGAATGTGCACCAAAAAGAGAAACATCTACCCCAGCGAGGTCTAACAACCAGCGAGCCCACCTCGCCAACGTAGGTGAACTAACAGATTTATGCGGAGCACAAAAGGAAACAAACAGCGGAGAAACCGGGAGTGAACGAAAAGCCAAAGTGCGACTCTCATATTCCCTAAGGCAAAGTACAGGACATAAATCCGGGACCCCCGGGTATGCTGGAAAAAACACTGTACGTATTGCGGTCTTAGTCCGCCGGGACACATCAAAACAAACCCCATCCGGGATAAAAGATCGTGCCCCAAAGTCCAGCGCTCGAACGTCGCCAACCCGTTTACAGGAGATCAAACACATTAACACCAGCAACTTCGCCGATAACTGACGTAAGGAAAGAGAAGCATTATCCGGCCAAGTGCGAAGAAAATTCAAAACAATGGAAACATCCCACGTCGAGGAATATCGTGGAACTGGAGGCCGAGATAAACGCACCCCTTTAAGGAGACGACACACCAACGGATGTCGCCCTAGTGGGGAACTATCGAAACCCCGGTGACCAGCCGACAATGCGGAACGGTAGACGTTGATGGTTCGGAACGCCAACCCTGAATCAAAAAGGGATGACAAGAAATCCAAAACCGACCCTAGAGGGGCAGAAGTGGAATCCTCACCCCGTCGCAAACACCAATTGTGCCAAGCTGACCAGGCAGAGCGATAGGCCCCTTTCGTGCCTGGGGCCCAAGCTTGTTGCAGCAATTCCTCAGTTCTAGCCGAAATGCCCGTGGCCCGCCAAGAGAACCTGAAATCAACCAAACCATGAGGGATAATCTCCCCTCCCGTAACAACGGGTGAGGAAGGCCGTCCGGCCCCAGGAGTAGGGAGGACGAGTGTGGAATCAACCTGGGAGGTGCTAGAGCTAGTTCCAATAGCAGGGGAAACCACGGTTGGGTCCGCCAGAGCGGTGTCACCAACACCAGTTCCGACCCCGTGTCGCAGAGACGCCTCAAAACTCGTAATAACAGCTGAAACGGAGGGAAGGCAAAGAGCCGACCTTCCGGCCAATTCTGAACGAAGGCGTCCGTGCCTAATGCCTCCGGATCCGGACGCCAACTGTAAAACTCCGTCAACTGCCGATTCAGTCTGGAAGCAAACAGATCCATCCCGAGAGGACCCCATAACGCGTTGATGGTGGCGAACACCGACGGTTGCAGGCGCCAATCCCCCGAGTCCGTCAGGTGACGCGAATTCCAGTCCGCCACTGTATTGGCGAGACCTGGAAGATACTGAGCCACGACAAACAGACCCCGAGGAAGGCAAAAGCTCCACAATTCGGCAGCCACCGACGTCAGAGCCAGTGATCGAGGTCCCCCCAGAGCATTGATATATCTGACCGCCGAAAGGTTGTCCAGTTTGAGGAGAACACAGCGGTGATCGGTCCCCCTGGAAAAGCATCTGAGGGCGAAGAACGCCGCGAGCAACTCCAGAGCGTTGATATGAAGATCCTGTTCCTGGATCGACCAACCACCGCCTGTCTCCACCACTCCGCAACGCGCCCCCCAACCCGAACGGCTCGCGTCGGATTCTATAGTCAACGTCGGAAGAGGAAGCCGGATTGGGCGAGCATTCCAACGAGACCAATCCGTCAACCACCATTCCAGGTCTCTCTTCGCATCGTCGGAGAGGGGGACCCTGCGGGAATAATCCGTCACCGAACGGAGAGAACGGGCCTTCAATCTCTGGAGGGCCCTGTAATGAAGAGGAGCAGGGAGAACCGCTAGTCGGGTTGCTGCCAGGAGACCGATCACCCTTGCCAGCTCCCTCAGCGTAGGTAAGGGGTCCCGCAAGAGTGAGCGAACTTCCTTGCGAATGGAACGGATCTTGGAAGGGGGAACACTGAATGTCATGACGTGTGAGTCCAGCTGAAAACCCAGGAACTCTAAGCCCCGAGTGGGCACTAACAGAGACTTCTCCTCGTTTATCAGGAAACCCAAATCCTGTAAGAGCGAGATTGTCCATGACAAATGGAGGAGAAGAGATTCCGCGGAATCTGCCATTAATAGAATGTCGTCTAAGTAAACGACGAGGCGCACGCCCCGTATACGCAGAGATTCCACGATCGGTTTCATGAGCTTCGTGAAGCACCACGGAGCGGATGAAAGGCCGAACGGTAGGCATGTGAAGCGCCACATACGGTCGCGCCAGGGGAAACAAAGGAAGTCTTTGGACGCTGGAGCCATGGGAACCGAAAGGTAAGCGTCCTTCAAGTCCAGCTTGACCAACCAATCGTTCACGAAGAGTATATCCCTGAGGGTATGAAAACCCTCCATCTGAAAATGACGATATGTCACCCACACATTGAGATTCCTGAGATTTATCACCGGGCGCATGCCGCCCCCTTTCTTGGCCACCAGGAACAAATTGCTCACGAACTTGGGGGAATCCCAAGCGACCTCTTCGATAGCACCTTTCAGTGCCAGAGCCGTGACCTCTTCCTGAACCAAGAGCTCTTGGTCTACGGAAAGGTGTAGAGGTTGGGGTTGTTTCGCCCCACAAGGAGGGGTAGACTCGAATTCTATTTCGAATCCCCCCACAGTATGGAGGACCCAAGGATCTGATGTTAAAACTTCCCAATTCCTGAGAAAACAACCGATGCGGCCCCCCACCTGAACCTTTGAATGTGGAATAAGAAATGGAAGACTCACCATTCGGCCGCCGGGAACGAAAGGCACCTCGACCACCTCTGAAACCACGACCTCTCCAGGTCTGTGCTCGGTTAGCAGGTCCGTAGGCGGTGGGACCCGGCTCAGCGGCAGCGGAGGCCCGGAAGGAGCCTCTGGTAATGCCCACAGAACCGATTCGGCTGGCAGAGCGGCCCCTTCCTCTGCCAGCCCGGTCGAAAACCTTCCTGGGAAACACCTTTTTTATGGCCGTTTCAACTTTATCCAGGGCGGTAAAGGCGCTGGTGTAGGTACCCATATTTTTGATGAAACCGTCACCAAAAAGCATGCCTTTAGCCGATGCCCCCTTGTCTCTAGTGGCCATGGCCGTAAGCTGAGGGTCCATCCTCAGAATCATCGATTTGCGCCGTTCAGCGGCCAATGCAGCATTCGCGCCCCCCAACAAGCACAACGAGCGTTGAATCCAACCCGTGGTCTCGTCTAAATCCAAGGGGGTATCGTGTAACCGGGCATCCTCCACCACATCAAGGAGGTAGATTAAAGGGGAGGCCACATCGAGGACCTTGTCCTCACAAACTCTCAGTGCCATATCGATGCCTTTCTTAGGGCACCACCCTTTGGCCGTCATAAATTTGACGAAATCCTCGTCAACCACCGGGGTGAGACAAGTTTTGCCTGCGGTGGTAGGGCGAGGACATTCAGCTCTCATATTGACCCTAGTCTCCTTGTCCATAGGGAGACGCATATGGGCATCCACCCACAACTCCACGTGGGGCATAGGGGACCATGCGGTCGATCTTGGGTGCAGCACCCCCGCTGGGGAAAACATTGGGCGGCCCTGCGGGTCGCAAACCACTTCCTTATCAGAAATCAATGGTGGTGGGGGACCAACCTCCTCGGCCATCAGGCCTATATCATGCGGAGCATATATTTCAATGACTCCATCATCCTCCCCTTGCTCGGGTTCCTCACCCTCCGAGTCAGAAATCCTGGGGAGTCGGCCAGAACCCTTGGGTAGAGGCCTATCTTTTGCCACAGCAACCACCAACGCCTCGCGGCTAGGGGTTCTCTTATGCGAGGTCACCTCGCTAATCTCAATAGGCAGAGTGTCGGGGATGCCAGCCCCTCTTGGAGGTTCATCTAAGTGCTTTGTCTTAGCACGTCTCTTAGAGCCACTCGGGCCTGCATCAGAAGGTGCGGCCAGTCCTGGAGGGGAAACCTGAACTGCCTTGGTAGCGGGGAGTCCCTGCACTGAAGCCACCGCTTCATCCATAGTCTTGCGAAAGGATAGGGACAGGGTAGATACAGCCGAGGATAGGGATCTGGAAATGGAGGACTGGAGTGAGGCCTCCAGTGCCGCGAATCTAGAGGCCGATCTAGATCGCTTCTTAGGAGGAGGGGGGGAGGCAAAGGCATCCGAGCGATCGGAATGCCGGGAACCAGAGGCTGAGTCAGATTCCTCAATATGTGAAGCCCCACTACCCCTAGATTGATCAGAATGGGCCATGGCGCAGCAATCGTGATCCGACTTACAGAACGAGCGCTGTGTAATCTCGGAAACCGCATGTGGTCACGTGATCCCAAGATGGCCGCCGGGATCCCGTTCGATCTCGCGGGAACCCAGTCAGCCTCCGTGGAGCAAAGAAGTCGCGCGCTGCGCGCCCAGCCCCAGTGAAACCGCAACGCCGGAAAGTGAAACAATCTCCCTATAATAGTGTAACTATATCAGCAGACGATGGGAAACTCCGAGCGGACTGAAAAGCCCGCCAGAGTTTACCCGCCGGGTGGGTAGCCAACCCCCGCGGTTATAGCCGGGGAAAGTCGGTACCCTGAGTAAATAAAGGTATATACACACAATCAAAGAATATAAATCATATATATATCATAATATCACCAAATAAATATAACCAGAGGGTAAAATAGGAGATACTCATCTGGTCTGTAGCAGGAGCAGTAAAGAAAGAGGGCGTGACTGCTCCAGCCCAGACGATATATAGACTTGGGGGCGGGGCTTACAGACTGGGAGTATACCCCACGTTGGGGGCTTGTTTTATGTTTTTTTCTTGTTCTTTATTGTCACTGTTCTTTACTGCTGTGGGTGCAATAAAGAAAGGGATTGCAAATATGAAGCCTCCGAGCCTGCCTTAAAATTCTGGCTGGACCATATTAGGGGAGGTCCAGTCAGATCCTGGTTCAGGCATCGCCACAGCCTGTGTTGCAGATACCCCTGCAATAGGCCGTTGGGCTGGTGCAGGATCAGGTAGTGCAACTACAGACCGTGCGGTCCCTGCACTACCACGGGAGCACCCTGGTAACTCTGTGCGGCCACGCCGTGCGGCCACGTAGTTCTTCGTCACTGGAACCGTCACTATCTGACGATGCTCCAGGGACAAAGTCACTGTCTGAATCTTCAAAAGATTCATCAGCGCTGGGATCAGAGTCTGACATCATAATGACGTCAGCTGCTTCCTCAGCGCTTAGAAATCTTTTAGCCATAATTTGCTTTCTGAAAATGTATTTTCAAAAGAAAATTATGCTGTTTGATAGTATTTATATATATGCACGTGTTTGTGCGTATATAATATATATTCTATATATATATAGATAAGCGTGCGCGTGTGTGTGCGTGCGCATGTATGTATATATATGTGTGTGTGCGTATATATATATATGTGTGTGTGTGTGTATATATATATATGTGTGTATTAGCAATTTATCACCTATTTTATGGAGACAGCCTCTGCGACACTGTAACACCTCGCAATCCACAAGCAGACTGAGGATACAAATGTAAAATTATCAAGATTTGAAAAATTTATCCCCCGTGATTGGCTGGAGGGCCAATCGCTAGGTTACGGGGTCATTTTAGGGTTACATTTATATCCACAGTGGCCATGTTGGAGGTGACAGTGACAATTGTGACAGCTAAGTGATCATTGTTACTACAGTGATCACATAGCTGTAACAATAAAATGTGAAATAAAATAATAAAAAGGGAATTGTAATTTTATTAAATGTGGGGTTTGGGGGCCTCTGGGCAGTTTGGATTTTTTTTACTGCCCTTAGAGACCCTGTGTGTGCTGTTTTTTACTTTGTATATTTTTTTTATATTTTATTTACATTTTATACTATAATGAGGCACACCATTGGAAAGCTCAGGCTCTGGGCTTTCCAGCGGTGCCTCATTAGTCTCTGCAGCCCTTACCGATGAGGAGATAGAGAGGTCCTAAGGACCTCTCCCCCTCCTCCTAAGGGCTGTCTATGTGGCCGCTGAATGTGACGTCATCACGCCAGGCGTGATATCACCGCGAATCCCATGATCCCACAGTGAGGGCCGACATTCCGGATGTCGGTCCCCCACTGTTTGCCGCCAGGGATCTCCGCCACACCGCCGCTTCGCTGCCGGTAAGACAGGACGCGCTGAGCGCGTCCTCCGCACAGCAGTGGGAACTTCCTGGACACGCTCAGCGCATCCATAGCAGCGAAGTGGTTAAATTTTTTTTTTTTTTGTCGGGGGGGGGGTTAGTTAAATAGTACCTAGGCTGTCATCTGAAAATAATTACCATAAAACAGTCAGAATGAGCTCAGCGGATGCTGACGGAGCGGGGTCAGTGGATGCTGAGGCGCATAGTGCGAAGAGGTCACCAACTTTTTGCAGAGTCAATTGCTACAGACCTCCAAACTTCATGTGGCCTTCAGATTAGCTCAAGAACAGTTCACAGAGAGCTTCATGGAATGGGATTCCATGGCCGAGCAGCTGCATCCAAGCCATACATCACCAAGTGCAATGCAAAGCGTCGGATGCAGTGGTGTAAAGCACGCCGCCACTGGACTCTAGAGCAGTGGAGATGCGTTCTCTGGAGTGACGAATCGTGCTTCTCCATGTGGCAATTTGATGGACGAGTCTGGGTTTGGCGGTTGCCAGGAAAACGGTACTTGTCTGACTGCATTGTGCCAAGTGTAAAGTTTGGTGGAGGGGGGGATTATGGTGTGGGGTTGTTTTTCAGGAGCTGGGCTTGGCCCCTTAGTTCCAGTGAAAGGAACTCTGAATGCTTCAGCATACCAAGACATTTTGGACAATCCATGCGCCCAACTTTGTGGGAACAGTTTGGAGCTGGCCCCTTCCTCTTCAACATGACTGTGCACCAGGGCAAAAGCAAGGTCCATAAAGACATGGATGAGAGAGTCTGGTGTGGATGAACTTGACTGGCCTGCACAGAGTCCCTGACGCAACCCGATAGGACACCTTTGGGATGAATTAGAGCACAGACTGAGAAGCCAGGCCATTCTCGCCCAACATCAGTGTGTGACCTCACAAATGGGCTTCTGGAAGAATGGGTAAAATTCCCATAAACACACTCTAAACCTTGTAAGCTTCCAGAAGGTTGAAGCTGTTATAGCTGCACAGGGTGACCAATGTCATATTGACCTATGGATTCAGGAATGGGATGTCACTGTCACGGCTGGTCAGGGCTGGGGCGCCTGGCAGCAGATTCCTCGCTGCTCGCTGGCCAGGCGCCGAATGATGAACGCTACCGGGGTGCGCTCACGTGGGACGCCGAGGGCGGGGCTGGCGTTATGACGCGGACCCGCCGGGTTTAAAGCCCAGTCTCACTACCATGCCGGTGCCCTGACGTGGTATTCACTTCCCGCAGAGCTCTTGTGTATTTTGGCGATTTCTGTATCTACCTTGCTTCTGACAAACGAACCCTCCTGTGTATGACCCTTGGCATTGGCAAACGAACCCTCCTGTGTATGACCCTTGGCATTGGCAAACGAACCCTCCTGTGTATGACCCTTGGCATTGGCAAACGAACCCTCCTGTGTATGACCCCTGGCATTGGCAAACAACACATTCGTGTATAACCCCTGGTATTGGCATTTACTCTGCTCTTGGTTCTGCCCTTAACGTTGGTACGAGGTCAGTCTATGGGGCACCCTAAGCACATCAGATTTCCTCTGCTATAACTAAGGTCCTAGGGAGAACGTATACTCTGGTCTGTACCCCTGTCTGGTGTTTCCCTTTGTTTATCTATTACCTGGTTAATTGTCTATCTAGTTTTGCCGACCATTCAAGGATCGGAAGGGTAGAGAGCGATCCACATAAAGGGATCACTATCTTGGTAAGTCAGAAGGATTCGTGACAATACCTATTCTGTACCTCTGTCTGGTGTTACCTCTTGTCTATCTATTGTCTGGTTAATTGTCTTTCTAGTTTTGCCGACCATTCAAGGATCGGAAGGGTAGAGAGCGGTCTGCGTAAGGGACCACTATTTTGGTAATCAGAGGGATCCGTGACATTACGTCAGGGCCAATGGATCCCAGAGACTCTCTAACCAGCTGGCACGTATCGCAGCCAGACAAGAGGAACAGGACCATAGGATGGACCAGATTTCTCTCGCTCTGCAAACTGTAAATTCAAATCGGTCCCATACAGGTACCTTCAAACCCTCCAGATCCAGCATACCTAGGGTCAGTTCCGTCTCCCCTGAGGGACATAGGCTTAGTATGAAGGCACCCCTACGCTATGATGGTACACCAAACTTATGCCGGGGTTTTTGACTCAACTCGAGATCTTGTTTGAGAACAACCCTGGTTCTTGTATGTCTGATAAAGCCAAAGTAGGATATCTGATTAATCATTTAACAGAAAAAGCTTTATTGTGGGCTACGCCGTTGTGGGAAAATAAGAAACCCATCATCTACGATTATGAGGGTTTTACCTCTGAGTTAAAACGTACCTTTGATCCTCTAGAAGGGCTACCAATGCGGGTAGGTCTTTGTTTCACATCAAACAAGGCAATAAGAGGGTTGCAGACTATGCCATCGAGTTTAAGACTTTGACTTCTGAGGTGCTTTGGCCGAACGACGTTTTAACCTTAGCCTTTACCGAAGGTTTGAACGAGGCTTTTATGTTTGAGCTGGCTCCCTTAAAATTACCAGAGAATCTAGACCACCTGATAGATTTTTGTATAGCCATGGACGACCAAATTAGGGAAAGGAGACACCCCAGAGACAGACCCGGAAGGGGCCTCCTTTACCCTCATTACCCAGACGCACCAGTACGTCAGGTACCTCGGATAATGTGAGAACAGATTTACCAGTTGTTGAACCATGCAAATAGGGAAACGGGTATTTCAGAAGCAGAAAGAGCGCACAGAAAGAGAAAAGGGCTCTGCTTCTATTGTGCAGGGCAGATCACTTCCGCCTTCAGTGTCCTCAGAGACCCAGGGTTAGTAGGGGTGAATATGGCAAACTGGGTCAAAGAACAGCCAATACCCAGGTTATTGGTTCTCTGTATGCCTCCTTTGTGGACAATGAAAAAAAAAAATCCAGGATTCTGTTACCAATCTCCCTAACCTGGGAGGGGGTTCACCTCAAGACTGAGGCGTTCCTAGACTCTGGGGCCTCAGGCAATTTCATGGATAAGAATTTTGCTGCCAAAAACTCTTACCTCTGGTTCTTAAAGAGAGACCTCTAATGGTGGAAGCCATAGATGGTAAACCCTGTCATGCCCATATCATATCACTCACGACACTATCGATGTATGTATGAAAACAGGAATTTTGCACCAGGAGACAATAAGATTTCAAATTATTGAATCACCCTCATGTCCTGTCATTCTTGGGTTTCCATGGTTAACAGAGCACAACCCGGTTGTCGATTGGGTCCTGAGAGACATAAAATGTTGGGGTCAAAGTTGTCAGTCTAAGTGCCTAGGCAGAGTTAATGTGATTGGTAGCCTCAATATGCCACAGCCCCTCCTTTGTCCACAGAGGTCCCTGAATGTTACCTGGCATTAAAGGAGGTGTTCTCTAAAGCCAGGACTGAGGTCCTACCACCACATCGTCCATATGACTGTGCTATTGATTTACTCCCCGGTACGATGCCTCCTAGGGGTCACGTATACCTTTATCACAAAAAGAGAACGACATTATGGAGGAATACATAAGGGAGAACCTGGAACGAGGATTCATTAGACGGTCCTCTTCTCCAGCAGGAGCAGGTTTCTTTTTTGTTTCCAAGAAAGAGGGAGATCTGCGACCTTGCATCGATTATAGAGGTTTGAACAGGATAACTATAAGAAATGCGTATCCCATACCTTCATAACAGAATTGTTCGACCGATTAAAAGGGGCCCGTGTTTATACGAAGCTTGATTTACGCGGAGCGTACAACCTGGTCAGGGTTAAAAAGGGAGATGAATGGAAAACGGCTTTTAATACATGTAGCGGGCATTATGAATACCTGGTGATGCCTTTTGGGTTGTGTAATGCGCCAGCCGTTTTCCAGGACCTTATAAACGACACCCTAAGGGATTTTTTGCAAGAATTCGTTATAGTATATCTGGATGACATCCTGATATACTCTCCGGATGTAGACACTCATCATGTCCACGTAAAACAAGTATTGAAAAACTATTGAAGGCTGGATTGTACTGCAAACTAGAAAAATGTCTATTCGACATAGTAACTGTGCAATTCCTTGGTTATATAATAACCCCTGAGGGTTTTCAGATGGATCCTAAAAAGCTCTCAGCTATTCTTGACTGGCCTCTACCCCAAGGGCTTAAAGCCATCCAGAGGTTTCTGGGATTTACGAACTATTATCGAAGGTTCATTAAAGATTTTTCGGCCTTGGTAGCTCCCCTCACGGCTATGACAAAGAAAGGGGTGGGAAATCAGAAATGGACACCTCAAGCCACTCAAGCCTTTGAGGCACTTAAGCAGGCATTCACTACTGCCCCTGTTCTCCGACATCCAGATCCGGCTCTGCCTTTCCAAGTAGAAGTTGACGCCTCCGAACTAGGTCTTGGCGCAGTCTTGTCCCAAAGGGAGGCACCCGACAAACCCTTGCATCCATGCGGCTTCTATTCTCGGAAATTGTCCCCGGCAGAGAAGAACTAATGACATTGGAAATAGAGAGTTGTTAGCAGTCATCGCGGCCTTGGCCGAATGGAGATACTTATTAGAGGGGTCTAAGGACCCATCGTTATCATAACCGATCATAAGAATCTCACGTACATTGGTGATGCTAAACGTTTAAATTCCAGACAAGCGAGATGGTCATTGTTTCTCTCAAGTTTTAATTTCGTGCTTACCTATAGACCTGGGTCCAGAAACATTAAAGCAGACGCATTGTCGAGACAGTATGAATCTTATGAACACAATATCCAAGATCATAGCATCCCATTGTACCCCAGGAAAGGATTATAGCCTCTACCACGATTAGTGTCTCGTCTCCCCTAATGAAAAGGTTGCAGACCGTCCAGGGTGCAGCTCCTGGGGGAAAACCTCCTGCGAAACTCTTTGTACCTGAGAACGAAAGAGAGGAAGTACTTAACATCTATCATGATAATAAAACTTCTGGGCATATGGGTATCACCAAGACTGTGTCTAATATCAGTAAACTCCTCTGGTGGCCCACGTTACGCCGAGATGTTAAAGATTACATAGCTGTGTGCGAGGTGTGCTCAAGGCAGAAAAGTCCCAAAACAGCACCCATTGGGTTACTCCAGCCTTTGCCGATCCCCGAACGACCATGGTCACATGTAGCCATGGATTTTATAGTAGATTTACCTGAGTCAAGGGGGAATACAGTGATACTTACGGTCATAGATCGATTTTCCAAGATGGGTCACTATGTTCCTCTTCGGAAACTACCTTCGGCAGCCGAACTGGTGCCCATATTCATTTCCAACGTGGTCCGCATACACGGTGTTCCTCTGGAGATTGTCTCTGATAGGGGACCCAATTCATCTCCAGATTCTGGAGAGGGTTTTGTAAGAATGTGGGGATAGACCTTCTCTTTCTCTTCGGCCTATCACCCCCAGACCAACGGAGCAGCAGAACGAGCAAACCAAAATGTAGAGAAATATCTCAGGTGCTTTATATCAGAACAACAGGATAACTGGTCAGACCTGTTACCATGGGCCGAGTATGCCTTGAACAGTGCAGTGAGTGAGTCCACAGGACATTCTCCTTTCTTCGCTGTTTATGGTTTTGATCCTCCCGTGCTCCCCGCTACGTTTCCTGATACCACGATTCCTGCTTTGGATGAGCAACTGGCATCATTGAAAGAGACTTGGGGGAGAGTGAGACGGGCACTAGAGGAGAGTAGTGCCATCCAGAAAACCAAGGCCGACAGACAAGGAGGCAGGCACCTGTGTATCAAGTTGGGGACAGGGTTTGGCTTTCTTCACGTAACATTAAGCTCTTAGTGCCTTCCATGAAGTTGGCTCCTAGGTATATCGGCCCCTATAAGATTCTGCGGCGAATCAACCCTGTCTCCTATGCTTTGGCGTTACCCTCCCATTTTAAGATACATAATGTGTTCCATGTACACCTTTTGAAGCCGTTGTTGTGTAACCGATACACCAAGGTCCATGCTCCACCGCTTCCTATCTCTGTGGAGGGTGAGGAGGAGTTCGAGGTTAAGGCCATTCTGGGTGCCAGGATATCTAGGGGGTCCTTGCAGTACTTGGTCGATTGGGTGGGTTACGGTCCGGAGGATCGTTCTTGGATTCCGGCTGCAGAAGTCCATGCTCCTAGGCTAGTGAAGGCCTTCTATTTGGCGCACCCCCGTGCCCCTGGGGGTCGTCCAGTGGCCGCCCGTGGAGGGGGGGGTTTCTGTCACGGCTGGTCAGGGGCTGGGGCGCCTGGCAGCAAGATTCCTCGCTGCTCGCTGGCCAGGCGCCGAATGATGAACGCTACCGGGTGCGCTCACGTGGGACGCCGAGGGGCGGGGCCTGGCGTTATGACGCGGACCCGCCGGGTTTAAAGCCCAGTCTCACTACCATGCCGGTGCCCTGACGTGGTATTCACTTCCCGCAGAGCTCTTGTGTATTTTGGCGATTCTGTATCTACCTTGCTTCTGACAAACGAACCCTCCTGTGTATGACCCTTGGCATTGGCAAACGAACCCTCCTGTGTATGACCCTTGGCATTGGCAAACGAACCCTCCTGTGTATGACCCTTGGCATTGGCAAACGAACCCTCCTGTGTATGACCCCTGGCATTGGCAAACAAACCATTCTGTGTATAACCCCTGGTATTGGCATTTACTCTGCTCTTGGTTCTGCCCTTAACGTTGGTACCGAGGTCAGTCTATGTGGCACCCTAAGCACACATCAGATTTCCTCTGCTATAACTAAGGTCCTAGGGAGAACTTATACTCTGGTCTGTACCCCTGTCTGGTGTTTCCCTTTGTTTATCTATTACCTGGTTAATTGTCTATCTAGTTTTGCCGACCATTCAAGGATCGGAAGGGTAGAGAGCGATCCACATAAAGGGATCACTATCTTGGTAGTCAGAAGGATTCGTGACAATACCCTATTCTGTACCTCTGTCTGGTGTTACCTCTTGTCTATCTATTGTCTGGTTAATTGTCTTTCTAGTTTTGCCGACCATTCAAGGATCGGAAGGGTAGAGAGCAGTCTGCGTAAAGGGACCACTATTTTGGTAATCAGAGGGATCCGTGACAGTCACTAAAGTTCATATGCGAGTCAAGGCAGGTGAGCGAATACTTTTGGCAATATAGTGTAAGTCTATGGGCTTTCCAGTGGTGCCTGCCTTTCTTCTGTGACCATAAATAAAAATAATTCCCCATTTGTATAATTTTTTTTATTCAACCGTTTATTCTTTTCAATTACAGCAAAAAAGTATTTTTATTAATTTATTTTTTAGAATTTCTGAGGCATTTTTCTTTGGGGGGGGGGTTTCTGCGAAATTTTTGATTCCAATTGTTTTAAATACCAAATTTTTTTATTCTGTAACAGACCTTTTAATTGTTATTCATAGGCCCTTATACATTATTTCCATGCATTAATTTTGTTTAAAACATTTTTTAAACCCTGTTCGGCAGCTAATCGGCTTTTTTCAGCATCGTTTGGCAGCTGGTCAGCTTTTTTCGGCAGCTGGTCGGCTTTTTCAGCGGCTCATCAAAGCATTTGGTGGTCTATTCAGCAGATTGTAGGATGCGCTCGGTGTTTTTTTGGCTTTTTTTCAGCGGCGTTCATTCAAAGGTCTGTCGGCGGACTTCAGGGACCCTGCGGTGAATGCTGAATTCAATGTAGGGTTGGCGAATTGACCTCGCCTAGTGCACCGAACAAAAGAGAACACTCTTTGAATAACCCCCTTATATATTCAGTTGATTCATTGCATAATTTATTTGTCCTGTATGTTCAGTATTACTAGCTTTTGCCTGCGGCTTCGGTCACGTGGATTTTGGGATTTGTTACAATTGTATTTAAAAGAAACGTGAGTTTTTTATCCAAACTGTATGAAATATAATTTACAGGTTGATGACTTAAAGTAATAACTAATGTTTATTGCAGACGTTAGTCAGGGTGTATTGGCTACAAAACAAAGTTGTTTCATATGCGTCCATAAATGAAATTTTTGAGTTGTAAATACAGACAATGAGACAAATATAATTTTGAGCTCACTCTGAAACAGGCAGCATGAAACTGCCCATGTGAGAAGCAGACTTCCCTTAGATCAACCCCCGCTACCTTCAATGTCGGTCCCCGAGACCTGTTGATGGTCATCGCAAAACAAGTGAAAAGAGTAACGTTGTATCTCGTAAAAAGAGTACAGTAAATCTAAGCAGAGAAAGATCTGAGATAGAGATCAGTATAGCATAAAAGGCCCAGAGGCCTTGATAGGAGGTAACCTAACCCTGAGATAAAATGGCAAAAAAGTCCTAGCACACTGGTGTCTCTGGGTATTTGTGAGAAACTTGTAAGAAGTTTGTGTTATCACCTCTATAGTGTGGGTTTTTTACTCTTGATACTTAGTAAAAGCTATGTTTTAACTTCTCACAAATTTCCAGAGACCTTAGTGTCCTAGGACTTTTTGTCATCGAAAAACAAACCTTTAGGTTGAACTGAAGTCTTTTGAATTGAAATGGGTATTCTGAAGTTATAAGAGGTATTCGTGGTATGAACACAGACTCCCCCGGCAAGAACCTGTTAGCACCGTAGCCTTAATTACATTTCTGTGAAGGCTTTTACTTTCATTCTGGTGCCATTACAGAGCTTAGGTGGGTTGATGTTCCACAATATTATCACAGGTTCTCCCACGCTGGAGCATTCGCATGTGAGAGGGAAGCAGACATGCTGGAGCAATGAGTGAGTGAGCGAGACCTGGCTGTGAGAAGAGCTGCATAGAGACTCCATTCTGTGTGAAGTAACAGCATCCTTCTGACCTGCTGATCCAGTGTATCAACTGGATTTTCAGAAAATAGTAAAACACGTGTTTTTTTTTTATTTTCAAGAACATTGTAAATACCAATTTTCACGCCTGTTACATCTTTGGTGTTTGAAAAATAGGTATACTGATAAAAATATTCACGCCTCTTTTTCATCCCCTTAACTGGATTCTCTAAAAATGGTAAAATACATGTTTTTTTTATTTTTCTTGAAGAATATAAATGCCAATCTTTACATCTGTAACATCTTTGGTTTTTTAGATATATGTATTCTGTTTAAAATATTCAACCCCCTTCTTTTACCCCCCTTAACTGGATTTTCTGAAAATGCTAAAATACCTGTTTTTTATTTTTCAAGAATGATCTAAATACCAATTTTCACATCTGTAACATTTTCTGTTTTTGAGATATAGGTATCCTGTTTAAAATATCCCCCCCACTTGTAAATGCCAATTTTCACACCTGTACCATCTTTGAATTTTGAGATACTGGCAGAAAAAACCTAGAGCGATTTGAGGCGATACTGGACCGAAGGCGGAGAAAAACACATGTCCAAACTGAAGTGCAGAATATTGGCATTGCCGACTCCATGTTCCGTCCTGCTCCTTACCTGTGCCACTCAAGTTCCAAGAGTCTATGTGGCAGTGGCTCTCCTATATGTCTAGACCCTTCACCTGAGGAAACGGGCCCCTACTCCGTACATGGCACCTTTGTCATACCCACCTGGGACCGGGTATCAGGAACGTGGATATTGCGTCCCACAAACAATCCTTATTCATCCGGGGTGTGACCCTGGATCCCTGAACATTTCCCCTGCCAGTCTTCGGACACATTTTGATCACCCAGAGGTTGCCCCTTGATGGGGGGGTAGTGTCAGGGTCACCCACGTCAACCCTGCAACCTACACAATGCACATTCCTGGACTCTGATATTCTACCCTGGAACCTCACCTGCCCTTCATCCTCCCTAATCAGTCCTGCATTTAAGGAAGTCTACCCTGGACTTCCTCATTGAAGTTCCAGACTGAATTGCAGTGCAGAGCTGATCCCAGTAACGCCTGATCCAAAGCCTTTCCTGAGGACCCTCTATTTCCTGGACATTTACCCTTCAAGCCGGTAACCTCCCCTGTGCATCCTGATTCCCCCCATCTTGAACCCCTGGCTACCAGACCCCCTCGATTTTGGACTTTGACCACCCTGATTGCCGCCTTGCCTAGACCCCCTGCTTTGCCCAAGACCATTCTATTGCCTGTCCCCTGCCTGATACCATTGCTTCTAATATCCTGTGTTTATGTATATCTGTTTATTCATTGCTTGCCCCAATGTGCTGTTAAGTTCCCTTTGTATCTCTTTCTGCTCACTTCTCCAGTATCTTTAGCCTCCTCTTGCTATCCCTCATTTCTCCTGCTTTCTAACTGCTCTCATATTCAGTTCTCCCTAACCTCCCTTCCTGTCACGGTGTTGCCAGGGGGTTGACGAGCCCAAGGTTTGGTTACACAAAAACAGACAGGTAATTGGGGTTGCAAAGTAAAAAGGTTTATTACTAAAAGGAACAGAAGTAAATCAGGAGAGGGGACAATGAATAAGTAATAAAACACTATGGAAACTGGTGGAAAGTATAATATAAACAGCAGGCAGGGTACACTGAATGGATGGGACAGGACACTGAATGACACAGACACTGAATACAGGGTAACACAGGGGTTAACAGAACAGGTACTTACTGGATACACAGGGGGCAGATCAGAAGACACAGAGGGTAGAAGGAACGAATTATAAATGACAAGCGAGGTATCAAGAGGGCTGTAGCAGTTGGGTGGTCATATCATGCAGCGGTCTTGGCAGGCAGCGGGCAGAGAGTGGTCAAAGTCCATAGCAGAAGGTCATACACTGGAGGTAAATAAATGGAAGGTGGTCTCCACTGGAATACTTGCAGATAGGTGGTTTCCACAGGATGCAATGAGGAGCAATGAGGGATGAGGGTGGTCTCCACAGGATACTTGCAGGTAGGTGGTTTCCACAGGATGCAATGAGGTGCAATGAGGGTGGTCTCCACAGGATACTTGCAGGTAGGTAGTTTCCACAGGATGCAATGATGGGCAATGAGGGATGAGGGTGGTCTCCACAGGATACTTGCAGGTAGGTGGTCTCTACAGGATACTTGTGGGGTAGGTGGTCTCCACAGGAGTACAACGAGGGTCATGTGCAGAGCAGGCAGGACAGGCACACCATGAAGCTTCTAAGGATAGAAGTGTAATGCAGAAGCACTGCTTGACAGGTGAGGCCTGGTTTTAAGGGTATTGTAGGCCCAGCCCACACCTGAGGCTGGAGAGGTGATGGGAAAGTCAGGGATGGAGTCTTGAGTGCCTGGCCATCAGTCCAGATAGTTGGAAAAGCCGGACCGGATCCAGGTTCTTAAAGAAGACAGCTCCTACTTCCCTTTCTTCCGGCGTCTGTGGCGCGAACCGTGACACTTCCCACTACTCTCAGCCATCCCTTTGGCCTCAATCTCCTTTTCCTGCATCTCCTCTCCTCCTCCTATAGCTATTCCCCATTGTGCCCAGTCTCCTCTAGTGTCCTGTTCAGATCTCTTGAATCTTTTTATGTTCTGGTGTTTATTATTTAATATAATAAACCCTTTTGTTACCCTGCATACCTGCCTATTTTCACTGCATCCTGGGCTCACAACCCCACCTGCTGCATTAATCCCAGTCTGAACCCATGACAGATACAGGTATCCGGTTTAAAATATTCACATCCCTTTTTCATCCCCTTAGGAGCAGAATTTCCAAAAATCCTTCCCTAGTGGGTGCCTACGTCATAAAAACAATACACCATCAAAATTTCACGCTACTTGGTTAAACAGTTTTAGCTGGGTGTTGATGACAGTCAGGACTTTTCTATATATATATATATATATATATATATATAATGTGTTTATTATTGCAGAAGCCACTTGCACATCATAGAAATTCGATAAATTGCATCTCAGAGCTCCTGTGCCACATTCCCCATATGCAGCAAGGAATTCCGGGTAGGATATGCAAGTGACATCTGAATCACTTTTGTGCATCCTGGGTCTGTTATTACACAGAGCCCTAAAATCAATGGTATGCCACACTGTGGCTTTGTAGCAGAGATAAGGTTTATGCAACTGGTAAAAGCCACTCCTAGGACAGCGCTGTTTCGGGTTTGTTGGTCTCTCACCAGCTAGGAGCTAGGCATGATGACCAGTTGCAGTGGATGCTTGGGACCCATAGGGTAATCAGTATCTACGAGGGTTGTAGTGGAGGACAAAAAGTGAGATAAAAGGCCTCCACACTATAATAAGTGTGTTTATTATTGCAGAAGCCACTTGCACATCACAGCAATTCGATGAATTGCATCCCAGAGCTCCTGTGCCACATTCCCCATATGCAGCAAGGATATATATAGATTTTCTATGCTTTGTGATGGCTGAGTCATAGGATATTCTGTATACTGTCCTAAGTATGTAAACATCAGTTTATCTTTTTGAACACAGTGTCTTTAGGGACTATGTCTCTCTTTTTGCTAGGCATAATGTATCTAGTTCTAGAACATTTACCAAACCTCTTTTCATAAAATGTTATGCCAGCTATTAGCATGTTTTGCAAAATGGTTTTCATAATATTGTATCAGATATTTTTTCATTGCATATGATGTATACATGAAAAAAAATTATGTAGATACTCGAGTATACAGCTAGATTTTGGTGACAACATTTTACCTTAAAATTGGAGGGGTCGCATTATATTCGAGACATCTGCATCGCGTGTAAAAAAAATTGCCTTGCTCTGGATCTCAAGTCTCCCGGAAGTTCCGGTAGTCTTTCTGAAGAGAATGCAGGCTCGCTGATGCTTGCAAACACTTCTGGAACTCCCGGATTCGGGAGAAGTGGGATCCATCATGGCCAGAATGCACGCTCGGTTTAAGCGAATCATTCACCTCGCTTGCCTCCATCGTCCATCTAATCGCTAGTAAAGAAGACGGGTGGCTGGTGGCTTCATACTTAGTAACAACTGCAATCATTCTAGAGCAGAACACTCTGGCCTGAGGGGGAGCCTGACTGTGTTAAGGGAACCTGGAAGGATTTTAATTGTTTACGTTACAGTAAAATTTTGTTCCTCATGTTATATTCAAGCCTTGAGTATTCTCTAATTTCCATAATAAATCTCTATCCATCGCGTTATATTCAGGTCACGCTATACTCTAGTATCTACGGTAATCTCTTTGTTTCTAAAGAATACTTACTAAAGTATATAATTTTTTTTACATTATGTTGTGTCACGGTTATTTATTTTTAATGAGAAGGAATTGTACAAATCCATGACAAGAAGTGCTCCCTTATCCCAAGCGCACATAATGTCACCATAAAGAAGGTCCACAACACTCTATTGAATGTAAAATGTGTCTGTAGCTCCTTTTCTCATTTACATGAGCCTTACCTGATTTTTTTGAGAAAGGATTTTACCAGGAAGGAGACATTAAGATTTCTCTCGGTTTCAAGTATGTCCTGGATGGCGAGTATGTACCGTTAGGTGTCACCCAAGGACACTTACTGGAGAGGTGCTCTTGCCGGGATTTGAACCTATGTCTCAACGGTCTCCACAGTCACAGAGTATTGATGGTACCTTTACTCCACCCAGCCGGTACGGTGAGGATCACAGATATTAATGGTCAACAGGACATGGTCATGAAAAGTTTTCCCCTCCAAGAACACATTCAGTGTAGCAGCAACTAGGTGCAGAAGGTTTCCCATGAGCCCATCTAGTACTGGGGTCGTACCAAGCTTCAAAGTTTTTACTGCGGCCCCTATCAACAGATCTAAAGCTTCTGCTTCCACAGTGGTCAGCTTCATCGTAACCTGATCTTCCAAGTAGCACGTGCTGCAGCTCTGGTATGTCCCGGGGTACCAGAGACCTTTCATTTCTCAATCGGTGAAGATTATTAGGAACTGTCAATGAAAATATCTTCTTAGCATCATGATCTGTACAATATTCATAAACATAAACACACCTAGTAAATTTATATTGTGATAAACCATAGCCTTGTGTTAGAAAATGCTAAATTATTTTGCTCTAACATTTTATGACATTTAAATCTTAAGGGATACAATTAACAAATATTTTCCTCTAAGAATAGACTTAATTAAAACAGAATGTCATTTTTCTGTGTTAGAAATATACAACATAATTATTTTAAATACTATGGATCAATGTGCAATTTAATTGAAATGTTATAATATATATGGATTTATGTTATGTGTGTTGAAAGTAGAATTCGCTTTACAGTACCAGCTGCTTGGTTACGTACTTCAAATCTCCTTAACTGGAAATAAATCCCAAACTATTAAAATGTTTTATGTTATGGAAGTGGATGCTGAGCAATTTGAAAATACTTTTGCAGTTAATCTTCACAAACAAATATGAGATCATTACAGGAGGAAAGTAACATTAACAAATTAAATCAGTTCCTGGTTATCAAATGGACTTGAGCATTCATTTGCTGGACTATTCAACAATCCGCCTGAATCTACAATAAAGGAAACACCACATTGATGAAAAATTAATCGTTTGAGGAAAAACTTTTCTTATAAAAGGATTAGTTTTCTGATCGCTAAGTCTTGATGGATAATGCATTGGCTGCCTGCACTAGCTAAGAAGCTATCGTACTAGGTTACAAAAAAGAAACAATAGCTTATGGGGTCAGTATGGCAATCCTCATATTGGTTAACTCCCAAACGTGGTGGACTGAGTGGACTATGACATGCCGCTCACTTAACATAAATTGGCCCCAGCTGCTGCCCAACGGTAGTGGTTGGGGGTTGACACGATCAAAAACGTGCACATATATTTCTACATTGAAAAACTGAATTTAGCTGATGAACCTTATCTCCCTGTGGAGAAATACATTTTCATTAAAGTTGGGGCTACTCGGGCAGAAAAAAACATCTGCCAGAATGAGCTTCTCGCATGGAGGCACATGTAGACACCTTGCTGTGTGCACATCTATGCGCAAAACTCTACAAAGGACGAGCCTCCTCGCACTGTGTAGGCCCATCTGACATCTGTCATAGTGGCTCAACGGGTTGGTAAAATCCCCGTCCGTTGTAACCTACATTAAAGGTATGCATATTAAATTGTGTGGTCCTCCCAACTGATCCATTGAAACACTACGATGGACGCTGGGAGGAGGGGTCATAACGGACATACTTTGTGTGGCCATGTGGCCCCACCCTAAGAGCTTATTCTAGTCACCTTGCATTACTGCAGAGACGTTAAAAGAAGTCTCCACCTTCACTATAAAAACATGTTCAACTTTATTGTTAAATTACAACAACCAGGGACACAATAACATTTAGGGAGAGGTCTGAGGTCACTTGCTTTTGTAGAGCGGTAAGATTCAGGTGGTTAATATTGTGCATCTGTACAATACAGATACAAGGTGTCACCATAATTTCCATATGTCAACATTATGCACTTGCATAATAGTTCCTGACTTTAACTAAAGGCCTTGACCTGCTATTCTGACCTTGCTGTAAGTTTTGCTTGAGCAGCTCCTTATTGTATGTTATAAATAACTGATGGTGAAAAGATATGCAGTCAAAATAACAATACTTATTTTATAAGTATTGAGCTACTTCCAGGAGATGGTTCAGGTTCGCCTATCGCTGTACCATAAAATATACAAGGAAGTTTCAAGCCCTCATGGAAAAGGTATATAGTTACCAAATGGTGATCTCTAAGGTAACCTTCTCTTGTGGCTCTGCTGGAATAGGATAGGAGCCACAATTAATGGGGGCAGTTATATTGTATGGCTCATTTGCTAATGCAAACTGCTGAGCTGCAAGTGGTCCATCTGGATTCATTCAGGTACCTGGCACACCCTGTGCTGATCCGGTGGCCGGCAGTGTCCTTGCTGTTTGCTTATCGGCCACCGAATAATATAGCAACCAATCGCGGCTGTAGGTCGCTGACGCAGGCAGCCCGTCGAGTTCAAATTCAGACACCTGAGCCCTGGCCCTTCGCCCTGATATGGTTTTCACTCCTCTCAGTGCAGTCTTTGCTATATTCTATTTGATTACCTGTGTACTGATTTGGCTTGTCTGATGATTCTCCTGGCTGTTAAGTCCTTGGTTCCTGTCTAACTACCTGCTCTGGCGATACAACACCTGGCCCTTGGCTGACGATCCCCTCTGGTAACATGACCCCCCTGGCACTTGTCTGAAGATCTCTTCTGGCGATATAACCCCTGGCATTTTGCTGATGACCTCCTCTGGCTATACAATCCCTGGCTTTTGGTTAACGGTCAGCTTTGATATCAATCTCTGGTATCTGGCTCAGAAGTATCTTTGGTATTAACCCCTGGTGTTAATTGTTCATTTCCTGTCTGTGTATACCTCTGGTATTGTTTATATTTGGTAATAGGTAGAATTACCGGCCACTTCAACAACCGGCAGTGTAGGATAGCTTGTATGCATAAAGGGATTAGACATAATATTTACTAATCAAATGTAGTGTCACGTACCTCCTGGATATAAATAGTCACAAAGCTTTACAATTTCCAATGACTTCCTATAACTTAATATATGACGTTAAAGTGCGACTGGAGATGGAGCATGAGTGTCATTGAACAGAAGTCCTTTCTTATAGTTTGTCAGACCAACATCAACATGATTTCCAACATCCATCATTCATCCACCACGTAAATGAAGGAAGGGTGATGGTCATCTTATTTGTCCTCTTTTTCACACATTCCCGGGTGGGCAAGTGAAAAAGTTCTAAATGTAATATTTTGTAATTCAGCCAAATTAACATGACACATATTAAAAGTACGAAAATAAATAAACATGTCTCAATGCTGCCTTGGCTGCATTTATATACCAGTTTAAGAATGGAGGACACGTTTTATATAATAAAGTGTTACATTAACACATGAATGAAACATTATTGTTCCATTAAGATTTAATCAATATAACTTTGATACAACATGGCAATAAACACTTCAGAAGCTGGAGCATTTCTTAATTGGTATAAAGAAAGTCATTGAAGAAAAACTACAGGTTAAAAAAAATTGAACATATAGAGGTCCATAATGGTTGTTAATCAAATTTAGATTACTAAAATAAAAACATAATAAAAAAACATCTGCTTGATATTTCCCCGACTAAAAGCAATTTTCTCTTCTTGAGGTAATTTTGTTCCATTATTGCTAATGGTTCAAACTATAACTGCAGACACATAATAATTAGATAAACAATATTTATGTGATTCAGGAGACAACATTTTTGATTACTTTGATATTATCATTACTGCAAAAGATGTGCTTGAAGACTAAATAAAACAATATGCAGGTGGTCTGATTCTACAAAGAACAATACGGTTGTATAAAGTTTATTTTTTACAGTTGTTAATTATTGTTTTATTTAATATTTAAAAAGTTGTTCTTATTATTTATATTTGATCCAGCTAAGAAATTAACTATTAAATTTACAATATTATAATTATGGCTGATACTTACATAGTAGTAATACGATTTGTTAACCACTTCACTAACAAGAGATTTTCCTTAAAACCACTACAAAGAACTAGTAGTTTTCTCAAAAATCACTTCTCATAAATTATACTGTAAGACATATTTGGAAATTTTCCCAATATTTCTTACTGTAGTCGGCATGGCCACTATTCTATGCTCATCCTGCTTGACCTCACAGATGCTTTTGACACGGTTGATCACTGCCTCCTTCTACAGACTCTCAGCTCTCTCTGTCTCTGTGACACTGCGCTCCCTTAGATTGACTCTTGTCTAACAGATCCTTCTCTGTGTCATTTGCTGATAACTCCTCCTCTTCAATGCCTTTATCAGTTGATGTACCTCAAGGCTCTCTCCTGGGTCCTCTGCTCTTTATCTACACCTGCCCTCTGGACAAAGTCATTAACTTAACAGTTTTGTCTTAAATTACCACCTTTATGCTGATGATACTCAGATCTACCTCTCCACCTCTGATCTCTCTCCTCCTGTCCATTCAAAAGTCAGCAACTGTTTATCTGGCATTTCCTCCTGGATGACCTCTCATCCTCTAAAGATTAACATGTCGAAGACTAAGCTCCTACTAATTCCTCCCTCCAATACCTCCCTACCTCTTGACATCTCTATCATAGTCGATGGCATCACTATCTCCCCATCAAACTAAACTCGCTGTCTGGGAGTTACACTTGACTCTGCTCTTTCCTTACATCCAGTTTCTTTCCTTCTCCTGCCGCTACCAATTACGTAATATTTCAAGAATTCAGCCATTTCTTACGGCTGACACCGCAAAACAATTTATCCACACCCTTGTAATCTCCCGATTTGACTATTGTAATAATCTTCTATCTCTCCCACCTCGCCCCCTCTACAATCCATTCTGAATTTATAAAAAATGGAAGGTGGTGAAATGGCGCAGATGGTATACAAACGGACAGTCTTATGTAGCAGCAAGGGCACAAATGCACACTCCCGAGTGCAGATAGTCAATAGATTAGAAAGGTATGTAGAGTCCTCGCGCTTGCACAAATAGTCCAGTGAGTGGGTGATACTTCAAATGATCTAGAAAACATAACAGGAGACACACATTGCGCAGTACATCCTTATGACTCCTGGATTCTAGAACGTTTGGTAATCAACTCACTTATTTCTGAGCCCCATAAAGTCGGCTCTAAACTATACAGGCATGGATATGTGGATACGGTCTCACCAGTCCGTCCTACCGGCGATAATCCGCGGTGATAATCTGGCCTATAGATGGAATGTTGGATCCTCAGAATATACCACAAGCGAAGCGTCATCAGGATAAATAGATAAATTTATTGCAGCACTAACGCGTTTCGACCTATTGGTCTTTATCAAAGTGCATAAAATACATAATAAAGTACGGTACATAACGTTTATTTATACCAAAAGAAGTAAGAGTAATAGGCGGCGTCATACCACAATCTCATTATCTCAATTGATGTTAGCACGCCCTACTTCCGGTCACTCGGGATCCCAGTGCCTGCGGACATCCGACATCCGAATGGGCGCACAATAGTTATGTCCATACGTTCCGACCTCCGCCAACCTGAGTCACCGAGCGCCATTTTGGAGAAGGGTAAAGAGGATATTTCAAATATGTCTTGCCATTGCAAGATTGCAACTTCGTTATCCCATCAGACATTGGCAGTCTTACTTCCGGTCACTCCGAGTCTTAGAGCTGGCGGATCTCCAATATCCAAATGGATGCATAATAATTACGTCCATATACATAGACCTACGCCAGCTCGAGTCTCTGGGCGCCATTTTAAGGAAGGGAAAAGAACATTTGGATATATCGTGCCGTTATGAAATCCCAATCGAATAAATTTAAAATATAAATCACATCAATTAGATGCTGGTCAACAGTGACAAACCTCATAAAATGTTCAGATGTCACTTGTCAACCCAAAAAAAAAAAAACATGTATACTACCCCATACAACACAAAGGTGTATTGTGTAGGATAAACATAGTTTCCATCATTACAATAAACAGTAGAAAAAACAATAAAAAATTGTAAAAATATAAAAATCAAATTAAGATATATGTATCTATGTGTATCTACATATATCTTAATTCGATTTTTATATTTTTACTATTTTTTATTGTTTTTTCTACTGTTTATTGTAATGATGGAAACTATGTTTATCCTACACAATACACCTTTCTGTTGTATGGGGTAGTATACATGGGTTTTTTGGGGGGGTTTTTTGGGTTGACAAGTGACATCTGAACATTTTATGAGGTTTATCACTGTTGACCAGCATCTAATTGATATGATTTATATTTTAAAATAATTCGATTGGGATTTCATAACGGCACGATATATCCAAATGTTCTTTTCCCTTCCTTAAAATGGCGCCCGGAGACTCGAGCTGGTGTAGGTCTATGTATATGGACGTTATTATTATGCGTCCATTTGGATATTGGAGATCCGCCGGCTCTCAGTCTCGGAGTGACCGGAGGTAAGACTGCCAATGTCTGATGGGATAACGAAGTTGCAATCTTGCAATGGCAAGACATATTTGAAATATCCTCTTTTTCCTTGTCCAAAATGGCGCTTGGTGACTCAGGCTGGCGGAGGTCGGAACGTATGGACGTAACTATTGTGCGCCCATTCGGATGTCGGATGTCCGCCGGTACTGGGATCCTGAGTGACCGGAAGTAGGGCGTGCTACTGCTAACGTCAATTGAGATAATGAGATTGTGGTATGACGCCGTCTATTACTCTTATTTCTTTTGGTATAAATAAATGTTATGTACCGTACTTTATTATGTATTTTATGCACTTTGATAAAGACCAATAGGTCGAAACGCGTTAGTGCTGCAATAAATTTATCTATTTATCCTGCTGACGCTTCGCTTGTGGTATATTCTGAGGATCCAACATTCCATCTATGGACCAGATTATCACCGCGGATTATTGCCGGTAGGACGGACTGGTGAGACCGTATCCACATATCCATGCCTGTATAGTTTAGAGCCGACTTTATGGGGCTCAGAAATAAGTGAGTTGATTACCAAACTTTGTAGAATCCAGGTGTCATAAGGATGTACTGCGCAATGTGTGTCTCCTGTTATGTTTTCTAGATCATTTGAAGTATCACCCACTCACTGGACTAGTTGTGCAAGCGCGAGGACTCTACATAGCTTTCTAATACATTCAGAATTCTTCTGTCAGGCTCATCTACCTCACCCGCTACTCTGTCTCTGCTGCTCCTCTCTGAGTCCCTTCACTGACTCCCCATCCACTGTAGAATTAAATTAAAAACCCTTACTCTGACCTACAAAGCTCTCACTAACTCAGCTCCCCACTACCTTTCCTCACTAATCACCAGATACACTTCAGCCTGCTCCCTAAGATCAAACAGTGACCTGCGTCTAGCTTCTCCCTGCATCACCTCTTCCCATGATAGTCTGCAGGATTTCTAACGTGCAGCCCTCATCCTCCGGAAAGCTCTGCCTCATACTGTCAGACTTTCCCCTAGTTTCACCTCCTTCAAACTGTTTCCACATGCCAGGCCCCCTGGTGGTGAGAGTGATCCAGGCCAGCTCTTCCTTAAGCCAAGCCAGTCTGTCCTGTGCCGCTACTGGATTCCCCTGCTGCTATTCTGGTGTGGGGGTCACATGGTCAGCCCTGTCCCTATAAATATGCAAGCAGCACAGTGTCTCATTGCGCTTGCATGGGTCCAGTTTACTGAGTGTTCCTGAGTCATTGCTTCCTGTAATCATGTCTTGGTATTGCTGTGTATGATCTCTGCTATTTCTGACTACCCGCTCTATGTATCATCTTCACCTGGTATTGACGTTTCTTCTTGTATTCTCCCTGTGTTCTGTATAGTGATATTCTGGTTCCTGATTCCTGGTTGTTCTGACTTCATTCTCTGCTATCTGACCTTGGCTTCTCTGACATACTCTCCTGGCTCTTGATCCTTTTGCACCGGTTCTGACATTTCTATTATGTTATTATGTTTCCTGTGTCCTGTATTCCTGTTCTGTGTATCACCCAGCAGCATTATATCCAAAGTATAGATGCCATTGCAAGGACCTCATCCCAGTTCAGGGTTCCCTGTGTTGCTGCTAGGTGTGTGTATATTGTCTTGTTGTAAACTATTTAACCCTCGAACTTCCTGTTCTCCTGTCTCCGCATATTTCTTGTGAGGTTCCCTTCCATAGTATAGAGGCCATTGCAAGGACCTTTATCCCAGAGTTAGGGTTCCCTTTAGTTCTGTTCTCCTGCCATTTCCTGTTGTTCCAGTAGTGTCATTTCTCTTGTTATGTATCTGTGTGCTGTCGTCTGTGAAGATGGATTGGGCATGTCATCAGAAACAAGCATGGGGTCAGCACCGGAACTGCCCTTCATTGGACACCAGAAGGAAAACGCAAGAGCAGCATTATATATCCAAAGTTGTTACTGCTTCCCCTTGATTTATTTTTTCGTTTCCCTCACCATTTGTTTTGCTAATTTCCTAATTAGCATGTGAATTTCCTGCCCTATTGAGACGGCCCCACATCAGGTGTTACCTTAATCTGTCTGACTGCAATCAGTCTGCTTTATATAACAGCAAGGCCAATCCAAGTGGCCATCTTAAGTGGAAGCTTGGAGTTGTGAGACTGGAGGAAGGAACTGCAAGGTTCTCATTTTACATCGGGTAAATACACGGCTATATTATGCTTTCCTTCACCCTTCTACTTTTCACTTCTGCCTTTTTCCTTAAATGGAACTCTTGCCCCTTTATCACCAACCCCTACACTATCTGCATCTCTCCCTCCTCTCTTCCCACATGGTGGCCTCACATGAGCTCCTTTGTTTCCTCAGAACATGATCTGCCTCCAACTCTCGTGCTGCCAATCACTCCCACACTCACACAAATCCAATTCCCACCTTCTCTTTCTCACTCTCCTGCTGTTACTCTATGCAGGTGACATATCCCCTAACCCTGGCCCCACAACACATCCAATACTTCCCTCTCATCCTATCTCCATCACACATAAATCACCTCCCTGCAAACCCAGCAAACTCATTCCCATAAACCCTCAGCACCTGTCCTCTTTCTCCTGCGCCCTCTGGAACACTAGGTATGTGTGCAACAAACTCACAGCCATCCATGACCTCTTCCTTTCAAACTCCTTCAACCTCCTAGCTTTACCTGAAACCTGGCTAACCCCCTCTGACACAGCCTCCATTGCTGTTCTCTCATATGGTGGTCTACACCTGAGCCATACCCCCAGACCGGGTGAGAAAAATGGTGGCGGGGTCAGAATCCTGCTCTCTCCCACCTACACTTACCAGCATCTCCCTCTACCTCCATCCCTCTCCTTCTCCTCCTTCGAAACACACTGCATCCGCCTATTCTCTCCCTTGGCTCTCAGGGTGGCAGTCATCTACCGCCCACCGGGACCAACCTCCCAGTTCTTTGACCACTTTGCTACCTGGTTTTCTCACTTCCTGTCTTCTAATCTTCCATGCCTAGTTCTCAGGGACTTCAACATTCCCATTGATGATCCTTCTGCCCCTGCTGCCTCCAAACTTCTTTCACTCACGTCCTCCCTTGGACTCACGCAATCCTCCCTTCCTTCCTACACACCGCGATGGTCACTCTATTGACCTTGTCTTTTCCAACCTCTGCTCCATTTCTGAGTTCACCTGTCACCCTTTCCCCATCTCTGACCACCACCTTCTCTCTTTCAACCTATCCAGACTTCCTAAACACCCTGCTCCTCCACCCAGTACGCATACTCGCAGAAATCTACATGCCATGGATCCCCATCAATTCTCCAATCTACTTCACCACCTCCCTCACACCTCATCCGTCACCTGCCCTGATGCTGCCGCTAATCACTACAATACCACACTTATCTCTGCCCTAGACACGCTTGCTCCTCTTCGACTCTGTAAGGCCCCACGCCGCCAGCTTCAGAACTGGCACATCCTCCAGACACGCTACCTGCAAAAATGCTCCCGCACTGCAGAGCGCACCTGGAGGAAATGAAGCTGATTTTGTTCACTTTGTCAGAGCAGTTCAGATATGAAATTTCTATATTTCGCAGGACTGTTTAAATTTGGGGCCAGGAATTGCTTCAAACAAGCAATTTGTCTGTGTGGCTAAAATGTTACCAGCTAAATTCGTTGTCTTTACGCAAACAAGGGAAGAAAGGTCCATTGTTCAGAAACTGTCCTAATTAATTCTGGCTGTAAAAAGAATTGATATGTAAACCGCATTGCTTTGAAGTAAAGGAACAATGGGCAGCCGAGCTTAACCTAGTGTGTATATTCCAGAGCATTGTGTTTATTTGGTCAGATCTAAACTCTGAAGCCATATAACCCTTGGACAATGGGTTGGCCAACCTGTAGAATAAAAAAACCCAGAAAAGGTTAAATGACCTGAATAACCAGTTTGTAATGCTATAATACAGCACTGTTATGATCTCTAACACTATATGGTATTTGAATATTTAATTTATGTGGTCAGTTATAATAGATAATCTTGGCATCTTATAAAAGATAGAGGCCATACCACATTTAATTGATTATTACATAACAAATGTCTTGTGTATTAACATTTAGAAAACAGATTAAGTCTGGTAATTATGAATGAATTTTAAGGACTATATCACGAATGAATGCATGCACGCCGTGGCGCAGTATGCCGGTGATTCAACAATAGAAATAATATTGATATTGTTAAATAAATCTATGGAGTCCCTGGATATAGGATAAAATGACCCCCAAACCATTAAAAGATTGGCCACATACATAAATTAATTCCTACAGAAGGTTGATGGTTGATCTGAGAGCGCCATCTGCTGGCCAGGTAATAGAACACCTGGACAGACCCCTGGAGTTAATGAATATATATATCCTCCAATCAAATGGGGCCACATAGTGATGGGCTAGATCTAAAACTGGGTGGGAAACCACTATATAGAGGGGGTACTCCAGAGGAAGGGGACTAAAGAGAATTAAGTAAAAAAGACAGACCTCCAGTGCTGCTGATAAAGGTGCACTAGTGTCACCACTTTTACTAGAAAAAACACAAAACACACCCCAAGGTTGGATGCCGTTTGGGGATTAACTTTTTCAGCTGCAGCATTACTTTTGATTTATTTCTTCAGGTCATATAGAAGACTTGACCCCAGTAACCTTTTTCTCTTTGTAAAGAAAAAGAGACCCTGAAAGAAAGCTTGGGGAGAGACCTGAGGGACGCTTGGAGGGGAGAAAGGGCAGATACCATCAGCCACTCCAATAAGACACGCGACCACACCCTAATCTTCCACCATTCTATCTTCACTACCAGATGGTAAAGTATAACTGAATAACTGCATATCTATTTTCTAATTGCAATATATTGGAATATAAATGAATTATTTTGCTGTTGAAGCCTAAACAGCAGAATAGGATCAGCCTTTCTGCTCTACTGCAGACGAGCGCTAAGGGAGAAACTATTACGGCTCCATACTTGCGCCATAATTTAGTGAAATTATTTATATTCCAAGAATACTGGATGTGGACATCTGAAGATCAATTGTGTACCCATAGTGAGATACGCTGGAACCGTGAAATAGTTTTTATATTTCAAGTGCCATCAGCCCCATTAGTAAAAGGAACATAACCCCTTTCATATCCATCTTGCAGCCCTTTCGATTGAATGCATGTAAGTCAATAGGAAGCTTTGGGTTAACGTATATTGAATGAAGTGCTGTGATTGATCTGTGGAAGAGATAGTCTACCTATCGAGTGTGTTATGTATCTCCCTGAAGGAAGTTGCATTTAGTGAATAGGCCCCCACAATAATAAATTGTCCTGCAGGTGATGCCCAGTAACAAAGTGTTTTTTTTTAGCCAGGTTGAGGATTGGTTTATAATGGGAAAGGTTTAAGTGAATAGAATGGAACTTGTTGTTTAAGAACTGAGGGGTGTATATCTGTGGTGCGGTCTATAAACCTAAAATATTTGTCCATTAGAAAGTTGCGTGTCGCAGTATCGCTACTAATCACAATCTATAATTACTTTTGAAATTGCATTTTGCTAATCCGTTGATAACATATGATTGTGTGAAACTTGACGTGTGAATACATTTTGGTTTGAATTTTTTTACAGTTACGCAGTCTCATATCATCTTTATTGTGTCTAAAAATATCTAGATAGCATCAAAAGAACTCGGGATAATGCACCATATATTTGTTAAGACGTATATTCATTGATTGGTTATTAATCCTTATCTTAAGGGTAATACCAAATCATACCACTGGTATTGGAGGCACTGTCAATAATATATATACATATATATATCTAAAATAAGAAAAATACACGTCATAATTAATATATCCCATACCTATTAATGGAGTCAAAAATCTCACAACTTCAAGTTTATTCTCTGGTCATACACCTCTGCCCTCCACTTGGCCAAACAATCCTTCTTCTCATGTCTTATATCTACGCTGTCCTCCAACCCTAAATGGCTCTGGTCCACCTTCAACACCCTCCTCTACCCATCCGCACCTCCCCCCTCAGCTGCCTTCAGCGCTCAAGACCTGGCAGACTACTTCCTCAGTAAAACTCTAACTATCAGGAGCAACATCCCAACACAAGATAGTTATATGCCTCCTCCACTCCCAGAGGTCCCCTCTGCCACCCTCTGCCGCTTCCTCCCAGCCACTGAGGAGGAAGTCAATTCCTTATTGTCCTCCTCACATCTCACCACGTGCCTGCTCGACCCCATTCCCTCACATCTAATTCCTCCCCTCTCCTCCTCCCTCACCCCTGCTCTCATACACACATCTTCAACCTATCTCTCTCCACCGGCTCCTTCCCATCTGCCTTCAAACACGCACTAGTTACCCCTTTACTAAAGAAACCATCCCTCGATCCCAACTCTCTATCCTACTACCGTCCTGTATCCCTGCTTCCCTTCACATATAAGCTCTTAGAAAAACTATTCTTCAACCGCCTCTTCCTCTTCCTGTCCTCCAATTCCCTACTTGACCACCGGCAATCTGGCTTCTGTCCCCTACACTTAACTGAAACTGCCCTCACCAAAGTCACCGATGACCTCCTAACTGCTAAAAAACATGGCCACTATTCTACTCTCAGTCTCATCCTGCTTGACCTCTTGGCTGCTTTTGACACTGTTGACCACCTCCTCCTTCTACAGACCCTCCGCTCTCTTGGTCTCGGTGACACTGCACTCGCTTGGGTTGACTCCTATTTATCCAACAGGTCCTTCTCTGTGTCTTTTGCTGGTAACTCTTCCTCTTCATTGCCTCTATCTGTTGGTGTACCTCAAGGCTCTGTCCTTGGTCCTCTGCTCTTTTCCATCTACACCGCCTCTCTGGGCAAAATCATTAATAGCTTTGGCTTTAATTACCACCTGTATGCTGATGGCACTCAGATCTACCTCTCTACCCCTGATCTCTCTCCCCCTGTCTTTTCCAAAGTCAGCGACTGCTTATCTGGCATCTCCTCCTGGATGACCTCTCACCACCTAAAGATCAACATGTCTAGACTGAGTTCCTACTAATTCCTCCCTCTAATGCCTCCCCACCTCCTGACTTCTCTATCATGGTGGAGGGTATCACATTCACCATCTCCCCATCAAACCAAGTTCGCTGTCTTGGAGTTACACTTGACTCTGCTCTTTCTTTCATCCCCCACATCCAGTCTCTTTCCTCCTCCTGCCGATACTATCGTATCTTTGTAATATTTCCAAAATTCGGCCATTTCTTACCGCTGTCACCACAAAACAACTCATCCATGCCCTGGTAATCTCCTGATTTGACTATTGCAATATTCTCTTATCTGGCCTCCCTCTCTCCCACCTCTACCCCCTACAATCCATCCAGAATGCCGCCAGGCTAATCCACATCACCCGCTGCTCTGTCTCTGCCGTTCCCCTCTGCGAGTCCCTTCACTGGCTCCCCATCCACTGCAGAATTAAGTTCAAAATCCTTACCCTGACCTACAAAACCCTCACTAACTCAGCTCCCCACTACCTGTCCTCACTAATCACCAAATACTCCCCAGCCCGCTCTCTAAGGTCAAACAGCGACCTGCGCCTAGCGTCTTCCTGCATCACCTCTTCCCATGATAGACTGCAGGACTTCTCACGCGCAGCCCCCATTCTCTGGAATGCTCTGCCTTGTATGGTCAGACTTTCCTCTAATTTCTCTTCCTTCAAACGCTCCCTTAAAACGTTCCTATTTAGGGAAGCCTACAACCCAACTCACTGATACAACCATCAATCACTCTCACCTTGCAGTTCTCTCCTCCTGTTTCCAACCCCAACCCTTCTAGATTGTGAGTTCCTACGGGAATAGGGCCCTCATCTCCTCCTGCACTGTTTGTCAAATGTTGTTCAATGTATTGTAACCCTGTCTATACTGTGCCTATTGTACAGCGCTGCGGAATATGCTGGCGCTTTATAAAGAATAATAATAATAATAATAATAAAAGAGAGGAAGACCAAAGAGCATCTGGTATCGAATGGTGGACAGAGAATTCAAGACTATAAATCACACGTGGGGTACCATACAAAAGCTGGCCCAGAACAAACAGGAGTGTCGAACCTTTCCTGCTGCCTTACATGTCAATAGGCATAATGGGCAATAAGTAAGTAGCTCTGGTCTGTGTCTATGCAGCCAGCATCTAACCTGCCTCATGGGCTACACATCGAGTTTAAAGGGCCCACCTTGGCTCAAGCCAGGTGCCCCCATAGCACAAACGCTCCCTTAAGACATTCCTATTCAGGCAAGCCTAGCACCCGACTCACTAATACACCCCACTGCCCCAAAATGTCCATCACTCTCACCTTGCAGTCCTCTCCTCCCCAACTCTTCTAGATTGTAAATTCCCACAGGAATAGGGCCCTCGTTTTCTCCTGTACGGTTTTATCAAAATGTTGTTCAGTCTCAATGTATTGTAGCCCTGTCTATATTGTACCCATTGTTCAGCGCTGCGGAATATGCTGGCGCTAAAGTATAATAATAAATAATTGCCCTATTCGACAGGTATATGTCATCTGCTGGTGAAAAGGTGTTACTGCACCAGGGAAATCTGTGGTTTAGACACAGAGTCCTAGGTGTTCAAACTGTTGTAGCAATTTCAAAGTCATCCCTGATGTGCCATAACCTTTGGGGTACATCCTGGAATCAAAATGCAAACATATTTTGTTTGAATAAAGAAAATTCCTTTGCGTTGCTTCAGAATTACACCAAATCAGTATAATCAATATTGTGGCACCAGCAGGTGCTCCAAAGATTGAGTAAACTTGTTCTTGGTATTGAAGGAGTCTATTATTTTTCTATAAAACATGCACTACATATAGCAAGAAAAGGCAATAATGGCAACAAAACAGATTGCATATTATACAATTCTGTATTGCTTGTGAAAAGTAAATCACGTATATTTACATGAGAAAGATAGACCTTTACTACTAACATTTTTTTTACAAAACAAGATAAATTGAGAAGGCATCTGTTTCAATATTAGCAATCAGCATTAATTTATAAAATACAGTTATATTTTGCATATAAATGTAGGTATGCACTGTTCTTGAAATTATGGTGGTTATCACTCCTTTACTCGCGGGATTATTTTTAGTGATTCTTTTTGAAAGTGTCCAGCAGACATGTGCAATTGTTTGTGGAAGAATTGAGATTTCAATTATGAAATATCTATATTCTTTATAATCTGGCATGGGGGCTGTAGGGTTTAGAGAGATTATAGGGACAAAATGGGAAGTATAAGGGTGTCGTGCAACCAAACCTTAGAGCAGAATGAAGAAAAAGAGGAACCATGCTGACTTTTCCAGATCTTGGTTCTTTTCCTCCTAGGATGCTTGGGTCACTCTGCTTCTGACTTTCTACGTGGCTGCTCTGAAATCTGCTCCATGTAACCTCCATCCCTGGTCTTCCACCTGAAAAGATTCACAGGTATAATCATTTTACCTATTGAGGAACCTGGTCCTCCTATTTATGAGACGTGGGTGGTCTGCCGTGTCCAGCCCTGCAACCTGTCTACTGATGAACCACGATCAGTCCTACTTCCTGTGAATTGTGTGTCTCCCAGTCCTCTGTGCCACTTACACAGGTAACAGGAGGAGACTGTTGGTTCGCTGTCATCTGCCTGCTGTAATAAACCCCTCTTGATTTGTATCAGTCTCCTTAGTGCCTCTTATTCCTGCATCCTGGGCTTTACCGACAAACCCTGTACCATGGAGCATGACAAGGGGAGGTTTGGAGAGTCATTTACAAGCTGGGAATGCCCTGGTATGATATTTTGTGATCAATAGAGATCAGCTTCATCGTGTAGGTAAGCATACGGCTTTATGAAATGAATTGATATGAAATTTAATGAAACGATTAGTTATGCATCCGTTCGTTTTCTTTATTTTTATTTTTTTTACATATTGTGCTTTATTGAGAAATTGAAAAAGTTATACAGAAGTAATATCATCAGAGCATAACATATCCATAAACAAGGCAGAAAGCATAGAACATTGCATAGAACACGTCAGTTGCTGTAAATACAATACAATACCCGGAGGCGTGAGCAGCAGGAAAACGTCCGTGTGTGGGTGGCATGAACTACATGGAGTCCCGATAGGGGACGGGGACCGTACGAAGAGTACTCACTAGGTGAAGGAAACCTAACAAGGTCGGGGGGTGGTCTTTCCTATACGGGGCAAGCATGTGTGCAACCAGTAGTACCAGGAGTGATAGAGCGACCCTTTCCTCCGCCGATCGAATACTTTCCACTTCGTGTAGCCATACAGTGAGGGGTGGAGCAGTGGGCTTACGCCAGAACATTGGTATAACCAGGCGCGCGGCGTGTAAAAGTCTGATAGCGATCGATTTCCGAAATACTTTGGGCGGGGCCTCAGTGTGATTAAGTAGGCAGTATTCTGGGGTAAATGGGGGTGGTGGTTCCGTGACGTCGCAAAGACAGTTATGGATGGAGCGCCAAAACTCAGAAAGAGCAGGGCAGTCCCACCATATATGGAGTGTTGATGCATCAGGTATGTCACATCTCCAGCATTTGCTGGCTTCCCTATAAGCGTAGTGGCCCAGAACTTGGGGTGTCTTGTGCCACCTCATGAGCAATTTATAGTTGGCCTCCTGAACCCTCACTGCTGTGGAACTGGAATGTGTTAGTTGTCATATTGCGTGCCATTGATGGTCTTCAAAAGCAAAATTTAATTCACGTTCCCAGCTAGCGCGAGCGGGACTGTTCTGGGAAGATGTGGCCTGGAGCATATCATACATTGAAGAGAGGCAGTGCGATGGGTATCTGCCCCTTTCTATCAACATCTCATATTGTGTTAGCGGTCTATTGTACTCTGGAAGTGGGGCAATGGATCGTAACGACTGAATGAGTCGGTGATGATGGAACCGTGTTAGGAATGAGTCCGCATTCGGTATGGGTAATTGGTCATAAGGGATTGGGCCCGACTCGTTCAGGAAGTGTTTAGGTTGTGGAGGGGTAGGTTGGCCGTCCGGGGTCGTTGGGGATCCGGCAACCACTGTAGGGGCAGGAGAGGTGAAGGAAAGGGAGCAATGCCGGCAGAGCACTTCAAGGAGCGCCAGGCTTTCAAGGTGGCGTGTATATGGGGATGTGGTTCTACCATGGTCTTTTGTGTGGAAATTGGCAACCAGGGGAGGCAGGGCAGGGGACACCGCGCTGCTTCCTGTTCTATTGTAACCCAGGACCTAGTTAGCGAACTGGTGGACCTTTCCACTA
This sequence comes from Leptobrachium leishanense, assembly GCA_009667805.1. Classification (NCBI taxonomy): domain Eukaryota; kingdom Metazoa; phylum Chordata; class Amphibia; order Anura; family Megophryidae; genus Leptobrachium; species Leptobrachium leishanense. Next base: position 117,984,066 of record CM019066.1, read on the forward strand.
TGCGTTGTAGGTGTGAGGCCACATAGTAGTGCCGGGAGTGCAACGCCCCCTAGCTGTTTAGGGGCCATCAACAAGGTCAAGCTGATGCGCGGTTTCTTAGAATTCCAAACATAAGCGGAGATCATTGTGCGGAGCTGCGCAAAAAAGGCGGTCGGCAAGAGGATAGGGAGTGTCTGAAAGAGATAAAGGACGCGGGGCAAGATGTTCATCTTAACTACATTAACACGGCTGAACCATGAGATATGTGGGAAGGACCAGTGTTGTAAATCTACCAATAGGGCCGCAAGCAAAGGTTTGTAGTTTGCATTGTATAAGTCTTTACAGGCCGCTGTGAGGGTGATCCCCAGGTATTTAAGGCCATTGGTACACCATCGGAAAGGGAACAAGTGCTTAAGGGTTACCTGTAGGTCAGCGGGGACATATATGGGTAGGATTTCCAATTTTTCCATATTAATACGGAGGTTGCTAATGGAGCCATAATCCTGGAAAAGTTTAGTTAAGTGCTGCAATGACTCCGCTGGTTTACGGACGAAGAATAACATGTCGTCGGCATATGCCGCCACACGGTGTTCCATCCCCGCCACCGACACTCCGTGTAGTTGTGGGTGCGAGCGAATTGCCTGCAGGAAGGGCTCAAGGGTGAGGGCAAACAATAGTGGGGAAAGGGGGCAGCCTTGTCTCGTGCCGTTGTTGATGCGAAAGGGGGGTGAAAGGGCCCCGTTCACATTAAGTCTGGCAGAGGGGTTAGTGTACAGCGCCCCTATCCATGCCAACATGTTACGACCTAAACCTATGTGGCCTAATGTGCTGAAGAGAAAGCGCCAACTGACGCGGTCAAAGGCCTTCTCCGCGTCAGTGGATAAAAGCAGCATGGGTTCATTTTTAGTCTTAGACGCTAAATGAATCAGGTTAATTGCCCGCACAGTGTTTGCCCTGCCCTCCCTCCTCGGGATAAAGTCTGATTGATCATTGTGGCTAAGCTGCGGAATGTACGGGTTGAGGCGAGTAGCAAGTATTTTTAGCAAATAGTTTCACATCTTGGTTTAGCAGGGATATGGGCCTATAATTGCCGCAGAGCTCCGTGTCCCTGCCCGGTTTAGGGATAAGGGTTACTTTGCCATCAGGGTTTGGGTGGTCAGTGGGTCCCCGTCCGTTATGGAATTAAAGGTCACAAGCCATTGTGGGTCAAGTATTTCCCGAAGAGTTTTATAATACAGGAGGGGTAATCCATCAGGTCCGGGAGCCTTTCCCGCCGGGGTCTGTTTAATGGCATCGGATAGCTCTGTCCCCGTGATCGGCTGTTCCAGCAGTCTTCTAGTCTCAAGGGGAAGGGATTTGTCGAGGTGGGTCCGTAAGTAGGTGTCAATAGCGGGTTGTATCTGTGGGGCAGGGGGGACGGGAATGTTGTATGCGTCTGTGAAGTGGGTGAGTAAAAGGTCCATCAGGTCCCGTGGGTGTGTAAGTACCGTGTTTGTTGGTGTGCACAGCTTAGGGATGTACATGGCACGATTGCGTTTGCACAGGGCATGGGCCAGGAGCCTGCCGCATTTGTTCCCTTGGTCATAGAAAAGTTGTTTGGTGCGTTTCATGGTGCTTAAGGCACTGATATTAAGTAGGGAATGTAGTTCTGCCTTGTGCCTCATAAGTTCCGCGTAAGTCTGATCAGAGAGTGTAGCCTTGTGCGTTAATTTAAGGTCACGAATGAGGGTGTTTAGTTCAGTCTCGCGTTGGGTCCGTTCCCGCTTAAGGCGCGCCTTGTGAGATCAAGTAACCCCTTGCATCCGTCTTATGCACTTCCCAGACTATCGGAGGTGGGGAGTCAGGGGTGGTGTTCTCTATGAAGTAATGTCGGAGCGTGTTGCGTAGTCCCGCTAGTATGTCAGGATTGTTCAGGAGTGTTTCATTTAATCGCCAATGCGCAGATTTGGGGCGGTAAAGTGAGGTTGCTAAGGTCATGAGGACCGGGCAGTGATCTGCCCAGGCCGTGGCACCTATGGTGATCGACTGCATAAGGTGCGCAAAGTTGGATGGCAGGAACAGATAGTCGATTCGTGAATATTGGTCGTGTATGTTGCTGTAGTACGTGTAGTCCTTAACTGTTGGGTGCAAAGCCCGCCAGCAGTCAGTCTGTTGTCGTGTAGGTGAAGTCGAGCCTGTTGGTGCACTGAGGATGCCACACTGGATGTGCCGCGGGAGGTATCTACCCAGGGGTCAAGTGCCAGATTAAGGTCGCCTCCCATTAGAAGTATCCCCTCTGTGAATGACATGACGATGCAGAGTATGTCCCGAAGTGCACAATGTTGACCCTTGTTTGGTAAATAGACAGACGCGAAGGTATAAGTCTGAGTGCCTATGGTACCTTTAACCAGGGTATATCTACCTCCTTCGTCATATTTGGCTTCCAGGAGCGTAAAGGGAACATGTCTGGAAAACAGGATAGCAGTACCACGGATTTTGCCATCCTTACAATTCCCGAAATAGCCTGCGGGGAAGTGGTGATCACGAAAGCTCGGTACCTTGTCAGAAGCAAAATGCGTCTCCTGTATCAAGGCCACAGAGACACGTAGTTTAAAAAATTCCCGGAGGGCGATATGTCGTTTCGTGGGTATATTCAAGCCACCCGCATTTAAGGTCAGCACCTTAAGGGTGCCTGGGGTAAACGCCATCAGCTAAAGTTAAGGTTAACTATGAATGTGTAATAAAATATACCAACCGGTAAAACCAAAAGCAACAAAAATACGTAGAACAATCAGAAAAAAGTCAAAAGAGCTAATACAACTTGTGCGGTATACAAACCCGTGGCACCTAACGAGGTGTCGGCAGAGACCACACGTACCACCAATACAAGGGTGGGTTGCAGCTCGGTGGGGTACGTGGAGTGAGCGCCTCACTAACTTCGGAGCTAGGAGACAAAAGGAAGTGACAAGTCAAAGTTCCCGCTACCTCCGTGTGCGGTGGACAAAAGAGAGAGAAAGAGCAGCTCTTGGGTGAGGCGCCTGTGGCCTCAGAAGTAAAGATGCCCGCTGCAGTGAGTAAGGGTGGGTGAGTCATAAAGTTCACAGGCAATATGACCGCGGGTCAAGAAGCACCTTGTCCATCCTATTATGAGAGGCGAGTGGGTTGCTTTTATGCTAGTTTGACGTGCTCAGCCGTCTTGAGAGCTGGAGGGAGTAAAGGTTGGCGATCGGAGTGAAGCCCTTCGCAGTCTTCCTGGTCTAGGGCTGCGTTGTGGAAGAGGGTCGGGCACATAGGCAGCCGTTGGATCCAGCCACGACGTCAAAGTGGTGGGTGGAAGATGCAAGGCCTGCAAAAAGCCCTCCAGCTCAGATTCGTTACGGGCCGTGACCGGGCCTTGTGGAGTGCGTACCTGAATTCCAAAGGGGTGTAGCCAGCGGTACTGTATATTTTCCTTTTGCAGTGCCATCGTGAGTGGTCGTAAGGCTTTATGGGTGTGCAGTGTAATAGGTGAGACATCGTGGAACAAGGCAATAGTAGCCCCCTCAAATTTGATGTGCGTGCGTCGCGCGTGCTCGGCGCATAATCTCTTCCTTAATGCCAAAGCGAAGGAAAAAACAAATAATATCCCTCGGCGGGGCATCCGCTGGCCCTTTTGGACGTAATGCTCTGTGGTAGCGTTCAATATCAATATGTGAGGTGTGGTCGCGGCCCAAAATGGAGTTAAATAGACGGAGCAGAATCCTACCCAGTTCTGCAGGTGACGCCTCTCCTTCCGGGAGGCCCCTGATTCTGATATTTTGTCTGCGTCTGCGGTTTTCGAGATCTTCCACGTGGCGTGTCACTGTGATCAGTAAGTGATGGTGTGCATCAACACACGTTGAGGTCTCCGTGATAAACGTGGCCTGGTCCCTCTGTCCACTCTCCACCCGGTCTAAGTGGCCATGGACGCCCCCTATATCATCACGCAGCATCTGAATATCCGCTGCCAGCTATTGACGGAGGGCGGTGGTCGCCACCGTCAGGTTCGCCTTCGTCGGGAGTGAGCGCAGGAGGTGGAGGACGTCCGTAGGGGCATCCCATGCATCGGCCGCGGAGTTTAGGGGCGACGCGGAGCCACATGGTGAGTCCGGTGCCATGTTGGGGGAGGTCGGGGCCTCTGGCTGTCCCATCGACGGGGTGAAAAACTGCCGGATGCCAGGTGTGGAGGGGTCCCCGCTGGGCCCGGGGGTCTCCGGTGCTTGGGAGATCTTCCTACCATGACCCATGGCCACCCTTCAAGCGCTCGGTGCTGGGGAGAAATTGGAGGTAAGCGGGAGTCTCTATGTAGCCATATTGGTCAGCAAATTGCAGGTGTAGTAGTCCACGCAGGGGCCACCCAAGAAAATTTATTATCTTTTTTTCCCCTTTTCTTCTCTGTGCTTTTTGGAAGAAGAAAAAAAAAAAAAAGGGGGGGGTTCTCACAGAAAAATTATGATGTACAAAATGTAGGTGTAGTGGACCCCTCGAGGCCCACCGAAAAAATTATAATTGTTCCTCTTCTTCTCTTTTTTTTTTTTCCTTTTTCTCTCCCCTCCTCCCCCCTTTTTTTTCCCCCTTTCCCTTTTTCTCTTTTTCTCCCTCCTCCCTCCTCTTTTTCTTTTTTTTCCTTTTTTCTTTCCCTTTTCTTTCCCCTTTCTCTTTTCCCCTCCCCTTCTCCTCCCCTTTGCAGGTGAATCAAAAAATGATTTTCCCTTTCAAGAAAGAGGGACAGGTAGGCCGCAATGGGTCACCCAGAAAAATTTATCATTAAGGGGCAGTCAGCAGAGTCTTGAGTAAGTATTACTCCAGGGCACAAGGTGGAGGGATTTGCAGGCCGGAATCAGTTCCTCCCCGTTCGAGGCGTCTAGGGACGGGTGGATTCTGTTGTCGGGGGCCTTAATGGTGCTGATCGTGGCCTCCCCTCGCTCCCACCGAAGGCTCCCGGTGAATGGTGGGAAGAGAAAAAAGAGAGGGGTGGTCAAGTGCTCTCAGCAGGAGGCTACCTTAGGTCGCTGTGTGAAGTGCTGTCAAGCGGGTGTCCCGGTCGGTGAGTGGAGATCGCTTTGTGGAGCAGGTGGGTAAACTTCACTCAGCTCACTCCGGGTAGCTGATGGTGGTGAGCGCGTCGCGTCCCGGTCCGAAGGGGCCGGTAGCTGCGTCCCCGGAAGTGAGTGCTTGCGTGGCGGAGGTCAAATCTCGACCCAGGCTTACCTCGTGCTGTAGGCCCGCGGGTGTCTGGCGGCAATATAGGCACAGCTGGGAGTTGCAAGGGACTCGCCGTATCACCTCCGCGGTCCAGGAGGGCACAGTGCATGCAAGTACGGCCGTGGGTGGTAAAAATTTGGCGAATAGATTCGCAAATTAGGATAATTTTGCAGGAGCTACCTCGAGGCACGTCTTCCCTGCTCGGCGTCAGACCACGCCCCCTTCTTTATTTTTTCTATAGATTTGTATTTCAGAATGCTTACAGAATAACGTATTGCAGATAATTCGAATGAATTGCAATACGTTACAAAATGAATGGTAGTCACCTAGAGGAAAGGCAGATAGGAAAGAGCTGAATATTTGATCAATAAATATGTAAAAATGTAAAAAAATAAATTATTTTTGCTGAAGAAAATTATACCATCAATAACGTTTATCAACAGAATACTTGCAAAACATTTCTGACATTTCTGACATTTAGCAAAGCATTAAATTCACATTCATCATATTCAAAAACTATAGGTCAGTCAGAGAATGAACTAATATTCCCAATAACATTTTGCATATTTTATCAGGAAAAATACAATAATGTTGCATAATAAAACGCAAGGCATATTTGTAATGCGAGAAAATAATGCAATTACTACTTTATATTTTACTTCTATAATAGAAGTATTGAAAACCAAAGCTAAATGGAGTACACTAAAGGATATATATATATATATATATATATATATATAAAAAAATATATAATAAAGTGTATTATTGCAGAAGTCAATTACACATCACAGCATTTCAAAGAACTACATCACAAAGCTCATGTGCTACCCTCCCCATATGCAGCATAGAACTCTGGGTAAGACATGCAAATGATGTCTGCAATTTCTCATTTTTTTGCATCTTAATCTTTAAAGTAACTCCAGTTTATTCTCCCAACATTTTAAAACATCACAGATATCAATCCCACTGTCAAACCCAGTATATCCTGGATACAATTTTTCTTGGATATACAAAACAATGCTGAGAATGAATAAATGCTGAATGGATACACAGCCTCACATTTATTAGCAATAAGCAATGACAACATTGAATGCAAATTAATAAACAAGTAATAATGAAGGCCTGAAGCACCTAAGGCGTAGGGCCCTTAAGTTGCCTCTGATGCCAGGACGCAGGGAGGATTTTTCTAGAACTGTTACAGCACGTGTGGAGGTTTGAGCGAGAGAGGTGTGGGAGGAGTTACCAGGAGGGTACTTAAAGGCGCGTGTGGGGAGGCTCTGCGCGCCTTTTTTCTCCTGAGGTAGAGCTGGAAAAATCTCCACCCTCCCATCTTGTTTTTATTTAGTTACGGGTTGGGTTGGTTTTTTAGTTAGAGTATTAGTTTTGTTGGGCTCCTTTTGTCACGGCGGGGGCTTGTAGGCAGTGCTGGGTAGGAGTTCCTTTTATTTAGGCTAATTTTGGTCAGATGGTTGGAAGTTGGGAGGTTTTTGTGGTTGGTTGGTTTGGAGGTGTGTGGTGGTTGTGTGGAGTCCGCTTTCAGCACTGGGTTATTGTATTATTTTGTTATGGGAATTTTTATGTCATGGGTATATTGTGTGGAGTTTTTAGCTGTGGCCTGTATATATATAATAAATAAATATATTATTCCACAGTTATGTGTCGTGTATTTTTTGAGTATTTATTGTCTCCCTGCGTACGACTTGGTCATAAGTCGGCGACTTAAATCTTTTTGCTACTGTATGATGTATTAGATTTGTTATTTAGTAAGATAAACATTTTCTAGCATGCAGCAAAATAGAAACACAACATACTTGTCCTTTACGATAAAAAAGATAACTGTTCCCTAAAAAAAAGTCCAATAGCTTAAATACAATAAATACACCTCTTAGCAAGTTCACCGCACAGGGTAGAAAACTACCACCTAGGGTACCAACAATGACCAAAGTCATAATATAGGCCAGTTAGTCTTACGTCAGTAGTGGGGAAATTAATGGAAACCATGTTAAAGGAAAGGATTGTTGAACATCTAAAAACACATAGATTACAGGATCAGAAACAACATGGGTTTACCTCAGGGAGATCATGCCAAACTAATCTTATTGATTTTTTTGATTGGGTAACAAAAATAATAGACACAGGTGGTGCAGTAGACATTGCTTATATAGATTTCAGTAAGGCTTTTGATACTGTTCCACATAGAAGGCTTATCAATAAATTGCAATCTTTGAGCTTGGATTCCAATATTGTTGAATGGATTAGGCAGTGGCTGAGTGACAGGCAACAGAGGGTTGTGGTAAATGGAGTTTATTCGGCGCAAGGTCTTGTTACCAGTGGGGTACCTCAGGGGTCAGTACTTGGACCCATTCTATTTAATATTTTTATTAGTGATATTGCAGAAGGTATTAATGGAAAAGTATGTCTTTTTGCTGATGACACAAAGATTTGCAACAGGGTTGACGTTCCTGGAGGGATCAGCCAAATGACAAATGATTTAGGTAAACTAAAATGGTCGGAGCTGTGGCAATTGAGTTTTAACGTGGATAAGTGCAAGATAATGCACCTGGGACGTAAAAACCTAAGGGCTGAATATAGAATATTTGATACAGTCCTAACCTCAACATCTGAGGAAAGGGATTTAGGGGTTATTATTTCAGAGGATCTAAGGGTAAGTAGTCAATGTAATAGGGCAGCAGGAAATGCTAGCAGAATGCTTGGTTGTGTAGGGAGAGGTATTAGCAGTAGGAAAAGGGAAGTGCTCATGCCACTGTACAGAGCACTGGTGAGATCTCACTTGGAGTACTGTGTGCAGTACTGGAGACCGTATCTCCAGAAGGATATAGACATCTTAGAGAGAGTTCAGAGAAAGGCTACTAAAATGGTGTACGGCTTGAAGGAGAAATGTTACCAGGAAAGGCTTAATGATCTTAACATGTACAGCTTGGAAAAAAGACGAGACAGAGGAGATATGATAGAAACATTTAAATACGTAAAGGGAATCCACAAGGTAGAGGAAGGGAGTATATTTAAAAGGAAACAAAGTAGCAAAACAAGAGGACATAGTCTTAGATTAGAGGGGCAAAGGTTTAAAAGTAACATCAGAAAGCATTATTTTACTGAGAGGGTGGTGGATACATGGAACAGCCTTCCAGTAGAAGTGGTAGAGGCCAAAACAGTAATTGAATTTAAGCAAGCATGGGATAGGCATAAGGCTATCCTAAACAAAAGATAAATCCAGGTAAAGTATCCATGTAAATGGGCAGACTAGATGGGCCGAAAGGTTCTTATCTGCCGACATTTTTCTATGTTTCTATATTTAAATGGCTTCTCATTCATTTTCACTGAAAAATTGTGTTTGTAAAGGATGCCTCACTAGTGTGTCCAAAGACACTGAATTGCTGTGACTTCAAGCCCAGACCCGGCTCCTCCATGAGTCAATATGGGTCACGGTGACCCAAGCAACACTATGCTTATCTCTCTCACAGGCAACCATTTCTGCCACCTCATACTGCCGGCGGGGAGCAGGGACAGCAAGTACTGAAGTAAAGCTAACAACGGTCCTGTATCAGTGTTTGCTGTATCCTCACACTGCTTGCAGTTGTGGTGATCACAACTAAGTGGTCGCAGATGCTCTGCAAGGAAAATACTGCTGAGGAGTTAGAATTGTGTGCTAGGCAGTAACTCTGCTGGCTGGCTGATTGTCTGGGCATGATGGGTGCTGAAGTGCCAGGCTCTCCTGTTGTTGAGGGGGGGGTTATCTGCTGTATGTCGGTGGTGTTTGTACACAAAATTCAAAAATTTCAGTGCTTTCTTGTTCGGTGCACTTGGTGATTCCGTTTCGCCGACCCTGCAGTGAATTCACTATTTACCGCAGGGTCCCTGAAGTGATCCGAACATGGAGTCACCGAAGAATGCTTAAGGCCGCCAAACAGATCCCTGAACTGCAGAAAAAAGGAACGCTGCTCTTCTTCTAATAGGTGTTTAAACCAATAAAAATGCATTCAAATGTGTCTAAATAGTAAAAAAGGTCTTCTAAAAATTAAAAAAGGTCTGTTACAGAATTGACAATTTACGCCTCTTATTGCGAATTAAACATTTCGCCTAAAAGATTTAAAAAAATACATAAAGGTGTTCCTAAAAATAATTAAAAAGATGGTTTGCTGAAAATGAAAAGAACAAATGGTTGAATAATAAAAAATCAAACGATAATATGTATTACGTTGTATCCTATGGGATTCGCTCATTAAAACCTGTCGAACTAAATCACCAAAAATCAGGGCATTTCACTGACACTTCAATGCTCTTCGAATAGATTAACCATTACTTCTCTATGAGACAATTTCGCTTCCCCCGAAGACCAACAAATTGCAGCGATCTGCACCGTATTTTAGATGTCACTTTTGACAGTATTGGGTGACTTGGCAGCTTTATGCATAGACGAACTACCACGAAACTGCACCGTACGGGGAAATTCATTATTAGTTGTAATTCGGTGGCAAGTTCTTTACTTAATAATTAACCTTTCTAGGGGTTCTTCAATAACGCTTACATTTATATGTACATATATATACACACGCACATTTTTTTTCCCTGCCTTTTAAATTTATGAGCTCTGTGGTCTCCCTTCAGCTCATCCATTTGCCAACATACTGCAGGTAGCAAATACAGAAGGCACCAGCATTATGAAGGGAGCAGTGAGTGTGCTCAAGTAGCATGCATGCAGCCAACCAGATCCCTTTCACGGCTTCTCAACTTTATTGAGCCATCTTTTCTTGAAACTGCATCAGTGAACAACAGTATACTGATGTTATTTTGACTATGGGACAATACAACCTCTGGAAGGCTATCCAACAGCCAGGGAAAGTCAATAAGGACATACCCCCATCATTTTGTATTAATTTGGCATTTTGTATTGCGAATGCCTATTGGATTCAAAAGACAATATAATATGTGTCATAGGTGAAATAATTGCTAATACATTCTCATTTTAAACCGTAAATATTAAACATAAGTCAAAAGTATCAATGGTGGCTAATACATTTATTTATTTGCAAAGTATTTTACCAGGAAGGATACATTGAGATTTCTCTCGTTTTCAAGTATGTCCTACATAACAGTAGGAAAGTCAATGTAAGCTGGCATCTTGAAAATTGGGTGGGGATTGCTTTTCTTATTGTATCTTTTGTATTCCACATTGTATAAAATACTATTGTGTTTAAGAAATCAGAGTAAAATTACTTTATCAAATTAAAAAACAAATAAAAAATCCCACAATAACATTTAAAGAACATTGTTATTCTTTTCTAGAATCGGACCTCTTTAAATTTGCAAGAAGATACAATTGTTATTTTTTATGTTTATTTTCATGATGAAAATGAACAATATTTTTGTAGAAAGGCTATTTATCGGTAGATTGTGATATTTAAAGAAAACAATCATGAACATTTACCAGAGCATGAAAAAAGAAAAGGTTTCTAGGTGACAAGATCATAATGCCAAAAGGACTCCCCATCACTTTGAGTTAAAAATGAGTCAGCTCTGTAAAGTATAAATAGAGAATGAGGCATGTGTAAAGGTTGCAGGAAATCAGTGTCTAAATATTTTATCTAAAACAAAACTCAATGTTATGAGAGATTTATATTTTTGAAAGGCAGTGGAAATGTTGGCTTGGAGAATATATATATATTTATTAGGGATGCACCGAAATTTCGGAGGCAGAATTTATAGGCCGATAATGGCCTTTTGGGCTGTCGACCAAAAGGAAAAAACTGGTTGAAAATAAAAACCGAAAATCCAGCATGTAATGAAGGCTGGAGCCTCCAGGTGGCGCTGCGACAGTACCTGAGCCGGTGTTGCATCTGCACAGGGAAAAGAAAAGGATTGAGTACCGTGATTTTTCCTGTCAGGATCAGGCAGCGGGAGAGTCATGGACGGCTTATAGGGAGTGCGATAGGTGCAGAACCCAGAACTTAGAAAGAAAACAACCACTGTGCTCCCTTTGGGCGAAAGCTGGCTGAGAGTTGGAGCTGCTCTCTGAAGCCTCAGGCTGCCCATTTCCCTGCACAGTGAGATAAAATAAGGACTCTGCTGTGTGACTATCTTCCCCTCTTGTTTACACTTCACTTATGTTCCACTAGCTCTGAGGGAGTCAGCAGACATGGGAGGCAGGTGACACTCATTTGTAAACTTTCCGTCAGGCTGCTGAAAGAGAGCAGCTACATCTTCCAGGTTAACAATTCCAGGGATCTGCAAACACGGCTTCCTTTGTATGTACCATCTCTCCTGCTGCTCTGGGTTAACAGCCAGAGGGATAGTCAGACAAACTAGGATTATACACAGGAGAGTAATGGTTAAACACACACTGAACGTGCTGAGGATATTGAAACCACATCAGGGCAAAGGACCAGTGTTCAGGTGTCTGATTTTAAACTTGGCAGGCGACGCGTCATCACACCGTGCCTATGTCAGTGACCTGTGGCCACTATTGGTGGCTACTTCATTCAGCAGCTGGCCAGCGAGGAAGGCGCTGCCAATCACTGGGACAAGGAAGCAACAGCGCGGTATGTGACACTATTCTGCTGAGTGCAGTGAGAAAAAGCCAGATTGCAGAGGGTCAAGGAGAGAGTGGGTGTTGTGGTAGTCAGACAGGCATACACAAGCTTTTCAAGGAGTTTGGAGGCAAAAGGCAGCAGGGACACGGGGCGGTAGTTGGAGGGAGCAGTAGGATCCAAAGATGGCTCTTTTTTCGGAGCCTGTGGCACCTGATGGTATTTTGGAGGGGAGCATGAAGCCCCCAGAGGTTAAGGACGGATTAAACGTGTGGGTCAAGAATGGTAAAAGAGAAATGGAAAAGTGTTTTGGTTAGATGTGAGGGAACGGGGTCGAGGGGGCAGGTAGTGGGATGTAAGGATCGTAATAAGTTAATGAGCTCTTGTTCAGTCTCAGAAGGGAAGGAGTTAAATGTGTGAGGATAGATATGATGAATATCTTCCTGCATGGGTGACAGCGGCATTGTTGAGATTTTGGTTGTTATCTGTTCTATTTTTGCTGTGAAAAAGCACGCTAGGTCTTCGGCATTGAGGTCTGTGTGAGGAACAGCCACAGCAGGACGGAGAAGGGAGTTGAATGCCCCAAACAGGCGTTTTGGGTTCCGGGAGTGATTGTGTATGAGGTCTATATAATATGACTGCTTGGCAAGAAAGAGAGCAGAGCTGTAGGACGGGAGCATAGATTTAAAGTGAAGAAAGTCTGAGTGGAAGTGTGTCTTTCTCAGACAATATCTTTGGAGAAACCAGATCAATTTGTTGTTCCAGGGTTGCAGGTTTTGTCGCCTCATTGACCAGAGTTTTGATAGTGCTAGCTTATCATGAGTGGGGGAAAGAGTAGAGTTGTAGCAGGTGACGGCTTCATAAGGACAGGAGAGAGATAGGAGAGACAAGAGAGGTACGGATATTTCAGCAGTCATCATCGATAGATAACAGCAATGCAAGGTTTAAACAGGCGGATAATATGGACCTCAAAAGTGGGGAAAGTAAGAATGGGCATGGAGAAACAGACTGAAAGGAGCAGTGGATGAGTAAGAATCCAACATCCCCACCGTAACTGTGGAACCTTTATATAAATATATATATAGAGAGCACACTATATCAATAAGTCAATTATATAAATACGAAAGGCAATTCCTCACGTTAAATATGCCAACTTCATGATGCTTTGCTCTTTTAACAGCTGTTCGTTAACCTTTTGCACAGGTCTAGTTATAGAACAATCTCTTGCTGTAGGATGATGATGAATTTTTGAATATTGATTGACATTTTGTTCATTTTTGGTCTAGGACAGTGGTTCCCAACCGCGGTCCTCAAGTGCCCCCAGCAGGCCAGGTTTTACAGATAACCTTGGGGAAATGCAGACTAAATCCTGCAATCACTGAGCAGAAAATCATATCACCTGTGCTGTGCTTCGAATACATGGAAAACCTGACCTGTTAGAACACGTAGAACTAGTAAAAAATTCACTGTATAGAAAAATAATAAATTACATAGAGATAGAATAAAAGCTCATAGTATGTTATTGAATTACTAAACAGATCACAGAATAAAGTGCTTATTACTTTAGAATAATCAAAAATCCTTTATATACTGTACACGCTGTAATGGAAGCAAAACAATAGGAAGTCAGTCTTTTTCAGTAGGGATGTGCATTTCGGATTCGGCCGAATTTCCGAAAATTTTCAGATCCGAAAACGGCAGATCGGAACAAATTTTCGTGCCAAAACGAAAACTTTTCGGAATTTTCGAATGGACTAGAAATGTGTAAAATCGAAATTCATTTTCGTTCCATTCGTGATTTCGGCTCCATTCGTGTTTTCGGTTCCATTTCAGTAATTTCGGACATCGTATTTATATCGCTGATTCTGTAATTAAATTTTGTATCATTCCCATCTTAATGTTTCCTTCTTGTAAAACCAGAGAAATCTCAATGTATCCTTCTCGGTAAAATCCTTTATAAATAAATAAATAAATAAATGTATTCTTTTTGTGAAAAATTAGAAATCTCAATGTATCCTTCCCGGGAAACCACAGAAATCTCAATGTATCATTCTTGTAAAAAATGAGAAATCTCAATGTATCATTCTTGTAAAAAATGAGAAATCTCAATGTATCCTTTTTGTAAAAAATGAGAAATCTCAATGTATCCTTCTTGTAAAACATGAGAAATCTCAATGTATCCTTCCTGGAAATCCAGAGAAATCTCAATGTATCCGTCTTGTAAACCATGAGAAATCTCAATGTATCCTTCCTGGAAATCCAGAGAAATCTCAATGTATCCTTCTTGTAAAACATGAGAAATCTCAATGTATCCTTCTTGTAAAACATGAGAAATCTCACTGGCAGAATTATCGTATCGCAGAATTAGCGTATCGTATAATTATCGTATCCCAAAAACCATTAGTTTAAGTCAAAATGAATAAACACTTTGAAACGAGAACAGACGTTCCGAAAAACAAGAAAATTTCCGAAATCACGAAAAAACAGTCGATACGAAAAACGAAACGAACCGAAACGAAAATGTACAAAATCCGAACGAACCAAACCGAATCGAACCGAAAAAAAAAAATCGGTGCCCAAGCCTATTTTTCAGGGCCAACTATAAAGATATACCAAAATATTCTTAAATAGATAATAAAGAAGGAAAAAGTTACTTTTTTAAGTTATTTTCTTAACCTTTCCATCCCAGTACAATGTGCTATTTTATCATTTTTCTTAGTGCTTATTGGCTGGATGCCTGGTTTATAAAAACACTTGAGAAAAGCAAAACTAATTAAGACAAATGATTTAATATGTTTCATAGAGTGTACCAGAACCACCTGTCTAGCTAAATCTAGAGATTAGTTTATTTCTTTTAAATGTTTTGGGTAAGTACATGCATAAAATTATAGAAAGGGATAAATTAGAACAAATCTTTTTCTAAGAGACACTAGATCATTCATGTTATCTAACAAGAAAACTGCAAACCGAAATATGTTTGCTTTTACTTTGGACATTATATCAGTGCACTGAATCCTATTAGTATTTTGGCATGATAATCTGCATATGGAATTCTGAATATTTTAGTAAACATAGACAGAGGAAACAAATCAGGAACTGCTCAAATTTGCAAAATGCTTCATCTTGGAAAATATGCGATCTGGCTGAAAACAAGAATGAACAATCTAAAATCACCTGAAGACCGGTATGTTGGAATGAGGGGACCCTCCTCCCAATTATCAAAGGACTAAACTCATAAACAATATACAAACAAAAAATAGATATTAAAAAAGTGGTAATGTTATAAGCACCCTTGGCAGAGTTAGGAGGCATAAACTTTAATTATAGTCCACATAACATAGGAGAAGAGCTACAGCAAAAAAGAGGAGAAAAGAAAACAGAACAATACAACATAAATTCTAATATCTAAAAATCAATAGTGGCTATGGAATATATCTACTGGGACTACCCACAGCTAAAACACAAATTTCTCGCCCTTGAAGAAAAGTATGCTTCCTCCTGAATGGCAGACACCACAATAGTAGGGGTCTCTGACTAAAGGGACAAAATAATGGCAATGTTAGGATTTCTACCATGAAAGAGAAACAAACTAGAGAGGAAGGAGCACAGCAAAAGGATCACACGTAAAAAAATGCTAGACAGGAGTTAAAATCATCAAGTGACAGTTGAAAAGTAACGCCCCATGTGCGTTTCGCCCTGCCAAATGCTGGTTTATGAAGATCGTTATCGTAATCTGTATTTTAGCATTGGATTGTTTGTGCTGCATTATGGATCTAGTGTTTCTCCACTAGGTGGCTCTGTTCTTTTACCCTTTTAAATACTTTTCATTACCTTGACAGGTGTTTAATCTGAGTTTCTGTCACTAGGATGTCAGTATGAATAGGTGGGAACATTTTTTTAAAAAAAGTATTTTACCAGGAAGGACACATTGCGATTTTTCTCCTTTTCAAGTATGTCCTGGGTGGTGAGTATGTACCATTAGGTGTCTTGGCCAAGGATGCTTACTGGAGAGGTGCTCTTGCCAGGGTTCAAATCTGTCTCCACAGTCAAAGAGCAGTGATGTTACCTCTACTCCTTGTCTTCTTTTCACTTGAGTTAATGTATATTTACACTATCAGGGTTATTCAAAGAGATCCGAATTGGGGCCGAAAGGTAACCGAACAGTGAAATTCAGCATTCGGTTGCCTTTCCTGGCCATTCGGTTATTCAGAGAGCAGGAAGTTCGCCAAATCTTGGTGAATTGCCTGCACATACGGTGCCTGGTTGGTGCCTGTTCGAGGGCAGTGAAATCCCCATAGAGAAGCAATGCTTCTTCTATTCAGAGAACAAAAACCAGCTGTGAAAAGTTGCCGAATTGCCCTGCTGTTCGTGATTTCATTCGACAGGTTTATTCAGGCGAATCCCATAGGCTTCAATGTTAAAAATATTCCTGTTTTAATCCAATATCTAAAAAACCGTTGATTATAATATTATGCAGTTAAAAGTCTATTTATAGATTTTTTAGGATCTTTTATGCATTTTTCGGGATTTTTTAGCGAAATTTTTTTTCCGTTTATTTTTTTTCATTGTTTTTTTCTTTTTTCTGTAACAGCCCTTTTTATTATCATTCATTGGACCTTATATGTAAATTTCAGACATTTTCGTTCTGTAGTTTGCAAAACAGCGTTTCACTTTTCAAACGTTTTTTTTTCTTCGTCTGCGGTGTTGGCTTTTTCCGGCGGCTGCTCTGCGCTGTGATCGGTGGCTGCTCGGGTTTCTCCACGGTGTTCACATGGGTTAATCAAGATGTTTTTGTGGGTTTCGGTGTGCGTTCCCCAGGTATTGCGGTGAGTGTTCGTCGTGTTTGCTGCGGCTTTTCCCTGCACTACGACAGCCCTGTGGTGCTTGCTGAATACACCGCAAGGTCGCCGAAATGGGATTGCCAAATCGCACCAAATTGAAGAGAACGAAAAGTTACCGAGCGTGTGGTGACTTTTCGATTCTCTTTGAATAACCCTGATAGTTTTAGTATTTCAATGTTCTTGAACCTAGGACATCCTTGAAAACGAGAGAAATCTCAATGTATCTTTCCTGGTAAAATATTTATAAATAAATAAATAAATAAAATAAATAATATTTCAAGAAGTAAAATTAATTTACTTGAACTATTGTGTATCGTGGTCCAATAATGAAATATTAATTATGGAATAATACAAAAAAAATTGCATAACAGAACATAATTCCACAAATAAAGAAATATGCTAATGTTTTTCACATATGTTCAGCAAGTTATCAACTTAGATTAGTTTATGAAATACAATTTCATAAACTAATGTTAAACCTTAACCTGTATAACGTTTTCCATGACCTTCCCTCCATTCCTTCCTTCTCTGCTTATTATGTCATGATTCAATGATACACACAACGCACAGTCATTTAAATTTGTCACTATTAAAATTCAGTGTCACTGAAAATCAACTCATATGTTATTCAAAAATGTCATAAAGCGAGTTCCATTATTCTAGAGTTTGCTTTGAATCTTTTTAAAGTGTTTAAAGCCTTCTGTAAGGTTAATTTGTTATTTTTCGGGGCGTGGCTGGCTGCCATCGGGAACAGACGTGTCTTGTGCTGCTACCCTTAGGGACCCACAGCTGATTTATTTGACGACAAATTCGACATTGGGGTCCCTGCGGGGCTAGCCACAGGAACCGAACTGTCCGGGGTCCGATTTGTCCCCCCCCCCGGACCAGAGACACGACTCCTGGAGCCCTCATTCCCTGTGGTACACACTCTGTCGGCCATCTTGGGGCCTAGGAAAGGACTCCAGACCTGATTTTCCTCTGATCCCGCATCTGGGTGTACGGTTGCTGCGAGTTGAGGGGATGGAAAGCCCACATTTCCTGGCTGTTGTGGCTGTCCCCGGAGCGACTGGGGGAACAGACTGGAGGTGGCGGCTGGGTTGTCCTCCCTCCACCAGGACTCTGGGATCTATTCTAGATGACCTCGAGGCCTGTCTGGAGTCGGTGGGAGGAGAGGACGACGACAAGCCACTTACACGCGGTACATGGCGCCGACTTATGGAGGTGTTGAGCGGACGAGCGGAGGCGCCGGATCGAGAGGATTCGGGGGATGAGTCAGAAACGGAGACTCCCGAGATTGACGATGGTACAGAGCAGCTACCGGCAGAGATTGTGGAGGTGGCGGAGGACCCTGTGCGGTTTGCCATCGCCCAGCACATGTTGAAACTGCGACGGCACCCTAGGAGGCAGTCGGCCGGCGGGTTGCAGCGCTTACCTGGGGACTATGCTGTTTAGGAGCTAACCTGGAGGATTTTGTCCAGTTGTGCAGTATGGGAGATGCCTAGGCAGGACGAGGCTGACCACGCTGCCTTTCTGCTGGACATGTGCTGAGGTGGTCTGTATAGTCCCCTATTTGGCCGGTTCTATGTTGCAGACCTGGGCGATTTTGATCAGATGACCCCCCCATGCCGCTTTATATCATGGGCTAAGACCCCCCCCGTCTTTCCTTTATTCTGATCTGCTCCCCCCTTATTTTAAGAGATGCTTTGTTTATTATTGGAGGAAGCTGTAATTTTTGTCCCCCATTCCCATTGGAATTTTTCCTGCGACAACTTTGCGACTTTCCCTTATTCCTTGCTGTGCTTCGAGGACTCTAGCATTTTAATCGCCTCCCTTTCCCCTTTTGTCGTTATGCTGTTCAGTAGACATGAGCATTCATTTTAGTACTAAAACGATTTAGTCAGAATTTTAGGAGAATTCAGTTTTAGTGTGACTCAAGAGAAACGAAACTGCTCAGTACAAAAAACGAAAGGAACTAAAATTAAATGCACTACATTTTAGTTTCAGTCCTTTTTGTGATATTACATTGATGAGTGAAGGAGACCAGCAATGAAGAGCGCAACATCGCAACATCCAAAGTTCTGCACCCTCCACATGCCAATGCAGTAGGATGTTCTATACAGAGAGGGGCATTAATTAATGCAGGAGGATGTTCTATACATTATACAGAGAAAGGTATAAATTGAGGAGGATGTTCTATACAGAGAGGGACATTAATTAATTCAGGAGGATGTTCTATATATTATACAGAGAGGGGTATTAATTAATGCAGGTGGATGTTGTATACATTATACAGAGAGGGGTATTAATTAATGCAGGAGGATGTTCTAAACATTATACAGAGAGGATCCTTTTTTTAGCCCTTTAAATCCAGTGGCTGTGAGTGCTGAGATCGGCTGCTTGTTACATTATCTCTCAGTAAAATGTATCAGGCTCAGCTGTTACAGTAACTGACTGTAACAGCGCTCAGAGTTTCAGTAAAACAAGGAAATAATATTGTTCTAACCTCTTATATATAAAAATATTATTTACTAGTTTTACTGAAACTCTGAGCGCTGTGATGAGCAGCAGTCAGTTACTGTAACAGCTTTGCCTGACACGGGGCAGTATTTCAATGTTGGTGCTAACTTAATCAGAGCTGTTGTAAACTGAAAACCTCCATAGGCTATAATGGCTCAGGGAAGTTTACAACAGCTCTGGTTATGTTAACACCAACTATGTAATATGGCCCACATTGTGCTGAGAGTGAGAGATACTGTAACAAGCAGCGATCTCAGCCCTCTGAGGAGACACTACAATAGTAATTGTATCCATTGGTTTTCGGATGAATGAAATTAGTTTTCATACTAAAGAACTGAAAACGAATTTCTTTAGTAACTAAATAAATTGCATTTTAGGACTAATCCATTAGTTCAAAACTAAATTTTGTACTGTGCACATGCCTACTATTCAGAGACGCTTCGGACACTATTTTATTTCTCTTTTCCCATTGACATTCCCCGGCTGGGGATAACTCTGAGACTTTCTTTTACTTTTATTTTTTATTCAACTGAAGCATTTTTGATGACTTTTGCTATACCCCCTCCCTCACCCCTGCTTTTCGTCATTCTGCAGATTTTTCATATGCCCCCTTTATGTTTATCTCTACGAAGTGTTTATATCGATGGCTTAATATGTGGCCCTGTGCGGCCCTTACTCGTTCTGTTTAAGCGATGACCTCTTTGCAAAATAAAAAATTTAAATACAAAAGAAAATAAAAATTATTTGTCGTGGTCCGCCTATGGGATCCTGCTGATAGACCTGTATTTCATAGCCTGGTACCAACAGCTCTTGCTCTGAATGCTTTACTTGGGGTTCCCATCCGGGTTTTCCCTAAGCTCAGTGCTATGTCCAGGCTCCTGGAGATCCAGCCTGGGTCTTCCTTTCCAGCCTAGGAATTACAGCTGAGGCCCATCTGCTATCAAGCCTCCTTACTAAGCAAGCAGTGGTTCTGCATTGTTGTTCCCTGTCCTAGGTAACTAGGCGGTGTGCGTACCTGCTAACCTGATCCTAGTAGCTCCAGCGATCCAAGCAGCTCCAGCCATCCAAGCAGCTCCAGCCATCCAAGCAGCTCCAGCCATCCAAGCAGCTCCAGCCATCCAAGCAGATCCAGTGATCCAAGTATCTCCAGTGATCCAAGTATCTCCAGGGAACCAAGTATCTCCACTGATCCAAGTTTCTCCAGTGCCTACAAGTGTATCCTCAGTCCACAAGTGTGTCTTGTATCCATCACAGTTTAGTCCATGGTCAAGACTTCCTGGTCGCTGCACAAGTGGGTTTTCAACTGCGTAGCCCACTATCCTCAGTTTGGATACCTACCTGTGGCTTAGACTGCTTTCAACACCTTCCCTGACCTTATATCAAGGTACCACTGCCTGCTGTCCTGATTCATTCTTGGTGGACCTTGTGTGCAGTCTGGACTACATTGCCCACAATCCTTTGCTATAGACTTTGCCTGAGTTATACAGTATTGACTTCTTCTGTTCATTCTGATGCCTGCTGCCTATTCCCATTTGTGTTCATTAAAACTGTATCATCTGCTTGATATCTTGTCTGGCCTCCCCACTGCGTCGCCTGCTGGGCTCACATCTGAACCGCACACGCCACCGTGACATTGTAAACTCTTGGTTCATTGGCAGAGCACTGTACAAGTGCTGCATGTACCAGATTGACCCAAGCATAGGTCCAATTGTTTCATTTGTATTGCTATGTCTTTTGTCTGTATGCTTCTCTTTTGTAAAGCTCTGATGTATATGTTGGTGTACTATAAATGCAGTAAAGCAATTGCATTTACAGTGGGACAAGTCAAGTCAGCAACACTCACATTGAAAGTTGTTATATATGCAAATAAATCCGCATATATGGATTGATGTCTATATGCCTAAATACACAACTGCAGTCTTCAGGATTCTTTATGAATGAAGTTGCTTAATTAGCTTCTGCATTGGTTAATCTTTATTTCGATTTCTTGAACTATCAGGGTTATCCAAAGAGACCCGAATTGCTTGAGAAAGGTAACCGAATGCTGAAAATCAGCGTTCGGTTACCTTTCCTGGACATTCGGCTATCCAGAGAGCAGGCAATTCACCAAATCCTGGCGAATTGCCTGCACATACGGTGCCTTTTCGGTCCCTGTTCGAGGGCAGTGAAATCCCCATGAAAAAGCACTGCTTCGGCTATTCAGAGAACACAAACCAGCAGTGAAAGGTTCCCGAAATAACCCTGCCATTCGGTGGTTTAATTCGGCAAATTTATTCAGGAGAATCCCATAGGCTTCAATGTTAAAAATATTCCCGTTTTAATTCAATATCTAATAAACCGTTCATTATAAAATTCTGCAGCAAAAAGTCTCTTTATTTATAGATTTTTTAGGATACTTTAAGAATTTTTCAGATTTTTTTTTTTTAAAAGTCCGATTTTTTTTTTTTTTTTTTCTGTAACAGCCCTCTTTATTATCATTCCCTGGACCTCCTGTGAAAATTTCAGACATTTTCGCTCAGTAGTTTCTTTGCAAACAGCGTTTCTTTTTCCGAGATTCATACAAATGGTTTTTCTAATTTATTCACTGCCTCCTCTACGTCACAGCTGCTTCGGCTCTGTGTGATTCGGCTCCTGTTCCGCTTCTTCGAAGGTTAATCCAGATGTTTTTGCTTGTTTTCAGCGTGCATTCGGTTAGTTTTCGTCAGGTTTGCGGCAGCTTTTCCCTGCAATTCGGGGACCCTGTGGTGCTTGCTGAATACACCGCAGGGTCACCGAAATGCAATCGGCAAAAGGAACCGAATTGAAGAGAATGAAAAGTCACCGAACGTGCGGTGACTTTTCGAATCTCTTTGGATAACCCTGAGTATGTATATTTACCCTGTATATGCAAATAGATGCCTTGTTAAAGTTATAAGAGATAAAGGATCTTCATTCCTATTTCAAGACATATCTACTAATTTAAAAAAAAACTCTTAATACAGGGCTGTCAATCACATGGCCCCACAGATGTTAGTAAAAAAAAAGTATAGGGCGGATCTATGGATTACAATTACAAAGAACCATAATGGTACAGTAAAACAGACACTGAATTATATATAGCGCCCCCTAGTACCTCACTCCCAGATGTTTAGAATATTAGCAAGCATGTCAACAATACCGCTGCACCAGGTAGGATCACGTCCCTCGTTCAAGAAAAAACAAAGTTTTAAAAAAAATTCCAAAAAATGCTTACAAGATCCTAAAAAATCTAAAAATAAGGAGACTCTTTACTGCAGAATATAATAATAAACGGTTTATTAGATATTGAATTAAAACGGGAATATTTTTAACATTGCAGCCTATGGGATTCTCCTGAATAAACCTGCCGAATGAAACCACCGAATGCAGGGCATTTCGACAACTTTTCACAGCTGGTTTTTGTTCTCTGAATAGACAAAGCATTGCTTCTCTATGGGGATTTCACTGCCCTCGAATAGGCACCGACCAGGCACCGTATGTGCAGGCAATTCGCCAACATTTTGCGAACTGCCTGCTCTCTGAATATCCGAATGGCCAGGAAAGGTAACCGTACGCAGAATTTCAGTGTTCAGTTACCTTTCGGCCACAATTCAGATCTCTTTGAATAACCCTGTTAGATTCTCGGTGTCGTGCACCACCGACTACGACACAATTTTTCTGCACTTGAATGTGACTGGTGCATATCATTTGAATATTTGACCGCAGGCTCCAACCCTGCACTCTTCCACAATACCTAAGAGGGGTTACAGTGTGAAGGCACTAGCTGGCACCAAAGGCCAAATATTTGGTGCACTGACCCGCATACAAGGCAGCCATCAGAAATGATGGGGCCCTTACTGAACCACACGATGGGGCCCCCCGTAAACTTCCTCAACCAGTAACAGCTTTTCGCCCCCTTCCAAAACAAAATAGGACATAACACAGTTCCACAGCAATAAAACTCAGTTATGTGTGATGTATATGAGCGTATCTGTCACGGCTGGGGCTCAGAGGCTAGTGAGAGTGGCGCCATCGACAAGCCGGGTGCCAGGAGTTGCGCCGGCTTCCGGAGCTTGCAGGCTGGTCAGGAGATGGGAAGTGGCAACATCTGGCTCAACTACTTCAAGAGCCTGTACAAAGACATTCCCAAAGAGGAGCTAACTGGGGAACAGGAACACATCATCAGAAGACTACATGAACTGGAGGAAAAAAAAAAAAATCAAGGATTTCCAAAACCCTTTAGATACACCCATTACAGCCCAAGAAGTAGCAGAAAAAATTCAAGATCTGCGAAGTAAAAAAGCCAGCGGGATGGATGGAATTCTTCCAGAGATGATTAAACACGGCTCTCCAAAAGTACACACCGCAATATGTAAAGTTTTCAACCTGGTTCTGAGCGTTGGATTCTACCCTCAAGTATGGAACCAAGGCCTCATAACACCCATCCATAAGAGTGGAGACCAATATGATCCAGCCAACTACAGAGGGATATGTGTCAGCAGCACACTGGGAAAACTGTTCAATAGCATCCAGAACAAAAGAATCCTCAGCTTCCTGACACAGCATAACATCCTCAACAGAAGCCAAGCGGGGTTCATGCCAAACCATCGCACTACAGATCACATCTACACCCTGCACAGTCTTATCAAGGACCATGTCCACAATACAAAACATGGGAAAATATTTGCCTGCTTTGTGGACTTTAAGAAGGCCTTTGACTCAGTGTGGCACCCAGGCCTGTTCCTCAAACTACTGGAGAGTGGAATAGGAGGGAAAACATATGACGTCATCAAGAGCTCATATAATGAGAACTTCTGCAGCATAAAGGTGAATGGGAAGAGAACAGAGTACTTCCGGCAGGCTTGTGGAGTCAGACAAGGCTGCAGCTTAAGTCCAACCCTCTTTAACATCTACATCAATGGACTGGCTGAAGCTCTAGAATCCTCCTCAGCACCAGGACTAACTCTACATGACACCGAGGTGAAGTTCCTGTTGTATGCAGATGACCTCCTATTACTGTCACCAACAGAAAGAGGTCTACAAGACAGCCTGGAAGTGCTGGGAAAATACAGTGCGGCACGGGCACTACCCATCAACCAAAAGAAAACAAAGGTCATGGTTTTCCAAAGGAAGAACGCAAAAACCAAGAGTTCCTCTTTCACACTTAATGACTGCACTCTTGAGGAAGCCAACAGCTACACATACCTCGGCCTAGAAACAAACCGATCTGGAAATTTCAAACCAGCCATAGAGGCCCTAAGAGACCAGGCGTGTAGAACCTTCTATGCCATCAGAAGAAAACTCTACAAACTAAAACTGCCTGTAAGAGTCTGGCTTAAAATCTCTGATAGCGTCATCGCTCCAATCCTCCTTTATGGCAGTGAAGTTTGGGGCCCCATCACCTACCCTGACCAACCCAAATGGGACACCAGCCCAACAGAAATATTCCACCTGGAATTCTGCAAGCACCTCCTCCAAGTCCATCGGAGCACCTCTAACAATGCTTGCCGGGCTGAGCTGGGCAGACTCCCCTTACTTCTTGCAGTACAGAAGAGGGCGCTATCATACTGGGACCACCTAAACATCAGCAGCCTCAACTCATACCACCATAAAGCCCTACTGGCCAACAAGGACCACCCCAAACCATGTGGGTAGCAACAACTCATATCCACCCTGATCATCCAAAACCCCCATGAATGCAACCTGACAAAATATAAAATAAAGGCCCTAAGTAACGATTCCAGGGATAACTATATCAGAGAATGGAGACATGATATAGCAAACTCCAAGAAACTCACCATTTACCAATCCTTACAGAGGGAATACAAACTGGCCCCATACCTGGAGGTACTACAAGACCCCAAGGACAGACAGATCCTGAGCTGGTACAGACTGAGCGCCCACAGCCTGGAGATCGAATCAGGGTGGCATAGACAGACCTACAAGCCCAGGGAGAATAGACTGTGCCAGCATTGTGACCAGGGGGCCCTGGAAGATGAGGTCCACTTCCTCCTACAGTGCCCCAAGTACTCAGCACTGAGGGAAACTCACTTCCAGAGACTCTCCGCTCTCATCCCGGACTTCACCTCTATAGAAGAGACGAGGAAACTCCACATCATACTGGGAGAAGAGGAGCCGGCGGTGAAAATATCTGCCCAATACGTCACAGAATGTCACAGACTGAGAGGAACATGAGAGATCCCAGACTTATAAATCCCAACACGGACTTGCCCCCATCCGACTTCACATTATCCCTTACCCCTGATAATGTCCATGGACTTGTCCATTCCCCCCATATATGTCCCACTACCCCCCCTCCACCCCATATGTTTTGGCAAAGCTAAAATGTATTTGGTCCTGCTAATAAAGCTTATTTTGATTTTGACATGATGAGAGTATGGCTTTGGTCTCAGAGACTTTCTCAATCTATATTAACCTCCCTGGCGGTATTCCCGAGTGTGACTCAGGGTTAAATTTCACTACCGCGAACGGTATCCCCGAGCCACACTCGGGCTGTATACAAACCTCATCCTGCGCTCCCTCGCTGTCCCCCGCAGTGTGATCACGGAGACTTGCTTCCTGGTAACGCTCCCTGCGAGTCACGCGATGCAGGGGGTGGGACCAGGCAGCAAATTAGCAAACTGTAAAATATAATATACATATGAGTGTAAAATCCAACAGCATGACTTGCTCATGAATGGCCACTAGGTGGCACTAACAGATCAGAAACACCATACACATTCTAAGACTGTATATATGGTTTGTAGATCTCTTATTTGCAAGGATTTCAGTGAGTTATACCTAATTATTACAAGCCTACTATATAAAATAACACGTTTCCTTTCAAAAAAAATTGAGACGCTTTTAGACACACAATTTTGAAAAAAATTAGACCGCCAGGGAGGTTAAGTGGCTTGCTTCCGCTTTGGTGTAATGCCCTCACACTGTCATTTCTTCCTGTTCTTTCTCTACACTATCTTTCCTATTATCCCTATTTAGCTCATTTTTTTCTTCCTCTTTATTCTTCTTGCCATGCTATCATCCCTGATATCACAACCTTGATATACATCATTGTCTTCTAATTTCTTTGCTAGATTTATAACCTGTGACTGCTGAACTGTATGAGCCTTTGTTATCGTAATGGCTCAATGTGGTGGTTATCATTAACAGCTCACCCTGATTTTACTCCACTTTGTTATGCCAATGGCAATATTCAGATTGGTTTTTTTGCACAACTCAATTTCCCATTCGTTCTGTACATATTTTTACTATAATTTTTTCATATTTTCTATACATAAAAAAAATCTAAAGTCAGATTACAAGTATACAAAAAAAATCAACAAACATACAAATAACCACAACCAGTTATGTTCTACAAAATAAAAGTATAAAAGTGAAGTATTGATGTAGTTAAATTAATATTTTGCAGGTAAGCATAGTAACTTAAAGTTAAAAGTCGGTATCAAAATTAAATTCTTCCTACAAAGTTGTGAAGAGGTTGACTTATGAATACATAACGTTTCATTCATTTGCTAGTTTATGACTGCGATTGATACATTTGCATTTTATAGAAGATGAGATAGCTATGATGACAGAAGTTAATAAAATTCAACAGTATTTTCATAGTAAAGTCATAAATTTAAATTTGAAACTGTCTTAAATATTTCAGTAGTTTGCACATTAAAATATGAATTCCATGTATTTCCTCTCAACACTATATACACTATTAATTTCAGAATGTTTGGCAAATGCCATGCAGTTGACAAATTGTGTAATCACTTTTCCTAAGTGCCCCTTGTTGAAAACTATATTAAATGCAATGCTTATCTTGGGTTTTGATAATTTGGTTTAGATTAAATGATCACTAACAATTCCATAGTTTAGAACAGAATTTAAAAGCCTCCCTCTAGGTTTTATATATTTTATTTTATTTTTCATTTCCAATTACTTTCTATGTTAATGCTAAAAAAGAGAACGATAAGGAGGTCTAATAGATAAACCCCTTTACAACTGGAGGAGTGGTAGCCCAAAGATACATACCGATTGTAGGTTTCAAGTGTGATAGGTGCCTTTAGCGACCATATGGTTTAATCTAATGACACATCAAATTGATAGAGGGATATTAGGTGACTGTCCCTACAACTTCAGCCCTATTTTAGTTGGTGTTTTAATATGTGATACTTTGTATTTCTTAATAAAGTTTCATTTTATTCCTTTTTTCTCGTTTTTTTTTCTATTGGGACTCATTCTCACAGGAGTCTACCACTCTTCAGCTTGTAGGGGGGGCATTTTTTAGGCCTCCTTAACTTTCCATTTTAAGAGTAGTCATTGACTGTGATTTAGTGCCATTTGGAAGGAGGTGGAAGGGAGCTCTTCTTGTTGTCAATGGGCCCATAGTTTGTGTGCTATATCTGGTTGATAAAGTAAAAAAAAAGACAACTAATGAATAAATATAATGATCAAATGTTCTATGAAATATTCACTTAACGAAAATAGTGACATTTCACAGGTTATAATGCATAACTTAATCTGAGCAGCAAAAAATGGTTAACAAATATTGTCAAAATTACAGTCCTATTCAGCTTTTTGTATCCAAGACTATAGAGACATACAAGTGTTGTTCCAAGTCAATACTCATTAAGAAGACTTGCCATACATACATTTGTGAGTCTTTTAGGGTCAGTTTGCATTTCTGTATCCTACAGTTTTCACCATTACTTATTTGGTGTAATCTTCTTTGATGAGAATCGCAGTACCCAAATCTGACATTAAATTTAAATAATGGCATAAGTTTTAACTTAATAGCTCCAGCCACTATAACATCCATGCTGCAAGCTTTGTGCATGGCTCCGCATTGTGTGCAGCTCTTTAATGTGTAGGAGTGCACTGATACTTTTTTGTTTTGCCGTGTGTGTGTGGACTAGCCATGATCCAAGAGCACCTCTACTACAGTGGAAACAGTACTTTGAATTACTATATACAATGAGTGCATTATTCCCTTTCTCAAAAGGAATATACATATCGATTGCCTGATATATGGTCGGAATGTTGCTGGTATCCCTTCCCCTCAGTGGTAACGCTTCTCCATACCCGTCTCTTGGTTAAAGGCCAGTGATGCTGTTCTGGTCGGTGTTTCTAGCTTGTTGTGATCAGGAAGCTGAAAAGTCAGAGATCTCAAACACATTGGTAAACAGCCCTGGCTTCTACACCTGCACTGTGACAACCATATTTTGCTAGTGTATAACTAAAGAGTAAGGGGTATTCTGAAGAATACTCTTCTTTCACAAAGACATGTCGGGAACATCCTCCGCATATAGCAGGGAATCCCCATGACTTTCCCCACACATCATTCACATCCATGGGGTTAAAGTGTTTACCCCTGAGAACTGCATATGTTAAAACGGACTAATGTATTCATTGTTTTCACTGCATATTATTAACATCATTTTTCAAGACTCTTGGTCTAGGCTCCTGGCTAGGCCAATTAGTTTGTGGCTTACTCCTTATTCTCCTAATTTGTTGTAGCATTTATGTTAGAAACATAGAAAAATGTCGGCAGATAAGAACCTTTCGGCCCATCTAGTCTGCCCAATTACATGGAAACTTTACCTGGATTTATCTTTTGT
Organism: Leptobrachium leishanense; assembly: GCA_009667805.1. Taxonomy (NCBI): domain Eukaryota; kingdom Metazoa; phylum Chordata; class Amphibia; order Anura; family Megophryidae; genus Leptobrachium; species Leptobrachium leishanense. Next base: position 118,012,773 of record CM019066.1, read on the forward strand.
TTAGGATAGCCTTATGCCTATCCCATGCCTGCTTAAATTCAATTACTGTTTTGGCCTCTACCACTTCTACTGGAAGACTGTTCCATGTATCCACCACCCTCTCAGTAAAGTAATGCTTCCTGATGTTACTTTTAAACCTTTGCCCCTCTAATCTAAGACTATGTCCTCTTGTTTTGCTACTTTGTTTCCGTTTAAATATACTCCCTTCCTCTACCTTGTGGATTCCCTTTACGTATTTAAATGTTTCTATCATATCTCCTCTGTCTCGTCTTTTTTCCAAGCTGTTGTTTATCTCCTAATCAAAAGTCTAATTTCCCGTTGCAAAAAGGCCCCCAAGTTAAAGATTTCTCACTCCTTGGAGGCTACCCTTCAAATAGTTGTCTGCGTTTACACTATGGGAAGAGGCTTACATGGTGAGGTATCCCAGAGCTTTTCTTCTGTGGGAACTCCCGCATTGCACTTACAATTGCTCTGGCCCCCAATGTACTGGGTAAGTATGTGACTTTAGAATTGTGTGTTATCCCTTTCGGATAAAAGAAGGGATTGAAGGACAATGTGGGCCATACCGATCAATAACATACTAATCAATAATAAAGATACATATACTTACATCCACACATTAAGAATACTAATGGTCAAATGTAAGCTGAGTATAAGTTTGGTTTCTTGAGAACTATCCTTTTCTGTGGCACATAGACTACTGCCCCCACAACAGTTGGGGGTGTGCCCATAACTTGTCCTTCGTGTTTACTAACCATACAGAAACATGTAACACCTGTTAGCATCATGTGTCATGCGTCGCTGTGTGTGAGGAGCAGGGGAGTCCGGTTTGCAGCAAATGCAGGAGACCATACAGGTTGAAGGGCACGGTTTAGTTTATTTTATGCACCGGCAGAACAAAAAGGAATATACAGGACTAGAACTAAAAGATGACTAGACACAAGAAAGGAGCTGACATAGAGGACTAAGAGAAAAATGAATAAACTAGACACAGGCTGGATACAGAGGGGCATGACATGAACTAGACACAGGCTGGATAAAGAGGGGCATGTCATGAACTAGACACAGGCTGGATACAGAGGGGCATGACATGAACTAGACACAGGCTGGATACAGAGGGGCATGTCATGAACTAGACACAGGCTGGATACAGAGAGGCATGACATGAACTAGACACAGGCTGGATACAGAGGGGCATGTCATGAACTAGACACAGGTTGGATACAGAGGGGCACGACATGAACTAGACACAGGCTGGATACAGAGGGGCATGTCATGAACTAGACACAGGTTGGATACAGAGGGGCACGACATGAACTAGACACAGGCTGGATACAGAGGGCATGACATGAACTAGACACAAGATACAAAGGGGTACTTACACAGAAGCAGGATAATAACAGAGGCAGAGTGCAGGACACAGGGACAGATACACAAATAGCAGAGGGTCTATGGTGGAGGTAGAAACAAAGAGGTCTTGGTACAGGGGTCAGCAGGAGTCCATATGAATGGTGGAAGTCCTTGAAATAAACAGAAGTCCTTTTGGCAAAACGAGGGGATAATCCAAATAGTAACGAAAAGTCCAGTAGGGAAGACAAGGGGGTCTGGAATCCAGGTACAGGCAGGTTCACACAGCGTGTGACTCAGTGGTCAGATGTTAATGCTGAAGTCCCGAGCATTGGGCGTAGTCTCCCTATATGGAGACCTGGGCAGGTGAGCGGTAATTAAACTCAGGGACAAACATATGGGAAATACTGGGCTGGAGGATGGGGAACTGGATCAAAGCAAGGGCTAGATGGGAAATCTGGAATGGGACAGAACAGGGAAGATGGTAGTTCAGACCCATATCAAGGCCTTTTGCGGTGTCTGCGGCGACGGGCATGACATCATGATAAGTCGGTCTTAATTAACTGGACTATCTTTGTATTTCTTTAGAAGCTAACACCTGTTTTAATGTAGCAATAGGATTGGTTGATTAAATATAACGCCCCACCACTCAAAACTATTACCTGATTTGCAATAAATAAAGCTTTTGAAGATGCCAGAGAATCCATCAAGTATGTGCACTGTGTGTGTTGATTTTTAATGGTTTCCTGGGATCCTAAGGACATTTATCTACCAGGTTGAACAATGAAGGGTTAAAGACCACCACGGTGGCAAGGTCAATGCTAACAATAATGACTTCTAAACTCTGATGCTGAGTGATTTTGCATATGTTAAAATCACTTAACACACTAATTTAAACCCACTGAAATATCCCAAACTTATCACAGATCCCTTGGTGAAGAGAGATGCGATCCACCACTTTCTTTCTATGTATGCACCAAAACAGTGGGAACCAATACTTCTCAGTGTTCATCAGGGAATCTGTCTCCAGTTCATGTATGACCTCCCTCACATGAGCTTCTGCAGAGCTTGAGCAGGGTCATGCCTGGCTCCTTAGAGCCCTATGGACTCCTGGATCTGCGGTTATCCCCCAGCGGCTCACGAGTATTACGAATACAATACACATAGTGCAGTGGCTTCAGTACATACCAAGAAGACGAAGCTAGCTCCAGAGTGCTCGTAAGATACAAAATATTTATTTCAAAAACATAAATATTCCAAAATAAAGCAACATTTCAGTCATAGGACCTTAGTCATGCTTGTTTCTGCGTATATGGATACAGTGGCTTGTTCAGAATACAGTCGTTGATGTTAAGCCATGGCAGTCCAGTGTCAGCTCGGATGAAAACCAGCCCCAGAGTGGTTTCTTTACTCTGTAACAAGGGTTTTTCTCATTGACCTTATATTTAGAACTTCTGTTTGTGTATTTTACTTTAAAAGCCAAACACATTTTATTTTTACAGATGGTATCTTGCTATGTTTCTACAATGGGTATGGACACATTTTTTCACTCTATGTTGTGGTCCTCCAGACAGCTCTTTCATGGTCACCATTGGAATCCTGAGATATTTTGGAAAACATAGTTCATTTTTAGGAATTTCCAATCTCATAGCCCATTGTTTTCATGACGATGTTTGTTTAGATATGCTCTAAAAAAATGAAGGGCCCTAATCCAGCTGAGGCTGTTAGCATTATAAGTGAGTCAATATGTAAAATTGATCCCAAGTAATAACAGTCTAGGCTATTCCAGTCAAGCCTTGAAAGCCTTTTTCATCTCAGCTGGTAGAACTGACTATTTTAGATTAATATTTACCACTACTGCTGGTATTCACTACATTACACTAAAGTGTAGCACAACATCATGAAGAACGCAGAAGAGCTATTTTTTCTTGGCATCTTTCAAGCCACAAAAGAGTCAATATGCACGCCTTTTTCACCTGGACATACAAGGCAAGTTTTACATTTTTATTCAATTTGTTTAACCCCTTCGCTGCTGAGCCATTGCACCCCTGTGTGATGAGCTAATTTTTACCGCTTTTGCTCAGCATGTTTAAATGCGATTTGAAGACAACATTTTATTATATAGAATACAGTTGGACGTCAGTCCTGTGTGAACGCACGCTTTTAGCTTAATGGTGTTGATCACCTCTTATTTGTTTATATATAACACACTTATCTTATAATGTTGTTCTCGAAGGGTAGACCTATCATGGGTTCAAACCCTACAGTATAAATGAATAAAATAGAAACATATGGTGCAATATTGTTTGTACATAAGCAATAATCAAAAATGTTTTCACAAGTTTTCACTCACAAAGGAGGAGCCTCAATGTGGCTCAGGTAATGTACCTTCTGACCTCTTATGGGGGGGTCACGCCCAACTCCTGGAGTCTTCTATTGCTTTTAGTCTCACCAGTCTATCAACTTCTTACTTTAAAGGGAAAGCGAGGAAAAAACCTCCATTGCGCAGATATATTCTTGGTGTAAATGTTTAAGAGATATTAGTATGTACTCACACTTTTCTGAGCCTCTGAATAAGTGGCTCAGTATCAAGGCGTAGAGTGAGTTCCAAATCAGGGGAAAGTGCCGCACCTCCACTCCTTCCTCCAGGGTGAAGCTATCTCTCGTCAGCAGCCGGAATTAAGCTCATCAAAATTGTAGTCTAAAATACATTTATTCTTAAAAACGAAATAAAACAATCATATAGCATATCCAGATACGCGTTTCGCCTGCTTGTGCTGCAGGCTTCCTCAGTCTGTAATGTCCTTAACCGAATGGATGTCTTATATACTATCTGAACCGTTCATTAGTGATAACACATGTTGATAATTGCGTGCATTCCATTACTCACTTCCTGTTTGCGTTTCATATCCCAGTGGATGGTTACGATCGACTTCCGATCCGATTCGCACGTCACATTGGTTCCGACTAACTTCCATTCCGAATCGTATTCGCTCCGTATATGAATCGTAGCACAATAATTCTCATATTAACCCTTGATCGGCACGGTTAACTTCCGATCCGATTTACGCGTCACAGTGGTTCCTGCTAATAATATTTTATTATATGACTCAGACATATTATATATCATTCTTTCCGGCAGACTCGGCAGATTCATAATATATCATTATTATATGTATATGTCATGCCCTGTCTGTATAGTATAACAAAAAATGCAATAAAATTTGCATTTTTAATCATCTACAGCATGTAAAGTGTTTTTTTTTTTTCACATTTATCACACGAGCCTTTGGGGTTATATTTTCTATGGGTGCGCTTGTTAAAAAAATTTGAAATGGGGACTCGTTACATTTTTTAAGGGGGAATTATGTGATTTTTAGCAAACGCATCCCATAGAAAAAAATCATTAGTGCAGCATCATTGTTCACATTATAATTGAAATGGGAACAATATCGCTGCATTAATAAAAACAACACACACAAAAAAACACATTTTTATTTTATTTTTATTATTTATTTTTTACTTTTAAAATACTCATGTTCGTTATCAATCGAAAGGCCATGCTCTGCTTTGTGAGCCATTACTATTGTTATTTAGAATGATTTTTGTTATCCAATTAACCAACAAAATATACATTTCCAAAATTATGTATGAAATATATTATAAAACTACAAACTTTTCATTGTTGTGGTCTTATATTTCAATTGTTTTGGTGTAATGCTCCCGTGAAGATTTATCTGAAGTCTGCTAATGTAGTCGAGTATGTAGTCGAGTCACACACGGTTACTTTAATTCATTTATGAACAACACTCATTTTAAAGAAATTAAACTAGCATAATTGTGTTTCCATAGCAAACTATTTTTTATTAGAAATTCAATATTTCAACCTATGTGTAAATATAATTAATTTCAGAAGCTTCACATATATATCCAAGTTTTTTTTCTAGGAGAATGATACATTTGTCCAAATAAGATTGAAACATTTTAAAGAAACAATGGCTTAGAGTCACTAAACATCAGATTGGCAGCAATATACTTTGATACTAAAGAGAGGGGATCAGAGATATTCACTATGTGCTCCATGGGCATTGCAAAGGGTACAAATTTAAAATTACGTAGGGGCTGTAATGCCACGGTTATTAAATTTAACAAATTTCATTTTAATCGAAACGTCTTGCTGCAGGCAACTAACACAAATTGCATTTGGCATAGTTTAGTACTATATAGCAAAGCATCCTAAAATCCTAATCTGGGACATTTGTGGATTTGTGAACATCAGGATGGTGTCAATAAGAGACATCACAAAGAGTTTGTACAGTATCATGGCTCATTTAAAATGGGTTTTGCACTTCACTATTTTTAAACTAATATTTAAAATAATGGGCTCATTGATATTTGAAGCAGAAAACAATCTGTGATCAGTCTAAATGTGATTGCTGTATACCACTGCTGTGATTGTTCTATAAAGCTACACTGGATTGCAGTGCCTGGTCTCCTCCTGATCTTTCTTAGCCGATGACCTATTGACAGCGATGCACACCACATTACAGATATTACCAACTGCCTTATACCAAGAAATGCATTACAAATTATTGTTCCATGACTGTATTTCTCCTGGAAAGCAATTCTTTATAGGATTCATGCATTCAAAAGATGCTTGTTTGAAGTGTTGGTTGGGTGGAATGGATCTTTACCACTGGTTGTGGAACTGCACACCTATAAGACAGTCTTGGCAACATATGAATCCCTTTCTGTGCACCTCAATCAACGTTGATTTATATTTTTTAATCTCTGAAACAAGAGAGATCCTGGAGATAGTCCAGACTGCTTCAACGAGTATGAAAAAGCTGCTCACTATCATGCTGACAGCAGCCAGAAAACCAATGGATTAATGTTTATCTAACATCTATTAAACTAAACACCAGACTATTGTATGTCAGATGGACTGTCTCCCAGCCGTGGCCGAGGACTCCCTCTTTACCATGGAGTCATTGGAGAACAAACCAAGAGGACAGCTAATTCCACCTTTGCCATTACTGAGTGGTACGTGCAGCAGCAGGTGGCTGACAAATAGTCCATTCGCATATCACAGGAATGACATCGCTGTAGTTCTGAGAGATTGGTTGCCTCCTGTAGGAAAGAGGGGGGCAGGTAGGTGGTGGGGCTTATAAATTTGAGTTAACCAAGCTTTACTTGACTTTGCTCAAGCTTTGTAACAACTGTAATGGTTTATGTTCCCCCAAGGCAATGCAAGTTGCAATCTAGATTAACTAAAATGTTTCTTGTTTGTAAATTTCCCACTATCATAATAACCGTAAATGTACATTTTACTGTCATTAGTGACCTAATTATCAACCAATTCTTAAAGCACAATTTTTGAACATTTATTTAATGTTTTATAGAACAACTTTAATTAATATGTCACAGTTGATCATTTGTGTAATAACTGATTATGTGAAATAATGTCTCTGTGTCAAGTTGCTATTTTCATCCAGATTATAGCAGGAGAAAATATACTCAAAGTGTTAAATTATTATATGATCATATACATTTTGTTTTGCAAAATAATTGGTATAAAATAAAGCAGAGATATTTAAAGGCCGACTAATCTTGTATAATTCATTTTGTACTTGTTTCAGATTTCGTTTGTTTAGTTTCATGGAAAACAACCAGAAGCAGTGAAGTGAGACTGGAACAAGAAACAGATTCCTGAAAAGGAAACAAATATCTGAAGGCAATAGAGACTTACACCACAAGTTATCTATTGTTATTTAATATGGAGTTTAAAAAGGCTGTGGCAATTATTTTATATAATTTTGCTAAAATATTGCAATTACTTGTGACTAAATATAGATATAAGTTTGATGTTAATATGAATTTATCCAAATAATGTGTCTCTAGTATAATATATTTATTTTACTTCTTGATCATTATTGGCAAGATAGAATTTGAATGTATTTATTTATGAGTATTGAAAAACTTCATTATAACTTTACTATTTTTTTAGTACAATTCTTATTTTGTAAATGGGGCATGAGAAGCAATCGACTATTAGTTTACAGTTCTGAATAATATTACAGGTAGATAGATTGTTACTATGTCTACTTCATGTACATAGTACGCAATCAGTTGTTACAAAGCTTGAGTGAAGTCATGCAAAGCTGGGTTAACTAAAACATATACGTCCTCCACTACCTGCCCTCCCTTTCCTGCAGGAGATATTCAATCTCTCATATTCTGTAACTACACTGCTTTTCATTCCTGTGACATGTGAATGGGCTATTTGTCAGCCACCTGCTGCTGCAGGTACCACTAAGTAATGGCAAACGAGGAGTAGCTCTCCTTTGGTTTGTTCTCCAATGACTCAATGGTAAAGAGGGAGTCATCGGCCACGGCTTACAGACAGTCCATCTGAAATACATTAAAAGTCTGGTGTTTAGTTTCATGGATGGTAGATAAACGTTAATCCATTGTTTTTTTTTCAATGGGCTCGGCCGTTGCTGCGCGTGCAATTCGTGCCGGCGCAACAGCGTGTGGCTGTCCCCGTCGCAGCGTCTCAATGCAGAGATGGACGCCAGAAGGCACGCCAGTATGGGCACACATAGTGCGCTCGTCTGACGCCAGCCTTAGAGATTTAAAAAAAAAAAAAAAAATCAACGTGGAGTGTGATGCACAGAAAGTGATTAATATGTCACCAAGATTGACTGTGGAACTGCACACCTATTAGATAGTGCTAAAGATCCACTTCACCCAACCCACACTTCAGACCAGCAACTCTTGCAGTGAATCCTATTAAGAATGTCTTCCTAGGAGAAATCTAGGCATGGAACAATAATTTATAATGCAGTTCCTTTCTGTGACTCAAGTTCTTTCCAGGTGCCCGAGGGCGCAATCAAGCTCAGCGTTCGAAAGAGAAAGTCTGCATGCAGCCAGATAGCCACCCGGGTGGAGAATTATAAGCTGAAAAGCAATCGTCACCAAACATTTGCTATAATTATTATAACTTGCACAGCAATGGAGATTGTATTAACATTATGATCTGCAAATCTGTCAATATATTTAACTCTTTCCCTGCTAAGCCATTTCACCCAATCACAATTCCAGCCCTAAGTCCTGTTGATGAGCCGATCTGGGCTGGCTCTTACACCTGTCTGGTCCATCCCTCATCACCTTCCGCTCTAGAAACTCCCTGCAGCTTGCCAGGACTCTGGTCACCTGACCCATTGCGCACTGGTCTTCTCCCATTCAGCATTGCTCTATTATAGGGTCTATCTGTTACCTGTTATTTTGTCTGTTCCTGCTGTCTGTCACATTCCACGCTGTCCAGATCCGCAGGCACCCAGCAGCACGATACTCGCTGCTCGCTGGTCAGGCGCTGTTTGATATGGGATTTCCTTGTGACCGCGGGTCAGGTTTGTCGACGGGGCATGGCAAGATGACGCGATGCCCGCCTGGTTTAAAGCCCCACAGTTCCACTCATTAAGTGCCCTGACTTTGTTTCACATCTCTTCAGTGATCTCTTGTTGCTTACAACTCACTCTGTGTATCGACCTTGGCTATCTTAACAAACCCTCTATGTGTATCAACCTCGGATTTTCTGTTAACCCTCTATGTGTATCAAATTTGGCAAATCTGACAACCCCCTCTGTATCAATCCCCTCTATTCTGAGAACATTCTGTGTACTGATGTTAGCATACAGCTGACTACCTCTCCTGGTGTTAAGATCCCTGCTATTCTGTTGACCAAGTGTAAAATCATTGTCTGGGGTCTGATAACCATTTGTTGTTGTATCTCTGTCTGTTCACTGATATTGGGTAGCTTTGCCGACCATCAAAGGATCGGAAGGGTAGATAGTATTCTGCATATAGGGACCAGTATAGATCCTAGGGGAAATTGTAACACTGTCAATATTTGCGTTTTTATTATTATTGTTCTGCTTATTTGGTTCCCTGTTCCATTGCCTGTTTGTCCCATAGTGTGCCTTGTCCTTGCCATTTGTTCATATTTGGTTATTTATTTTTGCATTCCCCTTGTATCTTAGTTTTCTCATTCTTCTGCTGCTTTTTCCCTTCATTGCACCTGTGTGTCTATTTTTTTGTTTTTCCCTTGCTGTGCAGATATTCCAATGTAACGACCTTGGCTAGCCTACTTGACTATTCTCTGGTTTACACTTACCCTGGGTTCATACCTGTCACGGTGGCCCCCGCACCCCGGCGCCTGGCAGCAGCTTCCTCGCTGCTCGCTGGCCAGGCGCCGAATGATATTGCGGTCGCTTCCGCACACGTGGGGAAGCCGGGGGGCGGGGCCTGGCGGGCTGACGCGGACCCGCCGGGTTTAAAGCCCAGGCTCTCAGAAATGCCGGTGCCCTGACGTGGTAGTTACTTCCCGCAGAGCTCTTGTATATTTGGCAAACAACTATTCTGTGTATTGACCCCTTGGCATTGGCAAACGACTATTCTGTGTATTGACCCCTTGGCATTGGCAAACGACTATTCTGTGTATTGACCCCTTGGCATTGGCAAACGACTATTCTGTGTATTGACCCCTTGGCATTGGCAAACGACTATTCTGTGTATTGACCCCTTGGCATTGGCAAACGACTATTCTGTGTATGACCCCTTGGCATTGGCAAAATACCATTCTGTGTATGACCCCTGGCATTGGCGAACGAACCACTCTGTGTATGATCCCTGGCATTGGCGAACGAACCATTCTGTGCATAACCCCTGGTATTGGCATCAACTCTTCTAATTCTGGTATTGAGGTCAGTCTGTGTGGCACCCTAAGCACACATCAGACTACCCCTTGTGTTGTTAGGGTCTTGGGAAGAGCTAATTATTCTAATTTCTTGTGTATCATTCTGTGTCTGTCTAGTCGTGCCGACCACTCTAAGGATCGGAAGGGTAGAGACTGTTCTGTGTCTAGAAACCACTAGTCAGATAAAGCAGAGGGATCCGTGACGTCTCTCTTGTACGTGCTCTGTACTGCCATTCTTGTAGTCTGTCTAGTCGTGCCGACCACTCTAAGGATCGGAAGGGTAGAGAGTGTCCTGCGTATAGGGACCACCACTCTAGTATCAGGGGGATCCGTGACATTACGTCAGGGCCATGGATCCCGCAGACCTCTCTAATCAGTTGACACGTATTGCAGCCAGACAAGAAGAGCAGGACCATAGAATGGACCAGATTGCTCTTGCCCTGCAAACCCTGCTAAACCGATCCAGTTCTGGTACTGCAAGCCCGCCAGACCCAGTAGTGCCTAGGGTCAGTTCGGCCGCTCTCGAGGGTTGTAGGCTCAGTATGAAAGCACCCGTACGTTATGACGGAACACCGAACTTATGCCGGGGCTTTCTGACCCAACTCGAGATCTTATTCGAAAACAATCCCGGGTCCTGTATGTCTGATAAAGCCAAAGTAGGCTATCTGATTAATCACTTGACCGAAAAAGCTTTATTATGGGCCACGCCCTTGTGGGAGAACAAGAAACCCATCATATATGACTATGAGGGTTTTACCTCCGAGTTAAAGCGTACTTTTGATCCCTCTAGACGGGCTACCAATGCGGGTAGATCCCTGTTTCACATCAAACAAGGTAATAGGAGGGTTTCCGACTATGCCATAGAATTTAAGACTTTGTCTTCTGAGGTACACTGGCCGAACGACGTTTTAACCCTGGCCTTTACCGAAGGTCTGAACGAGGCGTTTATGTTTGAATTGGCTCCCCTAAAATTACCAGAACATCTGGATCATTTGGTTGATTTCTGCATCGCCATGGACGATCAAATCAGGGAAAGGAGACACACCAGAGACAGACCCAGAAGGGTCCTACCTCCTTTACCCTTAGTACCCAGGCATACCACTGCATCAGGTAACCTGGAGACCGTTAAGACCGATGTACCGGCCATTGAACCTATGCAGATAGGTAAAACGGGTATTTCAGAGGCAGAGAGAGCTCACCGGAGAGAAAGGGGGCTCTGTTTTTATTGTGCCGGGGCAGATCATTTCCGCCTTCAATGTCCTCAGAGACCCAGGGGTAGCAGGGGTGAGAGTGGCAAATCAGGTCAAAAGACAAGTAATACCCAGGTTATTGGTTCTCTGTATGCCTCCTTTGTGGATGATGAAAAAAAAAAAACTCGGATTCTGTTACCCATCTCCCTCACCTGGGAGGGGGTTCACCTCGAGACTGAGGCATTCCTAGACTCTGGAGCCTCAGGTATTTTATGGATAGATGTTTTGCTGCCAACCACCTCTTACCTCTGGTTCTAAAGGAGAGGCCTCTTATGGTAGAAGCCATAGACGGGAAACCCCTGTCATGTCCCCATATCACACACGACACTATCGATGTGTGCATGACTACAGGAGTTCTGCACTGTGAAACCATACGATTCCAGGTTATCGACTCTCCCTCATGTCCTGTCGTTCTAGGGTTCCCATGGTTGACAGAACATAACCCGGTGATTGACTGGGCCAGCGAGATATAATGTGTTGGGGTCCTAGTTGCCAGTCAAAGTGCCTGGACAGGGTTAATGTGATTGGTAGTCTCAACATTGCCACAGCACCTCCTTTGTCCACTGAAGTCCCAGAATGTTATATGGCGCTAAAGGAGGTGTTCTCTAAAACCAGGACTGAGGTCCTACCACCGCATCGTCCTTATGACTGTGCTATAGAGTTACTCCCTGGTACTATGCCTCCTAGAGGACACGTATACCCCTTGTCTCAAAGGGAAATGACATTATGGAGGAATATATAAGGGAGAATCTAGAGCGAGGATTCATCAGACGATCCTCCTCTCCAGCAGGAGCAGGTTTCTTTTTCGTTTCCAAAAAAGAGGGTGACCTGCGACCTTGCATCGATTATAGAGGTTTAAATAGGATTACCATAAGAAATGCATATCCAATACCTCTTATAACAGAATTGTTCGACCGTTTAAAAGGGGCCCGTATTTATACGAAACTTGATTTACGCGGAGCGTACAACCTGGTCAGGGTTAAGAAGGGGCACGAATGGAAAACGGCTTTTAATACACGTAGCGGGCATTATGAATACCTGGTGATGCCCTTTGGGTTATGCAATGCGCCAGCCGTTTTCCAGGACCTCATAAACGACACCCTAAGGGATTTTCTGCAAACGTTCGTTATAGTATATCTGGACGACATCCTGATATACTCTCCTGATAAGGAGACTCATCACGCCCACGTGAGACAAGTGTTGAAGAGACTATTGAGGGCTGGGTTATATTGTAAGCTAGAGAAATGCTTATTCGACATAGAGACAGTGCACTTCCTTGGGTATATAATAACCCCTGAAGGTTTCCAAATGGATCCTAAAAAACTCTCAGCGATTCTTGACTGGCCTTTACCCCAAGGGCTTAAAGCCATCCAGAGGTTTTTGGGGTTTACTAACTACTACCGGAGGTTCATTAAAAAATTTTCGGCCTTGATAGCTCCCCTCACGGCTATGACTAAAAAGGGGGTGGTGAATCAGAAGTGGACACCCCAGGCCAGTCAAGCCTTTGAGGCACTTAAACAGGCTTTCACCACTGCCCCTGTTCTCCGACATCCTGATCCGGCTCTGCCTTTCCAGGTTGAAGTTGACGCCTCCGAGCTAGGTCTTGGTGCAGTCTTGTCCCAAAGGGAGGCACCCGACAAGCCCTTGCATCCATGCGGCTTCTATTCCCGAAAGTTGTCCCCGGCTGAGAGGAACTATGATATCGGAAACAGAGAATTGTTAGCAGTTATTGCAGCCTTGACGGAATGGAGATACTTATTAGAGGGGTCTAGGGACCCCATTGTCATCATAACCGATCATAAGAATCTCACGTACATTGGAGACGCTAAACGGTTGAATGCCAGGCAAGCGAGATGGTCATTGTTTCTTTCCAGCTTTAATTTCGTCCTCACATACAGACCTGGGTCGAGAAACATTAAAGCAGACGCATTGTCAAGACAGTACGAGTCATACGAACATAACATCCAAGATCAACATCCCATTGTACCCAGGAAAGGATTATAGCACTTACCACGATTAGTGTCTCGTCTCCTCTAATGTTAAGATTGCAGACCGCCCAGGGCACAGCTCCTGGGGGGAGACCTCCTGCGAAACTCTTTGTACCTGAGAACGAAAGGAAGAGGTATTAAAACTGTATCATGATAACAAAATCTCTGGGCACATGGGGATCACCAAAACAGTGTCTAGTATACGTAAACTCCTTTGGTGGCCCACGGTGCGCCGTGACGTTAAAGATTACATAACCGTGTGTGAAGTGTGCACAAGACATAAAAGTCCCAAAACAGCGCCTATTGGTTTACTCCAGCCTCTGCCAATCCCCGAACGACCATGGTCGCATTTAGCTATGGATTTTATAGTAGAGTTACCTGAGTCTAGAGGGAATACTGTAATACTCACGGTCATAGATCGATTCTCCAAAATGGGTCACTATGTTCCTTTCGGAAACTTCCTTCGGCAGCCGAACTGGTGCCCATTTTTGTTTCCAATGTGGTCCGCTTACACGGTATTCCTCTTGGGATTGTCTCGGATAGGGGGACCCAATTCGTCTCCAGATTCTGGAAAGGGTTTTGCAAGAGTGTGGGGATAGACCTATCCTTCTCTTCGGCCTATCACCCCCAGACCAACGGGGCGGCGGAACGAGCCAACCAAAATATAGAAAAATATCTCAGGTGCTTTATATCCGAACGACAAGATAACTGGTCAGACCTGATACCGTGGGCAGAGTATGCCTTGAACAGTGCAGTAAGCGAAGCCACAGGACGTTCCCCCTTCTTCACTGTTTACGGTTTTGATCCTCCCGTGCTCCCTGCTACGTTTCCTGATACCGCGATTCCTGCTCTGGATGAGCATTTAGTGTCATTGAAAGAAACCTGGGGAAGGGTTAAACGGGCACTGGAGGATAGTAGTGTTACCAGAAGATCAAAGCCGACAGACACAGGAGGCCGGCACCCGTGTATCAAGTTGGGGACAGGGTTTGGCTTTCTTCACGGAACATTAAGCTTTTAGTACCCTCCATGAAACTGGCACCCAGGTACATAGGCCCCTATAAGGTTCTGCGGCGAATCAATCCGGTCTCCTATGCTCTGGCTCTGCCCTCCCATATCAAGATACACAATGTGTTTCACGTGAGCCTTTTGAAACCACTTTTGTGTAATCGGTACACCAGGGCCCGTGTCCCCCCTCCTCCGGTCTCTGTGGAGGGCGAGGAGGAGTTTGAAGTTGAGGCCATTCTGGACGCCAGGGTTTCTAGGGGGGTCCTTCAGTACTTGGTTGACTGGGTGGGCTACGGCCCAGAGGATCGCTCTTGGCTTCCGGCTACTGAGGTTCATGCTCCTCGGTTGGTGAGGGCTTTCTATTTGGCTCATCCCCGTGCCCCTGGGGGTCGTCCAGTGGCCGCCCGTAGAGGGGGGGGGTTCTGTCACGGTGGCCCCCGCACCCCGGCGCCTGGCAGCAGCTTCCTCGCTGCTCGCTGGCCAGGCGCCGAATGATATTGCGGTCGCTTCCGCACACGTGGGGAAGCCGGGGGGCGGGGCCTGGCGGGCTGACGTGGACCCGCCGGGTTTAAAGCCCAGGCTCTCAGAAATGCCGGTGCCCTGACGTGGTAGTTACTTCCCGCAGAGCTCTTGTATATTTGGCAAACAACTATTCTGTGTATTGACCCCTTGGCATTGGCAAACGACTATTCTGTGTATTGACCCCTTGGCATTGGCAAACGACTATTCTGTGTATTGACCCCTTGGCATTGGCAAACGACTATTCTGTGTATTGACCCCTTGGCATTGGCAAACGACTATTCTGTGTATTGACCCCTTGGCATTGGCAAAATACCATTCTGTGTATGACCCCTGGCATTGGCGAACGAACCACTCTGTGTATGATCCCTGGCATTGGCGAACGAACCATTCTGTGCATAACCCCTGGTATTGGCATCAACTCTTCTAATTCTGGTATTGAGGTCAGTCTGTGTGGCACCCTAAGCACACATCAGACTACCCCTTGTGTTGTTAGGGTCTTGGGAAGAGCTAATTATTCTAATTTCTTGTGTATCATTCTGTGTCTGTCTAGTCGTGCCGACCACTCTAAGGATCGGAAGGGTAGAGACTGTTCTGTGTCTAGAAACCACTAGTCAGATAAAGCAGAGGGATCCGTGACGTCTCTCTTGTACGTGCTCTGTACTGCCATTCTTGTAGTCTGTCTAGTCGTGCCGACCACTCTAAGGATCGGAAGGGTAGAGAGTGTCCTGCGTATAGGGACCACCACTCTAGTATCAGGGGGATCCGTGACAATACCTGAGCGTATCTTATATGTGCGTTTTACGCACATTTTTGTCGGGTGTTTTACCTGGTGTTTTCACGCGTTTTTGACAATTAGAAACACGCGTCGTACGTGCGTTTTTTGATTGACTATGGAGGCGTCCAATGAAAAAAACTTCCTGTCTTACGTAGGCGTCCAATGAAAAAGACTTCCTGAGATGCACCATTTCCGTTTCCTGTGTCTTTGTTTTACAGAGGAGAGTGTGTTGTTTGCAGTCTGTTACATGGGTATCTACAAACGACGACGCACTGCAGCAATAGTTGCAGTTCTTCCATGCTTCCAGGTTAGTTGAAAAGTGTGCCTGAAGTCCCCAGGGTGTGGTCTTTTGTGCCTGTTGCCATGTGCGGAACGCACCTTCATACGCGTGTTTATATGATGATAACGCGCAAACGCCCAATTCAGTTCATTCACGTTGAAATCTATGGCCGCAAACGTGCTGTAATACGCTCCAAAGAAGCTCCTGTACTTCTTTGGGTGTAGGGCGTTTTGCAGCGCGTTCCTATGCGATGTAATACGCCCAGGTGGGAACCATGCCCATAGGAAATAATGGGATTTCAGTGTTTGAGCGTTTTACAGCGCGTAGGAACACGCTGAAAAACTCCCAGGTGTGAACCTGGCCTTACTGTGTTATTTACTCCATGTACCGAACCTAGCTTTCGCTCTCTGGCCTTGTCTCAGATTTGTTTTCCCTTTTTGAACATCGCTCAGATTTTGCTTAATTGTCCATTGTATTTATGCTTCACCCTGCAGTGCTATTTTCCATCCTTTGACATTAGCTCTGGCTACTTTAAGGACCGGCCTTTAAATTAGGGTTTCCTTTCTTCGCTGCTTGGTGACTGTGTGATTGGCATTCCCCTTATCCCTTGCTCTTCCTTCTGGTCTGAGATGTGTACTGTTTATTACTGCTGTTATCCCTGCCCAGCAGTGTGGTGTCTTCTTCACCTCCTGTCTGCAATTCAGCCAGCAGCACTCCTGACTTTTGGGATCTTAGCAATGTATGTGGGTCCTGTCTTGGCTCTTGTTGGGTGCCCCATGACACCGAGTTAATTTTAGCTAATTTTCATCATTTTTCCTCCTCCCTCTAAGAGTACCCAAAGGAGGGGTAACGTTACATACGGTATTTATATTTCAACCCTGTGAGATTCTAGCAGGGGCAATATGCTGTAATACTGTTTAACAGTGTAACGCTCTGATTCCTTTATGTTCATGTTCCCTGTAGATTTCATCACATTTTTTCTATTTACGCTTAAAAGAAATGAAGAAAAAATTGGCCACAACATAAAAAAATAATGTGGAATTTATTCCAAAAATAAGGCCAAACATTAGCCAATAAAATCAATATAAACAATATAAAATGACAATACCGAATGCGTTTCATCTGGGCATATGTACCCCATGGCTTCCTCAGCAGAAATGGTCATGCAGGTCCCTTGACCTCTTTTTATTCATCAAGTTCTGATTGTGTGTCCAATCGCACGCGTTATAAGTACTTCCGGTTTCCATTTCGATCCACCGGATGTTTATATGAACACTGCTTCTGTCGGAGGCAGATGAGGTCACTAACTGAATCGCCAGATGTTTACATGTGCGATGCGTCCGTCAAGAAAGGAAGAAGCCACTGATTGGATTTCTGGTTTAGTGGTAACGACGGGCGGTATCTCTTCCGTATGAGGAACAATACGATTGGACACACAATCAGAACTTGATGAATAAAAAGATGATTATGAATTTGCTAATATTCAGTAGGAGTTGAATTTGGGTCAAGTCATACCGCACAACTCTAATATTAAGTGTACCTTACAAAACTGTGAATTGTTTCTTCTATCACCCTATCCTTATCTTGCCGATGCCCATTGTAGTTAGCTATTGTGATTAATTTACGTATCTATATCTTCTTTTATCCATCTATCTATCTGTACTGTAATGTAAGGCAAGACAAAAGTGCCCTATAAATATTTTAATTCTCCTTCACAGGATCCTTCAAAACTGTATGCCAAGTGAATTTCTATGGCTTTTACAAAAATGATAGAGTAAGGGGAATTAGCATTTAGATTGAGATATATTGAAATACATTACTTCTGTAAACTAAGGGATTCTGTTTTCACTTTAAAAAAGTTTTTGTATCATAGGCAAAGTATTGACAAACAATTTGAAGAACTTTTTATGTTTAAAAATTCTTATTTGGAAATAAAGTAATGCAAATAAACAAGTTTGAAAACTCCGTTTAGAAACATGAGTGTTAAACTTTTGAGCTCCAAAATTTTCTCTCAGTGATCTTTTTTATTTTATTTGTTTTTTACAAAAACTAAACATACTGTTGTAGCAATAATGTTTTAGCTTTCTCAATTCCCTTTTATTAAACAGTTGACCAGCACAGATTGTTTGACATACGTATGAGCTTGACAGGGTGTGAGCATTCTGGGTGCTGTATAATGGAAGTGTTATACACAATAAAATAGAAGTAATAATGTCCGCTATTCTATTTATTGCCATTTTATAGTTGCAGTTCCATTTTGACAAAATAAAAGGACTTTTGCGAATATTATGTATTCTTTGGATTTTGTGCAAAAGTGAATTTTATGGATTTTATTCCAAATGCACTGTTACACTAAATGTCTCACTCATTACTCATAACAACCCCACTTAATTATTATGAGAAGAGCTCACGTCCTATTCCAGCTGAGTCACAGAAGTCTCTTGGTGCTTGGCTGCTGTAACTCCCAAAGGCCAGATACGAGCGCGCTATGTGCACCCATACTGACGTGCTTACCAGAGTCCGTCGCAGCGTTTTCATGCTACAATGGGGCCGGTCACACGCTTGTGCGCGTGCACGAAATGTGGCGCAACAAGTATCCGTTATCCAAGCCCCTCCGGCAAAGCGCTAGGACGGACGTTGACAGAGCTGCAAAGCGTGATTCTCCATAGGAGGAGTGCGCTCAGCGAGGTGTCCAGACGGCCGTCGAGTGGAAGGAACGTCCACTCTCACGGACATTCCTTCCGCTCTCCAAAGACACTCGTCTGACACTAGCCTTAATTAGCCCTTCCTAATCTTTGTACAAGAAGTGCTAATGTGTAGGGATTCATAACATTACAAGTGATTCCACAGCTGCTGTTATTGTTGGTTTCAGTTGGTATTTTAAAAAATTACAAGCTGCAAGAAACTGATTTTAAGTAATTTTTGGTTAAATGTGCCACATTTTGCCATTAGCATCTCTCTATTAACAGCTAATCTGCAATAGCAACTTTAGTGTGAACAGCATTTTCTGAAAACAACAGCCATCTTCGCTGAACTCTTTGATCACTGACCTCTCAGTGGTTTTAATGTTGTGGCTGATAAGTTTATGTAAGTGAAGAACATTACTAAAAAAGAAATAAAAAATCTGTTCCGTTCCATCACTTAGTAATAATACATTACTATATACTTATATATTAATAACATGCCTCTGAATTTGCAAAATATAGCTAGAACATGCACAATACAATGTATAGTTTTCGTTTTGATTTAACTTTCAAAAAAGGTTAGTAAATCATAAATGTTAGGGTTAATCTTTAATGCATTAAATGAGTAGTGGTAGTATTTGAGAAACTTTGTCTCCAACCCATGCCATTCCTAAATCTATATTTAATACAAACAGATTCGGGGTAGAAAAAGATTAATGGATTATCGCATATCAGGCTTAAATATTTATTTATTTATAAAGTATTTGACCAACAAAGATACATTGAGATTTCTCTCATTTTCAAATATGTCTTGAGCTAAAGAACATTGGTGATAAAGTGTAGTCATATTTTTTAAGGAGGTAGGTTGAGAGTTTGGGGTTAGGAGTATTATTAAGGATATTCAGTATAACGAAGCTAAGGAACATTATTAAAGTTCAATTCCTTTAAGTGGTTTTGTTTAGAGAATAAAGAGAGGGTTTGGGGTATAGTTAAAGTTACAAGTATTTATAAAGCGCCAACAAGTCTCATAGCGCTGTACAATGGGAGAGACAGAATAACAAATATACATACACGTTACACATGCACAGAACAGTAGGAGGGAGGACCCCTAGGGAAAAATAAGTTGGGTTAGAGTGTGTTTATAATTTGTGTAGCAATAGGATTTTTTTTTCTGAAATAGGAAACTGGTTTGGGGATAGTTTCTGGATATTTCAATACTCCTTTCTTTCAGAGTAAAAACACATAAAAATCACTCCTATACTCTATTCCTGCTGTTTTTGGGTGTCAGGACACAATGATATTATACCGGCCCACATCATACATAAGACATAAAAAAAAATTGACCTGGAAACTGTGAGACGGGCAGGGTATATGTGTGTGTGTGTGTGTGTGTGTGTGCTTGCCTCGCCACCCGATCACCTCTTTTGTAGTGTGGCTCGTAGTCTCTGTGGTGACTCAGTGGCTTCTAAGATCAAGGGACTCTACCCAGTTGTTGAGCATCAGATGCAATGACAACATGTCATTATGTAAAATTAAATCAATGGTTGCTCATGGAGCAAAGTCTAGGTAGTGAGATTGTCAGAATTTTTTGCAAGCCAATATCGCTCTAAATATGCTTTTACTGGTGGCCCGTTTTTCTGCATACAATTGCAATGAATATTGTTATTTTCATGTCTATGACTAAATTTCTAGCACATGTTCACGTCTCGCATTTTTCCTTATGATACCAAAGTGAGCAGCTAGAATCACAAAAGAGAGGAGATTGTGGTGTCAGACTGAAGGCTCATATTTTAGCGAATGCCAAACAAAAGGGCTTGCCCAATACAATGTGCTGCCTGGGTCCACAGTTGAAATGTTGCCCCCCTCCAAAAAAAAACATGCATTGTGAATGAATGTATTACAGAGCTCCACAGCAATAAAACTCACAGTAATGTGTGGTGTGTATGAGTGTATCACAGAATGCCACAGCAATAAAACTCTCTGCGATGTGTATGAGTGTGCATAGAGCTAGTGGCTTAGCGTGGATTGTCAGCGCCTGTAGTGAAGCAAGAATTGCACCCCCCCTCCACTACCTGTGAACAAATTAGCATGCCCTGCCCTCCGCCAATAGAGTACCTTACCTTCCTTTTCCTCTGTTCTTTCCCTCATTCACAAAGCTGTTTCATCATTCCTGCATTTTCCTTCTTTTCCTCCATTTTTATGCCTTTATTTCCGGCAATTGTCTTTTTCCCTTCTTTTTCAGCCATACTTCGAATGGGGGAAAAGCAGAAAATTACAACAGTTTCCTCATCATTTCTCCCAATAACCCCCTGTACTTTTCCCATTCTTTACAGCAGTTTTCCTATCTAACTTACACATGCCAGGCACCTGTATACCAGTATAATGGGTTTTTCAGGGTCCCTGGATCTGAGAGCCCCTTGGTTTGAGTTTTATAGGGCGAAATCCAGTGCCGGGCAGCACCGGAGGGAGGGGTGTAGTGGTGTGCGCTGTGTATGAGCGGAGTATCAGAGCTCCATGGTAATAAATCTCCATATTAACCACTTGGCTGCTAAGGATGCGCTCAGCGCATCCAGCCAAGTGGATCTTCTGTGCTATGGACGCGCTAAGCGCGTCCTAGCACAGGAGGCAGCAATCAGCTGGCATTCCGGCCGATTGCTGCACCCCCCTGGTGTGGGTTGACATCTTGGATGTCAGCCCGGCACTCCGGGACCCCGGCGGGGACAATAGATGTCATCGCGCTTGCGCAATGACATCTATTTCAGGCGCCCCCCCGCGACTGCGGGGAAGGTGCCTGAAAGGGAGGGGGAGGGCCTTTGGGCCTCTCTCCCTCTCGATCGGCTGGGGGGAGCGGCTAAAGGCAGGCACCATTTGGACAGCCTGCTCTTCCAAATGGTGGCTGGCTTTAACCCCTTGGGGGAAGGATCCCGATTTGGCGCCAAAAAGCACCGGATCGTGATCCTCTCCCGGAGCTGGCCGATATCTTGGATGTCGGTCAAGTTTCCAGAAACTCCCCCTGATGACTTGCGTCATCGTGCATAGTGCGATGACGTCAGTTTTGGAGTTAACCATTCGCTGCCACCAATGGTGGAGATAGGGGGTTCCAATGAACCCTCTATCTCCCGATCCATGGCAGCTAGGGGTTAATGTTTGGTATCGTCGGATTAGCCAGAACATGACCTTCCCCACGATACCAAACATGACCATGGTAAAAGTTAAAAAATAAAAATAAAAAAATAAAAATAAAAAAATATTTAAAGAAAAATAATAAAAAAAATAAACAGTTTTTTTTTGTTTTGGTTTTGTTAATGCAGCAATATTGTTCCCATTTCATTTATAATGTGAACAATGATGCTGCACTAACGATTTTTGGATGGGGTGCGTATGTTAAAAATAGCGTAATTTTCCCCCCCAAAAAATGTAACGAGTCCTTATTTCTAATTTTTTTTAACAAGTGCAACTTATAAAAAATATAACTGCAAACGTTCGCATGTTAAAATGTGAAAAAAAAATACTTTATACATTGTAAATTATTGAAAATTCAAATTTTATTGCATTTTTTGTTATAATATACAGACAGGACATGACGTATACATATAATAATGATATATTATGAATCTGCCGTGTCTGCCGGAAAGAACAATATATAATATGTCTCGGTCATATAATAAAATATGGCTTGAAAACGCGTTTAAACATGATGAGCGAAACCGATAAAAATGAGCTCAGCACACATGTGTGAAATGGCTCAGCAGCGAAAGGGTTAAAATGCATATAAAAAAATTATTTTAATATTTTTTTAGGAAAAGTTAAGGTTGGAGGAGATCAGCTCAGCATCTTTTAGAAAAAGCAGCTGCCTCTAAAAGAAACCCCAAAACAAATCAGACCCCTCTCCCTGGCCATGTCTATGACAGGCTGTACCTGAGCAAAGGTTACAGGCTGTGCAGGAATCTTAACCCTTGCAGTACTGCTGTGTACAAAAATCAGCACTGCCACACTGCCATCAGACAGGGTTCCCAAGGTTGAATCTAGTTAAGAGTGTAGGATAGAGGGAGAGGGATGACTGCCCAGGATCTGGCAGGTTGTTGGAGCTCCACAGGATTTCCAGCATGCACCCCACTCCTCCTGCTCCTACTGGACTGACTCACAGCTCCATTTTCTGGCAGGAGGGAGGCCAGAGCCAGGTAACCCTAGTGCAGCCTTCCCTCACTCTCCTTGCAGTGAGTGGGGTGTGGTTCTGCCTGTGCCTCTGCCTTCCAGTACCTTGCCGTGGTCTGAGCAGCTGCAGGTGAACTCCAGTGCATTAACTGTCAGGTGGGCGGGGCTAAACAGAAGGACCAGTCCGTGGGCTCAGGCTGTGTGGCGACACCTGAAGCGGCGGCCAGGCCCCAGGGAGACCATGTTTCTGCTGTGTGTCAAGGCACCCCATGAAGCCTTCAGAGGGGGCCAGCCACCATCTTGGATTCTCCACCGGCAGCCGGGCCTAGGTAGGCAACAGGGCCGCTGGCATAAAAACCATACATCCCGGAAACAAACAAATTTTGGATCATTTGGGTATTTTCCCTAAGAAAATTGCACCCGGGCTCAAGACACCGCCCCCATGCCCCCCACACTACGCTACTGCATAGAGCTCAACATCAATAAAACTCACTCGTACACACTGCACATTACTGTGAGTTTTATTGCTGTGGAACTCTATGACGCACTCATACAAACTGCACGTTACTATGTGTCATAGAGCTCCACAGCAATAAAACTCACAGTAATGTGTGATACTCTCATAAACCCTGCAGAGCGCCGCAGCAGTAAAACTCTCAGTAATGTGCAGTGTGTGAGTAACAGAACTCCACAACAATAAAACTCTCAGCAATGTGCGGTGTGTATGAGAATCACAGAGCTCCACATATCCCGCAAAACATCCATATACCCACAAATGCGTTCACACATCCACACATTCACACATGGCATTGGGCCTTGTCAAGGACCAGGCAGGCGCTGGGTATGCTTGAGGCCCAAGCGGACCCCTCCATGCAGTTGCCTTTGACAGGGCACAAAATGCTGCCCCTGGCAGAGGGTCGTCTGGACCCATGGCCCCACCCAGCCCCATGGACAGGCCAGCCATGCCAAGCAAATGCAAACTTTTCCTTGTGGGAAATCGCAGTTACCTATCACCCAATAGCCTAGATTCACTCGACATCACATTGGCATTGATGAGTCTCAAAGGTTATGTGGGGGAGTTAAAAACGCTGAGGCCATTGCGAAGAGGTGCTATTTTTATATAACACCAGGATATGTCTATGACAATTAATTTCCATGCCAAACACCTTTAAGCTAGGGTGTTTCCCTATACTCTGATGACAGCATAAAAGCCCAGTCTGTTGCTCTCCTCCTTGCTGGATAGTTGTGTTTTGTTCCCTGCTAGTCTAGTACTTTCTCCGTATTCCCTGGTTACCAATCCCTGGCTCTCATTACTACTACGCTGTCTTCCACACCATGACCATTGTCTTTGCTCCCCGACTATTCTCTAGACACTACGGGCCATATTGCATAGTTGGTGCTAATTTAACCAGAGCTGTTGTAAACTTCCCAGAGCCATTATAGCCTATGGAGGTTTTAAGTTTACAACAGCTCTGGTTAAATTAGCACCGTAGGTCCGGTGTCCTGTCATTTATCCCTGGTCACCGTGACACACAAGCTGTTGACATAATTTCTTTATTGAGGCATTGTGATTGCAAAAACAAATAAGTATGTATTTTGATTGCATTTGTGGAAGCTGCATTGCAAATAATCCCATTATGATCAATACAAACACCCGAAAGCTGGATATCAGATCAGTTTAACACAGTTTATCATATTTCCTGTACTTGACAAAAAGTCCATTTCTTGTTATTTGCTTATAATGCTAATCTCATCCCATTTGAAATTGTGCACTGGGCACCCTCTAGAGTTTAGAAAGTTTCATTGTCAACAATAAGGATAGACAGATAAATAAATGTAGGGTAAAATTCCAATGTTGCATATAGGTTTCTAAGCTTAGATGAATAAATGCAATATTATAAATTCACAGATTTACATAATATTAAGTGTTAACTAAGTATCTCAGGTTTCAGATAAATGTTTTGATAAAAAAATAACAAAAAACGTTTGTAGTGCAAGGGTTAAAAACACATGCAAATCAATGAAAATTCTTCTAATTACCCTAATAAGTAGAGGGTGCTTTTGATTTCTGTTAGTTTTAGTTTCCTTAAAAAGTGCCACAGACACAGACAAACTGATCTAGACACACTATCCCACTGATATTCATTGTATTCTGCTGACAGTGAAGAGATTTAGCAACATTGAATTAAATCTAAAAATAGTTCCATCTTCCTTGTAGGCAGCAGAAAGCTAAAAGGACTCAATTGCATTAGAACAATTCAGTGAAAAACATCCATACAATTAAACTCAAACCCCTGTATCTTTGCAAAACCTTCTGCCAAGAGTCTTCACTAAGGTAGCATAAACTGGTCATCAAATGAACACATTTTTAAGAAACTGCAAATAATGAACCTGAACATACTTTAACAATATTTTTTTACTTGCACAAAATTTCTTCAAATAATGTAATGATTTTTCTTTTCATCACATACACTTACTGAAAATGTATTGTCTACAGGTTAGAGTGATTAGGTTTTCACTAATTTTTTGTTACCCTGCTCATTGTTTTGCTTTGTAATGCAATGTGTTACATGATTCATTTCAACCCTTTACTATAAGCACTTTAGTTGATAAAGATTCTGTCATACCATTTCTTTGATATATGGGATGTATAATTGACAATTAAAGCTACGGTAAAATGGCAAATTGAGTTGTTGTTCAAAGATGGTTAAAAGCTTAAACTAGGGGGTGAAGCATAGCTGCTGAGGAAAGTAGATGTGCTTTACTGGAGCTCCGTTAGTTGGGCTCCTAATTGAGAACTTTTAACCCTCTCTGGGTTTTTTTTTTTCTGGCTCCCTGTCATTTCTGCAACTCAAGGGATCCTGGGATCCCAGACCAGGAGTTTTGCCGGCTGTCGCCTCCCGTGGGTGATTTTTGCCAGTGGTCCCACTTTGCCTGACGACAACTTGGGGCCTATGATGGAGGGCCATTGCCGCGCAGGTCCTGCTCAGGATTCACATGGAGAGTTGGCTTGCCTCGGCATCCCCCACGGCCGTTGAGGACTCTGCCTCTCAGGATGCTCCGAAGAACCAGCACCCTCAGAGACTAGCCGCTCTCTGCAGTCGCCTTTCACCCCATGATCATGGGGATAAAGTTAGCCAGAAAGTCTGGCTTGGCGCAGGACCCCACCGGCGAGACATCCGGGACTCCTCAGATGGCGGACTCTGCAGTCATCGCTTGGTTTTGCCACCTTGCCTTCCTCCAGGTTACGACTCCACGGATGAGGACAGCTGCTCATGGCACCTGTACAGTAAGGATGACCTGGCACTTCCTGACCCCGTGCCTCCGAATGCTGGTGCAAAGGGTGAGCAGACTCCCCAGCAGACTCCAACAAAGCAGACACTGGTGGCTGAGGAGAAGCTGTGGGAGATGGGTGACCCCGTCTGCTGCCTCTGACTCTATAATTGTTAGCAGGGATGATGACTCTCTACCCTCTACTATGGGGGATATTAGGTGCATGATGACCGATCTGAGACTTCTCTAGTGGGCTGACCTTGCGGAGGTGCAGGTTGCGGTTGCCAAGGGCCAGGAGCAAGCGAAGAGCACCGACTTTACTCAGGTCGAGCTGGCGACCCTAGTCGAGTCCCTTTGGAAGCATGTAGACTATCTTTCTGGGGCAGTGGAAACCCTGGAGGCTCCACACCGATGGCACAATATTTTTATTAGAGGACTTCCAGAGACTGTATCCTCGAAGGCCTTTTTGCCACACATTAACAGTCTCGCAACCCACCTCCTTTGCTTGCCACCGGGTGGTGATGGTGAGGGGATTTTTGGGTCTGCGTTCCATATTTGGCACCTGGCGGCAGCCCCGCCTGTGGCTTCAAGAAATGTTATAGTGGTGGCTTCGGAGGGCTCCGTGAAGACCCACACTGTGGCCCTTCCAGCAGCCCGGAGTGCCATCTCTTTCAACTCTGCTTCTCTAACCTTGTATTATAACCTGTCCTTTTTGACTCTGATGGCCTGCAGAAGATTTTGTATGGTCACGACCCTACTTCGAGATAAGTTGGGAAGCGGCTGGCTCTATCAACTTTATCTTTAACCATGTGCCTCATCTGATTACAAAGCCCGATGATGCTTAGGTGCTGCTCTCTACCTTGGGACTCTCACCGGCTACACGTCAGATGGCTCCAGGCTCTCCCTAGGGTCAACATTGATTGTTTTTTGGACTACTACTCTGTTCCTGCTGCCGATGGGGCTTGTTGCCTTGTAGCTCCCCTTCTTTTGCTTCACACTCTGCGTGCCTTCCATGTCAATATATTTTTTAGGGGCCTGTTTAGAAGAGCACTGTGACGTGCCTCCTGCCTTTTGTAGCATTCCCTCCCAGATTGTGATTTCCTACGGGAATAGGGCCCTCATCTCCTCCTGTACTGTTTGTCAAATGTTGTTCAATGTATTGTAACCCTGTCTATACTGTGCTTATTGTACAGCGCTGCGGAATATGCTGGCGCTTTATAAATAAAGAATAATAATAATAATAATAGCATGGATGCCGTTTTAGACTCGGGATGAAGAGACTCCCCCGCCCTATTCTTTTGTTTTTCTCCCCCTAGTTTTTTATTTTTATCCCCTAAATATGTATAGTGAACTGTTTTTATTGTTACTATTTTTTATTTTCTTCTTCTTTGAGATTCTTTGTGGACTGACAGGGATCAGCTTTGTGCAGAGGCTTATGTTTTGCTGTCACTGTCTGACCTTTTGTGATCAACACTTTTTTATTTTAGTTTTGCGTATTTTATGTGCTGATTTGTGATTGCCCCCTTCCTTTGCTTTTTCTCTGAGACAGTTTTGTATGATGTCCTTTCTATATTATTTATTTATTTAAGGCCTGTTTTACTGCTGACTTCCTTTCAAAATAAAAATTGTAAATAAAAGAAAAAAAAAACGCTTCGACTAGGGGACTTCCAGGAGGCGAGTCGACTAAGATGGTTGCATCATAAACACCCTCTGCAGCTGAGCAGTTTTTTAACACAATCTTTCTGGCTGATTGTTGACCTATTTCAGGACTAGCCTAGCTGCATCAGTGGGAGCAAGCAGCGGTGCCTCATCTGATAGGGTTCCATGTGCTTGCTGCCCTCCCTTCCAGCCCAGAGGTCCGGAAGCCCAAACTAGGCCGCACTAATCCTGCACATCCTAGTGGGAAGCTGACCTTCGTCACAAGCTGGGGATGAGCCCATCGGCCACACGATACCTCACCCATCCTCACTACAGACAATCGCAGCTGGATTGTTCCTTTTGGCGGCGGTGCTCCCGCTTTGGTGGATGATTGGCCGCCATCTTGTGCCTGTGCCGCTGACTGTCTCGGCAGCGACCTCAATGAATTGAGGCCGCAGAACTCTCTGCTTCATGGGCAGATGCACCAGCACCAGAAATGGCCTCCCCACCTTTTGCTGCCTAGTAGAAGGGATGAAGGGCTCCACTTCCATCTGCTCCTGCTACAGGCACGTCACTAAGATGGAGGAGCATGTATTTTTCTCATTTTGCTCCAAAGGGCTCCCCTAGCTGGTCAGTCTACCCACTTTGGCACATTCCGTTGTCACCCCAGACTATCTTTCTTGCTTTCCTAGTGGTGCCTCTGGCACCATTTTTCAGGCTATCCCTTAGACAGGGATTAGCTGCCTAGCAGAGGATCTCTGCACGATAGATTTTATTTAACGTCTCAGATTCACTGTACGTTTTCTGCTGTAGGTGCTTTGTTAGCGCCTAGCCCCAGAACAAAGTGCAAGGCTGCCAGAAACCAGCAGCGGCGCTGTGTGCCACAGTGAATATCGGCTTTTGGAGCCCATAGGAATCTATGGAGCCCAATGCATCCTGCACGCGAGCTCTCCGGAAGCTCGCCCTTGTGACATAGCACAGCGCCACAGAGGAATCGAGAAGGGAGACTAGGAACAATTTGTTCCCAGTCTCATTTTGCTTGTGACAAGAGTAGTCGGTGGTGAGAGGCAAGTAAGGGATTTTTTGGAGGGGTTTTCATAGTGTGAAAACATACTTAAGAGCAGCTTCGTGGAGACGGTATTTCACAGTGAAATACCAACACCAGGGTAGTAGTGCCAAGTACCTCTAAATAGCTTGCATTTTCATTCAGAAATTCAAATAAAGCCTCCTATATTAAAGGGATTATTCACAAAGCACCAAAATTTCATCGAAATTATGATCCTATGGAATTTGCCGGTTGAATTGAATAATCAAAAATCAGGGCATTTCACCAACTCTTCAGTACAGTTCGGCGTTCTGTAAATAGACAGACCATTACTTCTTTATGGGACAGTTTTGCTGCCGCTGAAGATCGTTGGACTAGGGCGAACTGCACTGTATTTCACTGTCTATTCGTCAGTATTTGGAGAATTGACACCTTTGTGAATAGATGAGCTGCCCTAAAATTGCACCGTATGGTGAAATTCACTGTTGGGTGCCCTTTGTTGGCAAATTCGGCAATTTCTGAATAACCCCTTATAGTATAGGGAAAAAAAATGTATGATATATCCTAAAACTTGCCAAGATGACCTAGATATTTATTAGTTAATATATTAATTCTAATAAGTGGTGCGTCTGTCTTTAAATAGCTGTTAATTAACCTTTTGCCAAACTATGTTTTACTACAATAAGTTCAAAAACTCTGTGGGATCGAACGGACATTTTTTTGGCTGATCAAAATTATCATTTTCAAGAAATACAATCAAAATGCATATACAGTGTATAACCAGATTTTTCATTTTATGAGTGTTATTACATTCTTCGTGCAAACGTTAACGCGTGCACAAAAACTCATTAATGCAAGGGGCAAAACCCTTTGCGCAGAACGTCGTATTACAACGTCCACACAAAAAATGTGCATTAATGTCTAATGCGGGTGGACCTGCGCAAACCCTTTGCAAGCGTGCTGTACTTTGCACGTCCTATACTTAACATTGTGAGCGCAAATGCGTTTGTGCGCTGGTACGCGGATGGTATTACAATCTATGCGCAAATTTTAATGGACAACGTTTACGCGCATAATTTTAATGTCTTTTAAAAGCTGGTGTTAATGGCAAATCTGAACGTCCTGGCCGAACCCAAATACACCAGTCCGAAAAAAAAATAATACAGCAAAGTATAGTTACACAATCTACACATACCCAAACAATAAAATTGAGAAGTTGTGGGTGGGTTTATTATTGCTGCAGCATATATACTCAGATTGATTTTGACAGGTGCAAAACTGAACGGGAGACAATTGTGGTTCTAATTCAAATTGGCTGAATCGCGTGATAAAGCAGTCAGCCCACCGATTTCTGCGCGCAGCATTAATGAGCGTGTGTTTTTGTGCGTCTTTTTTACGCGCATTAGTTTTTGACAGATGAAAATATGAGCTCGGATTGTAATACCAGCGTTAATTTACGCGCGCTAATGTTTAACGCTTCGCGCACAAATTAACGCGCTGCGCGAGCGTTTTTGCGCAAAGAATGTAATAGAGCCGATATGTGGTTAAATGACTAGCCAAATATAACTCAATCACAGTTACTCTAACCACATCTGCTATTGTAATATAGATTTATTTATTCTTAATTTTTAAAGACTATGTTTTCCAGCCAGTTATCCAATAATAAAAACACTTATTTAATAAAATATATCCCAGAGTTGCTCAGGCTCCCGTTATCTCCCATATCAGATTCTTTGTCAACACTACTGTTTTCACACTGTGTTCTGTAATTTAATATGCACCACTGAAATATTGACTACTTGTGTGGATAACCATTGGTCATTGTGCTGAAACAGGTCTTCAAAAATGTATATAGCATATATCATATCTGTATTCTACTGAACCAAGAAATATTTTACGCTTTACTACATTTAAGAAATCAACCATTCCTCTTTTCCCACTTACTATGTGATACAAATGTTATTATGAAGTGGTGACATTTTAATATACTATTTATGCATTTTAATTGCATTTTCCAAGGAAAGAAGGCAATTATGAGTGTGAAAGGTAGATCTAATATAAAATTATTGAGCACTGGAAAAACCCATAAAAACAATTAGTTTGTAAAACAACACTGCTGTAGTTCAGATATTACAACAAAGAGAAATGCTGCTGGTAACTATCATACTGTATAACCATTTCTCAAAATAGCACAATTGCTTTCTCTGAGAAAGCCAAATCATTCATTATAGAATGCCCCCAAGACAAATTTTCTCCCAGTGAGCTTCACATTTCTCTCTAGCAAAGGAAATCAATTTCAGAAATTGAGAGAAATGCTTAGCAACAAAACTTAAGTTGCAGTGAAAGTACGTACTTATCCCAGTATTTATCAATATAATACAAGTTTACATATCATTTACACATATAATTATAGCCCCCAGTGAATTTAAACTAGATATTTGCAAAATGATGCAGTACTAAATATCAAAGGCCCTGTTTCTGTAGAGACCGGTAAACAGCACAATGTTCTATTTTTTATTTTTGTCTATCATATATTTCTTGGATCATCTTGGCAATCTACAGTCTACACCAGTGGTTCCCAACCTTTTCTCACCCGAGTACCCCCTGACAGCACATTTCCATAAATTGTATCCCTCATTAAAAGAAATCTTTCAACATAATATAAAATTGACTTTTTTTAAATGTTTCTCTCTCCTCCGTCGCACAACCATCTCCCCCTTTCCTCTCTCCCTTATCTAACCTGTTCTCACACCTTCTGCATAGCTTTTCCTTTTGTCCCCCCCTAGTTTCTCCTCATCTACCCACTGCTTCTCCTCATCTTCTGCCGTGCATTTTCTCCCCGTCTCCTCACTAGCTTTTCCACATCTCCTCCCCAGCTTCTTGTACCTTCCATAGCTTCTCCATATCTCCTTCCAGCACCCCTCATTTACTCCTCAGCATCTCCCCATCTCCTCCCCTGCTTTTCCCTAATCTTTAACCTACCTTATCCATATCTCCTGCCCATCATCTCCCTATCGCTTCTTATCTCCACCCCATCTTGTCCTCATCTCCAAGACTGCACCTACCCATCTCCTCCTTATCTGCTCCCCAGCTTCTCATTATCTCTTTCCATATACTCTCATTTATTAAATATATTTGCTGCCATTACTCCTAGTAAATTTCCACAGCGCGAGCTAGGTCAGTGTTTTATACAGAGTTATATTATTCATAAACAGAATGCGTCAAAATACAAGCAAAAAAATTAGCTTCTATCAGTTTTAGTTAAAATTGCATATTTTCTCAGAAAAATGCAATAACAGGTTCCTGGTGCAGTATAAAACCACAAGGTCTGGATGAAAGAATGTGGAAGAATAATTTTACATCAGAATTTCGTTTGTAAAATAATTTTACAGACTGCACATGACTGCAGTCTTAACAGAAATGTACATTTTTAAATTTTTTTTTTGCTATAGCACTGACATACCCAAACATGCGGTCACACATATGGATGTGCGACTGTATGGCGGGATATGTGGAGCTCTGTGATACACTCATACACACGGCACATTACAGTGAGTTTTATTGCTGTGGAGCTCTGTGATACACGCATTAGACATGTGCATTCGTTTTAGTACTAAAACTATTTAGTCCGAATTTTGGGCTAATTTAGTTTTAGTATGACTCAAGAGAAACGAAACTGCTCAATACAAAAAATGAAAGAAACTAAAATAAAATGCATTACATTTTAGTTTCAGTCCTTTTTGTGATATTACATTGATGAGTGAAGGAGACCAGCAATAAAGAGTGCAACATCCGAAGTTCTGCACCCTCCACATGCCATTGCAGTAGGATGTTCTATACAGAGAGGGGTGTTAATTAATGCAGGTGGATGTTGTATACATTATACGGAGAGGGGTATTAATTAATGCAGGAGGATGTTCTAAACATTATACAGAGAGGAGCCTTTTTTTTAGCTCTTTAAATCCAGTGGCTGTGAGCGCTGAGATCGGCTGCTTGTTATATTATCTCTCAGTACAATGTATCAGGCTCAGCTGTTACAGTAACTGACAGTACTGACAGTAAAACAAGGAAATAATATTGTTCTAACCTCTTATATATATAAATATTATTTACTAGTTTTACTGAAACTCTGAGCGCTGTGATGAGCAGCAGTCAGTTACTGTAACAGCTTTGCCTGACACGGGGCAGTATTACAATGTTGGTGCCAACTTAACCAGAGCTGTTGTAAACTGAAAACCTCCATAGGCTATAATGGCTCTGGGAAGTTTACAACAGCTCTGGTTAAGTTAGCACCAACTATGTAATATGGCCCACATTGTGCTGAGAGTGAGAGATACTGTAACAAGCAGCGATCTCAGCCCTCTGAGGAGCCACTACAATAGTAATTGTATCCACTGGTTTTCGGATGAATGAAATTAGTTTTCATACTAAAGAACTGAAAACGAATTTCTTTAGCAACTAAATAAATTGCATTTTAGGACTAATCCATTAGTTCAAAACGAAATTTTGTGCTGTGCACATGTCTAACACGCATACACACTGCACATTACTGTATAACAGAGCTGCACAGCAATAAAACTCTCAGCAATGTGCAGTGTGTACGCAGGTATCCCAGAGCTCCACGGTAATGTGCAGTGTGTATGAGGGCATCCCAGAGCTCTACGGTAGTGTGTGTGTGTGTGTCAGACTTGCCTACTCAGTCGTCCCGGTCTGAGCTCAGGTGAGTTGTGCTGCCGGGATTCTCTGCCCAATATCTGCAGCAGGTCCTCCCGGTGCCCCTGACTAGGTTCTGCAGCGCTGGCTGCCCGGTGCCCCCTTCGTCCTCTTGGTTGGGGGCCCAGGGAGGCAGCGCAATGCTGGTGGTTGTCCAGGCTCCCCGGGGGGGGCATCTGGGGTGCTGACCAGTGCACCTGTTCCCAGGACAGCATGCTCCCTTGCTGCAGCTCTCCAGCTCCTGATGCACATGTCCCACTTCCCGCATGCGGCTCCCACTCCCTGTGAGGTCACTGCTGGTCGCAGAAGCCGGAGCTCGACCTGGGGGAAGTGAGCATGCCCATAGTAGAGACAGCATGTGATGAGAGCGTCGACAGCACCGGGGAGGGAATCCCTTCAACGCTCCTCTCACATCCATGGACTCCCTGTGCTAATGTCAGAGGGGGCTGTGTTCCAT
Source organism: Leptobrachium leishanense (assembly GCA_009667805.1). Classification (NCBI taxonomy): domain Eukaryota; kingdom Metazoa; phylum Chordata; class Amphibia; order Anura; family Megophryidae; genus Leptobrachium; species Leptobrachium leishanense. The sequence continues at coordinate 118,046,663 of CM019066.1, forward strand.
CTGATGAGAGGCTTTTCTCGACGGAACACTGGGCTGCAGCTATCGTTCATCTGCTCTTGACCAAGAGCATGGCGGGTGGTTAAAAAAAAATTGTAGTGGCAGACCGGAGGGGTCCGCCATTACAATTTTTTTTTATACGTACCCCTGGGGGTACGCAAACCACAGTTTGGGAACCGCTGGTCTACACAATTGATTATATTGTGCAAAACATGACCTTTCTGTAGTAACTACTTACATATTTTAATCTGTTTCATTTGTTCAAATGCTGTATCTTTTTATCTCTATGTATTATGTTGGCTTTTGCATGTGATTTAAACTTACCCTAAACTCATTTCATGGACTTTAAGAAGTTACATATATATGCCCCCACTCATTGATAATATGTGAAGAGTTGTTGAGAGGGTAGATCCAGGAGGACCTGATTCCAACCTAGTCGTTAATAGCAACCTGAAAATGGAAAAATCCCGCAAGAACTTTTTTTCTCCTGAACTCACTATTAACTGCTTGGCTGGAGATGACACACTGAGCAAATCGTTAGGTTTTCTCCTACAGTGTGGACGAAGCACCCAGCACACTATTCCGATTCCACAGCTCAACGCTGATCCTTTTTCTTGTTCTAAAGCAACAGCAATGATTACTTTTCTCTTATAAGAGGAAAATGCTGCTACAAATAGCTCAACTTCTCATTTGTCACGCAGGAGGCAAGTGTGGGGCAATGACACAGTGCTGTGTCATTAAAAACGCAACTGCCACATCCATTTGGAACCATTCTATCGCCATGCTGTACAACCCACAAGGATTACATGAGAGGTGTCATAGGAAAGGCTAGAGACTAGGCTTTCGAATGGTATCAAACATTACCTTGTAAATTATAAAGAAAGTTCAAAAGAAATTAAAAAATAAACGTACATATTTTTTGTTTGAAGGCAGTGAAATTGTCCATTTTCACATGTGTTTGGCTAGATGAAGCAGGAGCCTATGGTACAAGGTCGAGATGTGTATTCATTTCGGAAAAAATTCAGAATTTGGAAAGAAATTTGATAATTCGTATTCTGAAGTACTTCCGAATAACGAATCGATGCAATACAAATTTGAAACGAAACAAAACGGTATATAACAAATTTATTTTGTTTTACACTGTGTCATCATCATAAAAGAAAAATTTGAATAACTGGTATCAACTATTGAATTTGAAATGAACTATCAAATTGATATCAACTACCAAATTTGAAATGAACTATCAAATACATATCAACTATCAAATTTGAAATGAACTATCAAATTGACATCAACTATCGAATTTGAAATGAATTATCAAATTGACATCAACTATCGAATTTGAAATGAACTATCAAATTGATATCAACTGTCGAATTGATCTTAACTTACAAGTAATAGTAAGCAAAGGACTTTATGAAACAAATTAATTTTGTTTCACTGTTTCCTTTGACTCAAATACTAAATCTGTGACACAGCTTAAAATTTAACCATAGCTTTTCTTTTAACAGCAAAATTTGATTAATTGGGGTTTTATCTAGTGATCCAAAATTCAAATTGACATCAACTATCGAATTGATATATGAAATTCGAATCGATTCGAAATTTCAAATCGATCCAAAATGAAATTAGTTACGAAATTCCGAAAACGAAATGATTTAAAACAATAACGAAACGAAACTAAACAAATCTAATTTTTCAGCCATGCACATCCCTAGTACAAGGTATTTAGAGTGTAAGATTTTCCAAAAAATATATGTATACATTTAACAGCCACAATTTTAAACCTGCTGACAGATAAAGTAAATAACATTATATCGTTACAAGGGCAACTGTCAAGAGGTAAAATATACTAGGCAGCAACAGTCAGTTCTTGAATTTCAGGTGTTGGAAGCAGGAAAAATGGGTAAGTGAAAAGAGCTGAGTGACTCTGACAAAGGCCAAATAGTGATGGCTATACGACTGGGTCAGAGCATGTCCAAAACGGCAAGTCTTGAGGGGTGTTCCTGGTATTCAGTTTTTAAACCTAGCAAAAGTGGCACAAGAAGAGATGACCAGTGTCCTGACATCAGGGTCATGGGTGCCCAAGGCTCACTGATGATGCAGGTGGGGGGTGAAGGATAGCCCAACTGGTCCGATCACACAGAAGAGATACTATAGCACAAATTGATGAAAACACTAATGCTGCCCAAGACAGAAAGTTGCCGGAACACACTTGACACCTATTTAGAGATTGTTGCAGACCAAGTACACCCCATAATGGCCATGGTGTTCCCTGTTGGCAATGGCCTCTGTCAGCAAGATAATGCTCCCCATCACACTGCAGAAAGTGTTCAAGAATGGTTTGCGGAACATGACAAAGAGTTCAACGGTTGCCATGGCCTCCAAATTCCCCAAATTTCAATCTGATCTAACATTTTAAGGATGTGCTGGAACCAAAAATCCAATACATGGAGGTCCCACCTCGCATCTTGCAGAACTTAAAGGATCTGCTGCTAATGTTTTGATGCCAGATAGTACAGTACACAACTGCCTTCTGTAAAACAATGCCTCCTATAATTTGTATGAGAAACACAAACTTGTTATAGCTCATAAAATCTGGTGCTAAGATATTTGCAAAATCACTTATCACAAAAGCTCATCAAAAAAATATATATGCATCCCTGTCCAACTTGAAGTGGACAGCATGATCCACTGCCATCTTTTTTTTTTTAGAAAGGATTTTACCAGGAAGGATACATTGGGATCTCGTTTTCAAGTATGTCTTGGGTGGCAAGTATGTACGTTAGGTGTCTTACTGGACACTTACTGGAGAGGTGCTCTTGCTGGGATCAAACCCGTGTCTCCACAGTCTCTCTCCACGGTTATAGAGCAGTGATGTTACCTCTACTCCAATCAGCCGGTTGAGTATTATGACTGTGCGCATGCAATGTTCCGGAGTGAACTCTTTGGTCTCTATCGAGTCCATTGTACTCCAGGACATGCCTTCAGTAACAAGGCTGCTGCTGGTAGCAGTTAGCTGCTCCCACATATCCATATAGAAGTTGAGCTGCTAATATAGCAACTGGCTAGTAATAGGGAGCTGTTAACAGATCACATCGCATATTCCCATTAGCACCTTATTAGGGCCACCATCTCCATAGACTTTAATGGCTGTGATTAAGTTTACCAAAGCTCTGATTAAGTTTACCTGTGACTTGAAATCAAGCCTGTGGTGTATAGTGAGTAAAACCTAGGCTTGTCTTAAGGATCTTAGGTTCTTACCTAGCCTCTAAAATATAACTATGTGCTTTGCAATTCCCACCGCCCCTACCTAAAATGTTAATTTATCCATTCCACCTACTGGTTTTTTGTAATAGCCTACAATTAAAATAGTTTCTTGATGATTTCCAGCAAACAAATCTAATTATCTTTGTTTCAACAGTGATTTGAAATCTTCAGCTAAATCTTCCGGCCAACTATGAACACTTTCTCAAAGAAATCATACAGTGATACATTGCTTTGTTACATTCATTGCAGTAAGACTAGAGTAATAAGGTATGATCACAAAGCGTAGTTATAGCTCAATATTCTCATGGGAGAAGTAGAAATTGTTATTGTTCTCCTTATAAAGCAGCGTTCTTGCTGTGAGTGCAAGGCAGCATTTCTGAAATATATTTCCTGGAAATGAAGCAATGAAGTGCATTGTAAATTTAAAACTAAAATGCAACATTTTTAGTAGATCGCTTTTGTGTGCTTTGATCTCAATAAATCAGCCAGTTTAAAAAGATTTTTTTACACACTATAGGACTACGTTCTTTTTTCAAATTGTATCCTTTATCTTATTCTCACCAGTCAATAGAAATTCATGTTTTTTTTTTATAATTTTCCAAATTAAATTCTTACTTATTATTTGAAATACAAATTTGTAATTTTATTGAGAACTAGGTGTAAAGCCTGCCCAGAGGGCAGTCTATTGATAAGTGTGGTGCCGTTTACTGTGCTTAGTTCTGTGCTCAGCTCTGTGCCGTTTATTGTGCTCGGCTCTGTGCTGTTTACTGTGCTTGGCTCTGTGCTCGGCTCTGTGCCGTTTATTGTGCTCTGCTCTGTGCCATTTATTGTGTTCTGCTCTGTGCCGTTTATTGTGCTCTGCTCTGTGCCGTTTATTGTGCTCTTCTCTGTGCCATTTATTGTGCTCTGCTCTGTGCCGTTTATTGTGCTCTACTCTGTGCCTTTTATTGTGCTCTGCTCGGTGCTCTGTTCAGGGCTCTTGTGCTCTGCTCTGTGCACTTGTCGGTGCTCTGTCCTTGTGCTCTGTTCAGGGATCTTGTACTCTGCTCTGCGCCGTTTATTGTGCTCTGCTCTGTGTCGTTTATTGTGCTCTGCTCTGTGCCGTTTATTGTGCTCTGCTCTGTGCTTGGCTCTGTGCTCTTGTGTTCTGCTCCGTGCTCTTATCGGTGCTCTTGTGCTCTGCTTGGTGCTCTGCTCTGTGCCGTTTATTGTGCTCTGCTCAGTGCCGTTTATTGTGCTGTGCTCGGCTCTGTTGCGTTTATTGTGCTCTGCTCTGTGCTCTGCTCTGAGCCGTTTATTGTACTGTGCTCGGCTCGGTGCCTTTTATTGTGCTCTGCTCTGTGCTGTTTATGGCTCTGTGCTCGGCTCTGTGTCGTTTATTGTGCTGTGCTCGGCTCTGTGGCGTTTATTGTGCTGTGCTTGGCTCTGTGGCGTTTATTCTGTTGTGCTCGGCTCTGTGCTTGGCTCTGTGACGTTTATTGTGCTGTGCTCGGCTCTGTGGCGTTTATTGTGCTCAGCTCTGTGGCGTTTATTGTGCTCAGCTCTGTGGCGTTTATTGTGCTGTGCTCGGCTCTGTGGCATTTATTGTGCTCGGCTCTGTAACGCGTTTATTCTGTTGTGCTCGGCTCTGTGCTTGGCTCTGCGTTCGGCTCCGTGCCGTATATTGTGCTCTGCTCTGTGCCGTTTATTGTGCTCTGCGCCATTTATTGTGTTGTGCTTGGTTCTGTGCTCGGCGCCATTTATTGTGCTGTACTTGGCTCTGTGCCGTTTATTGTGCTGTGCTTTGTGCCATATATTGTGCTGTGCTTGGCTCTGTGACGTTTATTGTGCTTGGCTCTGTGCCATCTATTGTGCTGTGCTTGGCTCTGTGGCGTTTATTGTCCTCGGCTCTGTGCCGTTTGTTCTCTTGTGTTCGGCTCTGTGCTTGGCTCTGTGCCGTTTATTGTGCTCTGCTCTGTGCCGTCTATTGTGCTCTGCTCTGTGCTGTCTATTGTGCTGTGCTTGGCGCTCTGCTCTGTGCTGGGCTCTGCGCTCAGCTCTGCGCTGGGCTCGGCTCTGCGCTCAGGTGCTGGGCTGGGCTCTGTGCTCAGGTACTGGGTTCTGCTCTGTGCTCAGGTGCTGGGCTCGGCTGGGCGCTGGGCTCAGCTCTGCGCTCAGGTGCTGGGCTCTGCGCTCGGCTCTGCACTCAGGTGCTGGGCTCTGCGCTCGGCTCTGCACTCAGGTGCTGGGCTCTGCGCTCGGCTCTGCGCTCAGGTGCTGGGCTCTGCGCTCAGGTGCTGGACTCTGCACTCAGGTGCTGGGCTCTGTGCTGGGCTCTGCGCTCAGGTGCTGGACTCTGTGCTGGGCTCAGGTGCTGGGCTCTGCGCTCAGGTGCTGGACTCTGTGCTGGGCTCAGGTGCTGGGCTCTGTGCTCAGGTGCTGGGCTCTGCGCTGGGCTCGGGTGCTGGGCTCGGGTGCTGGGCTCTGGGCTCGGTGGTGTTTTCGCGCGCTTTCAACATTGGTGGTCCTGCGGCGGGAGGCACGTGGCAACCTCCGTAACAGGCTTTGGGAGTGCTGCGGTGGGAGGCGCGCGCGCACCCGTCTGCGCGTGCATCCAACCTCCGTAAGACGCTTTGGGCGTGCTGCGGCGGTTGGCGCGCGCGCACCCGTCTGCGCGTGCATCCAACCTCCGTAAGACGCTTTGGGCGTGCTGCGGCGGTTGGCGCGCGCGCACCCGGCTGCGCGCGCATCCAACCTCCACAGCACCCTGTGGGCTGCCGCGCATGCGCAGAGTAAGGCTTGGCGACGGACACGCCAGGCCTTACTCTATTATAGAATAGATATCCCCATGTGGAGATTATAAATATATCCCCATGTGGAGAATATATATACATATATATATATATATACATACATACACACTGTAACAACCATATATGTGTGTGTGTGTGTATGGCCGGCATCCAGGCTCAGGCGAGCCCCCGGCTTGGCTGGCCTCTAGGCCCAGGCCAAGCCAGGGGCTCGCCTTAGCCTGGATGCCGGCCAAGCAAGTAGCTAGGCCGGCATCCAAGCTTTGGTGAGCCCCCAGCTTGGCTTGGGCCTAGAGGCCCAGCCGAGCCGGGGACTCGCCTGAGCCTGGAGGACGCCCAAGCAGGCAACTCAGCCGGCCTCCATGCCTCCTCTAGGCCCAAGCCAAGCCAGGGACTCGCCTAAGCGTGGATACCGGCCGAGCAAGCAGGGTGGGTGTGGAGAGCACATACTCACCTACATCGGCCTCGAGTCCTCCACCGGTTCCACACATACATCGGCCCTTAGCTTCTCCAGCGATGGCTGTCCCGCTTCCAGTGTCCTCTCTCCATTGGTCGCGGGTATGACGTCACAAAAGCCTTTGACCCAGGGCCAAAGGCTTTCGTGACGTCATACCGGCGACCAATGGAGAGAGGACACTGGAAGCGGGACTGCCATCGCTGGAGGAGCTAAGGGCCGATGTAGGTGAGTATGTGTAGGAAACATCCTCCTACATCGGCCCTGAGCTCCAGCGGTGACCGTCCTCCGGCTGTCCAGGCTGCTCGGCCGGCCTCCAGGCTTAGGCGAGTCCCCGGCTCAGCTGGGCCTGTAGGCCCAAGCCAAGCCGGGGGCTCGCCTGAGCCTGGAAGCCGGCCGAGCAGCCTGTGACAGCTGGAGGTCAGTCACCGCTGGAGCTCAGGGCCAATGTAGGTGAGTATGTGTAGGCAACTTCGGCCCTGAGCTCCAGCGGTGACTGTCCTCCGGCTGTTGCAGGCTTCTCGGCCAGCCTCCAGGCTTAGGAGAGTCCCTGGCTCGGCTGGGCCTGTAGGCCCAAGCCAAGCCGGGGGCTCGCCTGAGCCTGGATGCCAGCCGAGCAGCCTGCTCGGCCGGAGGACAGTCACCGCTGGAGCTCAGGGCCAATGTAGGAGTATGTGTAGGTAACATCCTCCTACATTGGCCCGGAGCTCCAGCGGTCGCTGTCCTCCGGCTGTCGCAGGCTGCTTGGCTGGCCTCCAGGCTTAGGCGAGCCCCCGGCTCGGCTGGGCCTGTAGGCCCAAGCCAAGCCGGGGGCTTGCCTGAGCCTGGATGCCAGCCGGACAGCCAAAGGACGGTCACCGCTGGAGCTCAGGGCCAATGTAGGGGAGTATGTGTAGGCAACATCCTCCTACTTCGGCCTTGAGCTCCAGCGGTGACCGTCCTCCGGCTGTCGCAGGCTGCTCGGCCGGCCTCCAGGCTTAGGCGAGCCCCCGGCTCGGCTGTGCCTATAGGCCCAAGCCAAGCCGGGGGCTCACCTGAGCCTGGATGCCGGCCGAGCAGCCTGCCACAGCCGGAGGACGGTCACCGCTGGAGGATTCGGGGCTTGCGGCGTTTAAACAAATTGGTAGCTGCGCGCCGCTCGTGCCAATTTTATTTTTTTTTGCAGGTGGCCGACACGCGCAGCTACCTGTTTGTTTTAACGGCCAGCTCGCAACCCAGTTTCAAATGTCCGTCGCGCATGCGCACTCAGCGCTTGACGGCGACGGACTTTGAAACGGTTTTATTATATAGATGGTTAATGACTTGAGGATTTGCTTAAAATCAATGACCGTTTTCTGACCAAGCCTTTATGGTTTAATAGTGACCTATTAAGTATAACACTTATGAATCATAATGGATCCTGACCTGGTCCAGTCAAACCTCTCTTAAGGCTGTTGCAGCTGCCTAATTGCAATATCACTCTAAACCAAAAATAGGATATTAAAAACTAAATCCTTATTTGCCTCTGGTTCCATGATGCATATGACAGTGCGAGGAGGGTGCACTTAGGATTGCATAAAGGCTCTTAATGGTATATTTCAAATCTTATGCATCTTCTGAAATAGGCTTAGCAAACAGGTCTAAAATACTTCATCTTTGAGGGAGTTAAGCTTATTGGGCCTTTCTCCAAATCAGCTACAGAGAGACCTACAGAGACTTCATGGAAACCATAATGTTGTACATATGTCATTGTCATGTTACAGAATGCTACATCAAAAATGTAAAAAAAGAAAGTAATTTTTTTTATTTTACTTTTAATCATTTACTGTGGTGGTTATTCAGAAAGTTCTGGTGTATGCCAATGTAGCAAACACTTGTGAAAATCGATGTTGTGTTGGACACAGGAACAAATAGGTTTTTCTGGTTGTACAAAGTGGTTACACATAGACTCTGAATCTTAAACTGTTCCTTTTAAACTGTTGGAAACAGCGGGAAACTTTCGCTTTCAATTCCACGTTTCAATGCACATGCGCGTAGTTCAGTTTTTCAGGGATGGATGCTGTTCTGTCTCCCGATGATGGCATCATCATGGTTGTTCCCTGGCTTGTTCTTTCGGCGATCGTGAACTTCGAATGTGTGGGTAGCGTGCTGAATCGAGTATATTGGGATATTTCTTGATCACAAGTCCATCATATGTGGAAATTGCAGATACAACCAACGCATAAAAGGGGTGCACATTAAAAAATGGATTGGGCTAACGACTGATTATACATATGGAGGAGGGGGCCAAAATGGTATAGGGGGGTAGTAGACAGTGAAAATGGAAGAGGGGCTTAATCGTACTGTTGCTGGATCATCATAGGTTACAGGGTTCTTAGGATTTCTTATAAGAAGTGGCAGATTTTAAAATCCATATTCAGACAAGCAGGGTAAAAGGTGTTAAAATCGTAGCTCAACCTCATTTCTTCTCACCCCAGAAATTTGGTCATGTCACCTCCTCTCCTTTGGCCCTGTACTTTCTTTAGTGCCATGAATTGTAGATTCTTGGGATCTCAATGTGGTTTTTTTTAAATGTGAGGGAACACGGTGTTTCTACACCTTGGGAGATATTCCTTATGTGTTCCCTAATCCTGACATTAAGTGCTCTTGTGGTTCTTCCAACATAATTTAGGCCATACGGACAGATCAGCAAATATATCACATTGTTGGAAAAACATGTTAGCACATCGTTTATCTTCCATTTTCCACCTCTGTTCTCAACCTCCTGGATGAGCCTTTTTTTATTCCCGGTGCTTCTACAACTTAAACAATTGCCACAGCCATGAAATCCCTTCTCTATCTTGAAGTATTCTTTTTTGGCCTTTTGTTCTGGGTATTCACTCTTGGTGATTTTCTTTTTTAGTTTTCCTGTTCCTCGACACACAAATTGTAGTTTCTCTGGGAGGATGTCCTTCAACACTGGGTCCTGTCTGAGAATCGGCCAGTATTTGTTGACCGCTCTTCTGATCGACTTGTTTTGTTGATTATATGTGAAGATCAGAGGATGTTGTGGTTTTTTCATGATGTTCTCTTTGCTCTTGTATTTTAGGAAGTCTTTTCTACCTTTTCTTCTTATCTCCTCTCTCGTGGTACCTAATATCGATCTATCATAACCTTTTTCTTCAAATGTCTCCTGGAGCCTATTTGCTTGATCTTCAAATTCTTCCAGATTGGTACAGTTTCTTCGTACCCTTATCAATTGGCTCTCTGGTATTCCTTCCAGCCACCGCTCCAAGTGGCAGCTTGTTTTTTCAATCAAGATGTTACAATTAGGGATGAGCTGAACACCCCCGAGTTCGGTTCGCATTCGAAAGCGAACTTTTCAAAAGTTCGAATTCAAACATGAACACAAACTCAATACAAGTCAAAGGGACTCAAAGTTCAATTTTTAGAGTGCCCTCAAAGAGGGCAATATGCTAGATATTTGCCATAAAATGTGTATGGGGGTCCGGGTAGTGCCCTGGGGGACAGGAAACAAGGACAAAAAGTAAAAAAAAAAAAACTTTTTAAAGGAACAGTGAGTTTTCCATGAAATAAGGGTTAAAAATAAAATCGAAAAATTCCTTCAAATATCGTGCCTAGGAGGTCCCCATAACCTGCCCGTGAAGTGGCGGATTTGTAGGATGTATAGAAACATTTAAAAACAATGTCCGGGTCCGGGTAGTGCCCTGGGGGACAGGAAACAAGGACAAAAAGTTTTTTAAAATATACGTTTTTAATCCCTTCACTGCTGACGACATGTGGGACACGTCCTCAGTTACTCCTGCTGTATGCTGAGCTTTGCGGGACCCCCGGTGGAGATACTCATCTCTCTGTCCGGGGTCCTACGGCGTTCTGACTTCAGCGTCCTCAGACTCTGAAGTCAAGCTCCTCCCGACATAAATGACGTCATCGCGCCATACGCAATGACGTCATTTCCAGGCGACCCCCCCGGCAATGCCGGGAGATCGCCTGGAAGGGAGGGGGGATCTGTTCGGATCCCTCCCGATCGGGAGGTCCCACAAAAAGAAGCCAGGCACCGCTTAAAAGGGGAAAGTCTCCCCTTTAAGCGGTACCTGGCTTTAACCCCTTAGGCGCCAAAGTGCGGCCTAGCTCTGGTGGGGGCCGCCATCTTGGATGGTGGCTCCACCCCCGGGTCCCCCCTCACTGCCTGACGCCGGGGAACCCCTGGCTGCCCGGAATCCCCTGGTGGAGATAGGGTGTTTATTTGAACCCCAATATCTCCAGAAACGTGGCAGCTAGGGGGTCATGGAGGATGTCAATCGAAAGGCCTGAGCATGGCCTTTTGAAATGATACCCAACATGACCAGGTATAAAGTAAAAAAATAAAAAAACAAACATGTATTTTTTTTTGTGTGTTATTTTTATTAATGCAGCAATATTGTTCACATTTCAATTATGTGAACAATGATGCTGCACTAATGATTTTTTTCTATGGTGTGCGTTTGCTAAAAATCACATAATTCCCCCCAAAAAATTTAACACCCCATAGAAAAAATAACCGCAAATGTTCATGTGATAAAAAGGTGAAAAAAAACACTTTACACGCTGCAGATGATTAAAAATTCAAGTTTTATTCCATTTTTTGTTATAATATACAGGCAGAACATGACGTATACATTTAAAAATGATATATTATGAATCTGCCAAGTCTGCCGGAAAGAACGATATAGAATATGTCTGGGTTATAGCATAAAATGTGGCTTCAAATCTCGTTTAAACATGATGAGCAAAAGCGGTAAAAATGAGCTCAGCACACAGCGGTGAAATGCCTCAGCAGTGAAAGGGTTAAAGGAACAGTGACTTTTCCATAAAATAAGGGTTGAAAATAAAAACAAAAAATTCCTTCAAATATCGTGCCTAGGAGGTCCCCATAACCTGCCCGTGAAGTGGCGGATTTGTAGGATGTATGGAAACATCGCCATCACAGACCCACACACGACACCTAGCACTCCCAGTCTGCATACAATGTATCAAATTCATGAGACTGGACTAATTAGAAGCACATGTTATTTCCAAACACTAATTAAACACCTGTTGTTTACGCCGTTTGAGAGCACAGGTCATTAAGGCTGGGGTCAGACGAGCGCAGTTGTCACGTCCGTGTTGCCGCACATTTGTACGTCCGTGGCAGCATAGCATTCTGACCAATGGAGCCCCACACACGAAGTACGTCCGCACGGAAGTGCGGATGCATGGCGGACACGGCAAACGGACGCAGGTTAAACAAGAACGTAATACTGCTAGAACCGACGTTCGGAGTGCGCCACGTCTGCAATGTCCGCATAGCTTTGTGTGTGAGTGATGAAACATGTCAGATGGACTGCATTTATATGTCCAGCATTTTTGACGGACAGAATGTTTTTTCATTGTAATTTATTTTCCCTGCTACATCAGTCATAAAATACGTCAGTGAAAAAAACGGACTGTGAGGCCACTACCTTGCTGTCAGTCAGTAGGTATGTCCAAACTGCACGGACACACAGTCCGTACAAAATGCGCTCATCTGACCCTAGCCTTAGAAGTGAGAATCTTTGCACCTAGTTTTTAATTCAATATCTAATAAACCTTTGCTTATAATATTCTGCAGTAAAGAGTCTCTTTATTTCTAGATTTTTTAGTATTTTTTAAGCATTTTTTATACTTTTTTCAATTTTTTTTTTAGAACTGGAGCCGAACACGCCAAAAAGTTTGAAGTTCGCAAACTTTCGAACTGCCGATGTTCGAATCTAACTCCGAACTGATCGAACCGAACAGCTCATCCCTAGTTACAATCCACTTTCTAAAAAAGGTTTCAGTGGCTATTTTTATCACCGGTTGGGTAGACGGTCATATCGAGAAAGTTCACCTCTTCCTTACTCAATTTTGTGGCTAGTTGTATATTTTAATTTTTCTATTAATTTCTTCCAAAAAGGTTTCTAGGCTCCCCTCTCCTCCTCCCCAGATCATGAAAATATTGTCTATATATCTCCTATATATTGTCTCCCCCATTTTTCACTAGTGGTTCTTTCCCAATCGGCCATGAAGAGGTTTGCAAAATTTGGAGCAAATTTAGTTCCCATTGGGGTCCCCTTAATCTGTAAGAAGAATTCCTCATTAAACCAGAAATAATTGTTAGGGAGAATGAGATTGATCCCCTCTAAGGTGTATTCCACTGTTCAGGAAGGAGATCCTTTGTTCTCTCAAGCGTACGTTTAACTGCCATGATTCCTTCTTCTTGTGGTATGTTGCTATAAAGGGAACTGACATTGCTAGTGACGAGAATGTAATGGTCTTCCCATTTGATTCTTTCGAGCTCTTGAAGAATGTTGATGGTGTCTTTCAAATGGGATGCTGTTTTCATCACATACGGTTGACGTAGCTGGGCGATGTATTCAGAGACCCTGCTGGACACTGAGTCTACCCCGAGACTATGGGCCTCCCTGGTGATCTTATGGGGTCTTTGTGAATTTTCGGCAGGTGATAAAACACAGGACGTCTTGGGTGGCTAATTTTGATGTATTTGTATTCTTTATCATTGATGATTTCCAGGGTATAGCCCTTGTCTAGGAATTCATCAAACTTTCCTCTTATCTCGGGTGTTGGATCTGTCTTCAATTTCATATATGTCGTGGTGTCGTGAAGAATCCTGTACGCTTCTTCTTCATAATACGTGCTGGACAGGATGACTGTGTCCCCTCCTTTGTCTGCTGGTTTGAGGATTATTTCTTTGTCTTCCGTCAGTTCTTTCAAAGCTTTTGAATGGTGAGATTGTTTCTCTTCTTGTCAATTTTTATCTTCCCTAGTTCTTGCACCACCATCTTCTCGAATGTGCTAATTTCTTGCGATATCTTCGACCTTGGGAAGAAATGTGATTTCTCCTTTAGATCTGTGTGTTGATATACTTTGAGTGTTTCCATCCTGTCGCTGGGAATTTTTAGGAAATATTTCTTTAAGCACAGGTTTCTTTTGAAACTTTGGAGGTCGATGTACATATCGAACTGGCTCATATGTTTGGTGGGGGCAAATTTGAGGCCCTTTTTAAGTCCATTTTCTCGTTCCTTTGTTAGGATTTTTTCTGTCAAATTAAAGATGCCTCCCTGGGTTCGTGGTTTTTTTTTTTTGCAGTTCTGGATCTGCTTCCTGCTCTACATCCTCGTATTGTTCTCTTGGCCTTTTTCCTAGTGCATTGTAGTCTTTTTCTCTTCTTCCAGGCCAGGATCTCCATTCCACTACTGATTTTGCCGTGCCTCGCCTACTGCTACAAGTGCACCAAATCGAACAAATGGAAACTACTACTCGGTTCACAAACGACCCTGTTCACGAACAAATCAGTTCGCGACCAGGAAGTTCGTCAACATTTTACCTCCGTTCATGAACTCCGCCTAGAGTTACGAACACGACCGTGGCCATGTGGCTTCCTGTACTGTACACGTACTTCCTGTACTCGAGATCACGGTCGCAGACAGGGCTGAAGGTGTGAAGTTTTTTATGTGTGCTTCCTACAGGTATTTTCCTGTACTGTATTAAATCCAGCATGGCTCCCAAGAAAATGCAGAACAAGCGTGGTGGGAAAAAGAAAGCGCAGAGAGGTGACAAAGTACAGAGCGTAATTGAAGGTGACAAAGTGCAGAGCGTTATTGAAGGTGACAAGGATGTGCAGAGCGTTATTGAAGGTGACAAGAAAGTGTAGAGCGTTATTGAAGGTGACAAGGATGTGCAGAGCGTTATTGAAGGTGACAAGGATGTGCAGAGCGTTATTGAAGGTGTCGAGGATGTGCAGAGCAAGAATGGTGGTAAAAAGAAAGTGCAGAGCAAGAATGGTAACAAGAAGGTTTCAAAGAAAATAACCATTGAATTGAAGAAGGAAATTGTAGAAAAGCATGATCGTGGTATTCGTGTGACTGATCTGGCCTTTGAGTACAAGATGGCGAAGTCGACCATCTCGGCTATTTTGAAGAATAAAGATGCCATCAAAGTAGCTGATGTGGCAAAAGGAGTAACCATGCTAACCAAGCAAAGGACACAAGTACTGTAAGAGGTGGAAAAGCTTCTGTTGAGAAACAGCTGGCAGGTGATAGTGTTAGTGAAGCTATGATCAGTGAAAAAAACAGGAAATTACACAGTGATTTGCTGCAGCAAAATCCCTCCACAAGTTCATCGAGTAATGAAGTTAAAGCCAGTAGAGGGTGGTTTGAAAAATTCTGCAAGAGAAATGGCATCCACAGTGTGATCAAACATGGTGAGGCTTCCAGTTCTGACAAGGCTGCTGCAGAAGCCTACAAGAAAGACTTTGCGGAATTCATGAAGGCAGTGTAACGGGGGGAGTAGCGCCCACTAGATAGTCACAAAGTTGAGATCCTTAAGGGCTGAGAAATCTTTTTGACGTTTAAACACCGATTGTCATTCACAGAATTAGACACTTGCGGCAACAAGGTTGAACCATATACTGAGACGCTACTAAGTACTAAAGGTTTTGAGACTGAGAGCACCAGCAGAGAAACACAGATAAATCAGACAGTTGGTGAATTGCGCGGGCTACAGGGCAGTCAGGAAATAAGTTGCTTTGACGTTTACTCATACTTGGGAGCAGGTCAGTGGTACTATCAGATGGTAAGAGACAACACATACACCTCGGGGTCTGTCGTAAATACAGTAATGAGTATTGTTGCTGGTGAGCGCACACTGACCATGAGTATTAAATAAGCAGTAACTTGCAATCGCAGATTTAAACAATAGATGTGGCTGGAGCACGTGAGCCCTCGGTTGGGTATTGACACTAATAGAGGCCACAGACAAGACCCACTGATGAGAAGGGACACTTTCCCAGTAGCGTGTAAACACCCCAGCGGCCAGCATGGGGTTAAACCACCAAAGCACCACACAGGAGATCGTAATCAAGCAGCAAGAGAATAGTCAAAAATCAAGCCGGGTCAAAAAACAGGAGCAGGGATCGTATCCAAAAAATGGGTCGGCAACTGAGAGACAATAGTAATAAATAGGTAGCGATGCGGGAATCAGACTCCACGACAGGGCGACGAGGCAACTCCTCGTGCCCTGTTTAAAACCCACCGGCTCCTCGCTACCATGCTAGGTCCCGCCCCCTCGGACGCCACTCGGCCATTCCCCAGTGCTGGCAGCCGGCCAGCTCCTGGCACAGGACCTTGCCCAGACCGCGCAGCAGGGGCTGAGGACATGACAGGCAGAGGGATACGTCGCTCAACAAGTCTTCAACTTCGATGAAAAAAGTCATAATCAGCGTCCATATCATCCACCAAGGCTGGAGGGTGTGCCGGGGCATTGTCCATCAGAAGAAGAAGCCTTGGTGGATGATATGGACGCTGAGTATGACTTCATAAAGGTCAAATTCCTCCCCCTCAACACGACACCTCGTCTGTAGCCCATGGACCAGCAAGTGATCTCCAACTTCAAGAAGCTCTACACAAAGGCGCTCTTCACCAGGTGTTTTAATGTCACTGAAGAGACATCTGATTCTGGAAGAAACATTTCAAGGTCCTCCACTGCATCAACCTCATTGACAAAGCATGGGAAGAGGTCACGTACCGGACCTTGAACTCAGCCTGGGGGAAACTGTGGCCAGAATCTGTCGCTCAACGTGAAATGGAAGAGTCTGATGCACAGGTAGTGGAGGAGATTGTGGCTATGGGCGTGGCTATGGGCAAGACTATGGGTCTGGACGTCGATGGTGCAGACATAGAGGAGCTTGTTGAGGACCATGCTGAGTAGCTGACGACGCAAGAACTTGCTGAACTCCAGAGTGAGCAGCAGAAGGCACTTGTTGAGGAGCATTCCACCGAGGAAGAGGAAGAAAAGGAGGATGTTAGCAGTGATGTGATAACATCCATAATGGAGAAATGGAATGAGTGCAAGGATTTCTTTGAGAAGCACCACCCCAACATAACTGTGATGAACAGAGTCTTGAATATGATGAACGACAACGTGGTCTCTCATTTCTGGAGTGTTCTGCACCGTAGGAAAAAACAAGTGACATTAGACAGATTTTTCACCAAAATTCACCCTACAGCTAAGAAAAAAAGAAGAGAGGAAACCCCTGAAGGAGATCTCTCCGATGTCATTATGGAGGGGGACTCTCCCTCCGACCAATAACCTCCTCCCCTCCCACCTTTCCGTCCTCCATGCCAGAAGTCGCCCCAAGAAAGGTAAGTGTTCACTCTCTTCATACTGTACTTTGTTTACATTGCTACATTTGTTTCCCATATGGTTCAGAACGGATTAACCTGATTTACATTGAACCCTATGGGAAAATGTGATTCGGTTCACGACCAATTCGGTTCGAGACCAGAGTCGTGGAACCAATTAAGTTCGTGAAACGATGTACCACTGTACATAAGGGAGTTGTTGACTAGTCTCCTTACATTGCTCTCTGTTAGTTATGTACCTGAAGCCTGTTTACCAGTTTAACAGTGTGTGCCTGCACTCCACAGAAAAGGAAAAGAAAACACACCAATGTATAGGCCAATAAGGTATCTAAATCAGGGATAAACCCTTACCATATATAAACCTGAATCAAAGGACAGGATACTGATCAAGAGTTCAGTATCAGAAGTAGATAATGCATCAAACAAAAGTATCATATAACGATTATTGTAAAGAAAAAAAAGATACACAAAATATACATAAAACATATGTTAACCACTTCGCTGCTAAGGACGCGCTCAGCGCTTCCAACCGCAGGTAGCGTTCCATGCGGTGGACGCGCTGAGCGCGTCCTCCCTTTGGGGCCAGCGTTCGGCCGGGTTCCGGCCGATCGCTGGCCCCCCCGGTGTGGGCTGACATCCTCGATGTCAGCCCAGCACCCGGAACAGCAGCCGGAGTAATTAGGTGTCATCGCGGGGGCGCGATGACACCTAATTCAGGCGCCCCTCCTGCATGTGCGGAGGAGGCGCCTGAAAGGGAGGTGGAGGTCCTTCGGACCTCTCTCCCTCCTGATCGGCGGCATGCAGGGGGTTAACCCAGGCACCGTTTGGAAGGGCACAGCCTGCCCTTCCAAATGGTACCTGGCATTAACCCCATGGGGGCCGGATCACGAATCGGTGCCGAAAAGCGCCGGTTTGTGATCCTTTCCCGGAGCTGGCCGACATCTTGGATGTCGGCCAAGCTTCCGGGAATGCCCCCTGAGGACTGGCATCATTGTGCATAGCACGATGACGCCAGTCCTGGAGTTAACCCCTAACTGCCACCAATGGTGGAGATAGGGGGTTCCAATGAACCCCCTATCTCCCGATCCGTGGCAGTTAGGGGTTAATGTTTGGTATTGTTGGATCGGCCAGAGCATGGCCGTTCCAACAATACCAAACATGAGTATAAAAAAAGTTCTAAAAAAAAATAAAAATAAAAAAATATTTTAAAAGAAAATTATAAAAAAAAATAGACAAGTTTTTTTTTCTTTTTTTTGGTTTGTTAATGCAGCAATATTGTTCCCATTTCAATTATTATGTGAACAATGATGCTGCACTAACGATTTTTGTATGCGGTGCGTTTGTTAAAAATCACGTCATTTTCCCCCCAAAAAAATGTAATGAGACCCCATCTCTAATTTTTTTAACAAGCGCACCCCATACAAGATATAACCGCAATTGCTCGCATCTTAAAATGTGAAAAAAAAAACACTTTACACGTTGTAAATTATTGAAAATTCATATTTTATTGCATTTTTTGTTATAATAAACAGACAGGTCATGACGTATACATATAATAATGACATATTATGAATCTGCCGAGTCTGACGGAAAGAACGATATATAATATGTCTGGGTCATATACTAAAATAAGCATTCAAAACGCATTTAAACATGATGAGCAAAACCGGTAAAAATGAGCTCAGCACAGAGGCGGGAAAAGCCTCAGCAGCGAAAGGGTTAAAAACACAAAATATGTAATGTACACACTCTAATCAGTGTCTTGATAAATGAGATCAGTGGTTACCACTTCACTTTACATGGCCAATGAGTGTGAGGATTCTGAAGGTGCTGCACCCCAGTTAGGCTGCAGTGCTTTGTGGCTGAGGTGGTATGCCTTTGGGCGATATCGCCATTAAATTAATTGCTCCAATGTCTCTGTTCACTCTCCAGTCCATTATTTTTCCTCACTGATTTATCAACAGTCCCTCTTCCCCCCTTCTGAAACGGACATTATCCATTTTCCCTCTTGTGAAAGCCAAATTCCCTTTCTACTTTGCTGTTTGAGTGGTTCACTTCTCCATTTTCCTACTGTGCCCATGGAACCATTCCTCACTCATCCCCCTTGTTTAAATAAATGCTTTCCTCTCACCTAATGGTTAAATCCTCAAAATAAAGTGAGAGGAATCACTGAGATTTCCCCTGATGCTTGAAGAAGGTGGGAATTGGGGGCAGAGACTCTGAGCATTTGGTAAACCATTTGGAATAGCGTTCTTGTTGCAGGATTCAACCTCTGCTCATTGTCTGCTCTTTGCATGGTACCATTCTCTCTTTTCTCTCATGTGTCTGACCTATTCCTCTTTTCACTTTATGTGCCTAGCACCTCTATCCTTTTATGTGTTTTGACTCATTCTTTCTTCTATCTTCTTGTGTTCTCCTTCTCTACCTCAGCTATTACCTCCCAGCCTGGAGTTTCAGATACTCTCAATACATTGCTCTTTCCCAGTGCAATGCTGGTACAGCCACATGAAGTGTTATAACTGGGGAAAGAGTTGGATGGTGGGCATAAGCGTGCATAAGGTATAAACCATACAAATAGTACTTCCTTGATTTCTTACTTTTTGTACTTAAAGGTTAACTAGTTCGTTGATCCTTAAAATACTCTGAGTACATGAACATTGTAGAATTACATGGAGGATGCATTGTGTGAAACCTATGTATTGAGTTTTTGCAAACACATACACTACATTCCATTCACTCAAAGCACACCGGTAACACATGATTCAAGATTTTGGTGGAATTCTTTGCTTTATTGTAGGCTAGGGTCAAACGAAAGCATTTTTACACGCGAACGTAAAAAAGTGCGTCCGAACGGATTGATGTATTTTTTCACGGAATATGCGAAAACGGTCATACGATGCGCATGTTCGTGCGTGATGTTTTACGAATCCAAACCAGGAAACTTTTTGCGTCTGGACGTTATGTTGGCCGGACACGAGCAGGGTCTGACGTCTCCAAATCACACACACACACACACCGCTATGCCGCTGCAGCGCACTCTGTACGTCCGTACTAGAGGTTCTGCGTTCTCGAAAAAATGCGTTCATTTTCCACTTGCGTTGCGCGGCCGGACTTTCGTGCGACCGTACTTCGTATATTGGCCGTCATTGCCCGTCATTTGCTGCTAGTGCGGCCGTGATTAAGTGCGCCAGAACGCACGTTAAAAATGCGCTGGTCTGACCCCAGCCGTAGGAAAATGTTTTTTCAGATAAGCTAGATGACTCCATAAATATACCCTTAGCACTATATAATAATTGATGACATAATTTATAGTGATTTGTGATTAGTGTAGTCATTTGGTCACCAGACCGTTACATTATTATTCAACCTCAAAGTATATAGTGTAGATGTTGAGGGACCCAGCAACAGCATTAACCAGCTGGTCGTAGTTCACGTGGCTATACAGCTTGGTTAGTCACATTAGAAAATCATTCCCTAATGGATCCTAAACTGTCAGACATCCGTGATCGAATATTTCCATTGCATAGCAGGAAGGAGTTAACAAGAGTGGCCATAATACGTAGCATCTCACTCTTTAAAGCTAACTGCTCAAAAGGCATAAGATCCTGTCTGCGTGCAGTGTAGGTTTGGTCATGAGACTTTGTCGGGAGAACTTATTATTGTGCCTTATAACACCACTATAATCTTGAGTTATTTGAGTCTTTTTTACACTATATATTTATCAATATAGTGGCTATAAAATTAAATATGTAAAAGAGCCTGTGAAATAGACTTTACACTTGTATATGTATTATAAAGTACTGTTGTCTTCTTTCAAGAACATCATGTTCTCTCCAGAACTCATTTAGTATTACTTCACATTGTTATTATAGGAACTATATTTAATATTAATAATGCACTTACATTGTATCATTAGCAGAAGTTACAGACTGCAATATAGTGGATCGATACATATTGAATGGAAGTAGGCATAGAAAATGACTTGAGCATGAAAAAGTGACGAGAAAGAAAACATTATCAGGTAGTATTTCACTAATGGCAAGCAAATTGAAGATTCCCATACATTCTCTCTAATGTATCCTGCATTATCTAAGTGATCCTCTGATCTTTACTGCATTACACTTTATGTTTATAATACCAATTAAGATGGGGAAAATAATACAGCATATATTGGAAAATAAACTATTCCTAGTTGACGAAAAATCGGTTAATTTTTTTCACCTAAAAAAACAAATTGATATTTTTGGTTTTATGTCATCCATTTTACTTAGTTTAAAAGCGACACTCAAGGCAGTATGACAACTCAATTTATGTTTAGTGGCCACAATGCCTAGAGCATCCTTAACCCGCTCAACTACACAGTGGGCATTCAGAGGGCTGATTCAGCCCTCCAAGTGGAGTAGTGAATGAGAACTCTTGCTAGTCACTAAAGTTTGCATTAGACATAAAAATGTTTTTTCTCCTCTGCTGAGCCTTGCGATCTTGAAGGTGGCGAGATTGCCATTTATTTGTCCAAAAATTTTAAAATAAAGTAGATTTTGCTAAATGACTTTTTCACAATTTAATTTCCCTTGCACAAAGCTTTTTCATGCAGGAGGAAGGGGGACATATTGGCCATCAGGCATAGGGACTTGCGTGTTCCTATACCTATAATGGATGAAATAACGTAGATCCATTGGGCAACCTTATATTTCTGTGAATTTTGTGATATTCTCATGGTAACATACCTGTGAAATATTGTAGAATGTGATTTGAGGAAATTCTCCACTAGTAAATCCAACCCTCAAATAGTGACTTCACGTGTTTGTTAACCCTTTCGCTGCTGAGCCTTTTCACACCTCTGTGCTGAGCTCATTTTTACCAATTTCGCTCATCATGTTTAAACGCGTTTTTAAGCCCTATTTTAATATATGACCCAGACATATTATATATCGTTCTTTCCGGCAGACTGTGCAGATTCACAATATGTCATTATTATATGTATACGTTATGTCATGTCTGTATATTATAACAAAAAATGCAATAAAATTTGAATTTTCAATAATTTACAATGTGTAAAGTTTTTTTTCACATTTTAACATGCGAGCGTTTGCGGTTATATTTTCTATCGGGTGCGCTTGTTAAAAAAATTAGAAATGAGGAATCGTTACTTTTTTTGGGGAAAATTACGTGTTTTTTAGCAGACGCCCCCCATAGAAAAAATATTTAGTGCAGCATCATTGTTCACATTATAATTGAAATGGGAACAATATTGTTGCACTAATAAAATTAAAAAAAAAGTAAAAAACATTTTCTTAATTTTTTTTTATTTTTATTTTATTTTTTTATTTTTTTACATTTTACATGGTCATGTTTGGTATCATTGGAAAGGCCACCCTCTCGGCCGTTCCAATGATAGCAAACATTAACCCCTAGCTGTCACGGATCGGGAGATAGGGGGTTCATTGGAACCCCTATCTCCACTATAGGTGGCAGCAAGGGGTTAATTTCAAAACTGGCGCCATCGCGCTCTGCGCGATGACGCCAGTCATTAGGGGGATATCCCGGAAGCTTGGCCGACATCCAAGATGTCGGCCAGCTCCGGGAGGGGACCGCGATACGGCGCATGTTAGCGCCATATCGCGATACAGCCCCCTAGGGGTTAAAGACAGCCGCCGCTTGGAAGGGCAGGCTGTGCCCTTCCAGGCGGTGCCTGCCTTTAATCACTGGCCCATGGGTAAGGGGAGGGGGAGAGGTCCGAATGACCTCCCCCTCCCCTTCAGGCACCTTCCCTGCAATGGCGGGGGGGTGCCTGAAATAGACATCATCGCGCATGCGCGATGACGCCTATCGTGCCTGCCGGGGTCCCGGAGGCTGGGCTGACATCGATGATGTCAGCCCGCACCGGGGGGCCGCGCGATCGGCCGGAATACCGGCCGATCGCGGCTGCAAAGGGAGGACGCGCTGAGCGCGTCCTCCGCAGCGAAGTAGCAATGCGGGTGGACGCGCTGAGCGCGTTCACCACATTGAAAGGGTTAATGTTATGTTTGTGTTGGCTTTTCACTTGTACAGGGCTGAGGGATATGTAGGTACTTTATAAAAAAATGTGTCTTATTTGTGTTTGTGTGTATATTATTATTATTATTGTCATCATTTATATAGCGCCAACAGTTTCCGCAGCGGTTTTACAATAACCAAAGGGAACGAAATACATATAAACGGACATAGGATGGAAACAAGAGGTGTAGAGGGCCCTGCTCATAGGAGCTTACAGTCTAGAGGGATTGGGGTTGAGGAAGACAAGAGGAATGCACTAGATAGCAGGATCATTAGTGCCAGTGGATTGGGAATGGTGGGGCCATAGAAGCGGCTTCAATCAAGTACGAGTAGGTGAGCAAAGGGATGAGTTGCATCAGTGATGCGGCACTCTAATCTGAAGAGATGGGTTTTGAGGGATTTCTTGAAGGCCTAAAGGTCAGGGGAGAGTTTGATAGGGCGAGGCAAATCATTCCACAGGACTGGTGCTGCCCTTGAGATATATGTATGTATACTGTTTTGATGGAAACATTGTTTGGAAAAAGATCTCATAAAAATTATAAATAAACTGAGTTTTGTCAAAACCGTAGCAATGGTAAACCCTAAAGCGCATCTGGTGTGAAGTTTTTAAAAATGGAGGATGAAAAAGAGAAAGGAAGGGAAGCATGCAGGGTTCAAGTCCTGGGGAAACGCGTGGGAACCCAGTTCCTGCACTATTTTTTAAGAGGGAACTCCATTCCTATTGGTCCCACACAGTAGAACGCTTTCATTCAGTTGTTCAATTACATTTCCGATAACACGCAATAAATATAGGATTTATCATAAATTTCCACTAACATATACATGTAAATATAACATATTTGAGGATATGTTTGTGTTATACGAGAGATGATCATTGGGGAGAAGAATATTGATGAGTTCCCACATTTATTTTATTAGGACTTGCCCCTGGAAGCATGGAATAGGTTTTCCCTTCAGTGATAACATATGTGAAACAGGGTTAAATAGGCCATTACATACCCCTACAACCTCAGGCTATTATAGCCATAAATTTAAGGTTGGGAAAAACCTGCATGGGTATAGATCCCATAAGCATTGTAATTTGGCTGAACTGTACCAAAACCGATGTGGTGGTATACTTGAAAGAGGGCAAGAACGCCAACATCATTAGAACACAGTCTGCAGCAAGCAGAACCTTCAGCCAGCTAAAATAAAAGCCAGGTATTTGTGATTCTGGTATCAGACGGTTATTATTGGCAGTTTGTGCCTGGATACAGCACCCTAGCCAAACCCCTGACTGACTTGACTAAAAAGAACTTTCCTAAGACAGACCTGTGGTCCTTGAGTCTTTTAAGCCCTCAAAGATGCCCCTGCAATTGCTGCCATTCTGGATCAATCCATACAGATGTCTCGATTTATGGACTGGGAGAGGTGAGCCAGATCCACAACCAGGGAGAGAAGAAGCCTACACCAGTCGAACAATTACTTCCCCAGAGGTTGTCAATGCAGCCAATGAAGAAGCTGCAGCACTACTTTTATTCACACCCATTTACAGTGACAGATCAAAAACAACAGCAGGAGAGTAGGTAGAATAAAGGGGCAGCTCCAGGGTCACTAAATACTTTGCAAGAATACAATTCGGATGGTTATAATTGCTCAAAATCCCGGTACATTAAAGATTCAAGCTATTAAAAGTTGTGGCCATTATGCCCACATGCACATATTATTTTTAGATTCTGCTGGTATTTTTTTTTTTGTAGCTGCATTGCTAATAATCTTGTTATGATCCCTACAAATTCCCAAATCCTACAAAGCACGAGATCCAATTATATTTATTGTCAATCTTTGTCACATTTACTATATTTTACACAAAGGCAATTTCTGCCAGTAATGATGCAAAATCTGTTGTACCTAAAAAGAACCTGAACATTGGTTACCTCTCTATACACTCTATTTCTGTTATGCAAGAAAAACAAGACATTTTGCATTTTCTGTCTCGCTTATAAGCTTATGTTTTTTTTAAATCAAGCTATTATATAAAAAAGCCATATTATAGCTTACATTTAACACATGTTCCAAGGATGGAATATACACACACGGGTATGTCGGTCTGTAATTTAATAGCTTTAAGGGGATTCAAAACAACTTCATTAGAGATTATTACTCTGTGATAACAGAATAAGCTTATCGCACATTGATATATAAAAAATGCTTCCATCAATAAGAGAAAAAAAGTAAATGATTATTGCTGTCTTATAGTCATGAGATTTACGATGTGACCACAATTAACAGTTTGCCTCACTTATATTAAAATACAGATTTGATTGCGGTTTTACATTTTATAGGTTTTCTTTTTAATTGTCACTTTAGAAAACTTTAAACGTTTGTATACCGTCTTTTACGTAAAATTATTGTTTTCATTTTTTTATACAAATAATATCTTAACTGCATAAAAAACGTTTTTGTGCCTACCACGGTGGCTGCGTAAACCAGACATATCCAGCCCACTTCATGTATAAAACATAAGAAAAAATGTTGTCATATGCGCTTACCAATGTAGCTCAATGCAAAAAACAAAACAGAGGTTTTGGTTTACTTGAATGGCCATTAAAGTGTAAGCCCATCTGTCACGTCATGGCTCCTCTGGTAAGGTGGGTCCTAACTGTTAAACAAATAAATCAAATCAATATTGCAATTCATATTTACCAAATAAGCACTTTAAATGTATGTTGCTGCTGTCAGTCCATTTCACATGTAAAGACATAGCCATCGCAGCACTATGTTAGCTAATGGGAGAGCAAAAAAGGACACCCACACAATATGTAGAGTAGAATTGCTCTCAGCATTCTTCTGTTTATCAGGCTCTAATATAGAACACAAGGGTGTGGTACAACAGCCAATCATGAAACAGATCACATCAGAGTTAAAATGGCTGGGATACGTTTTTCACGTCAGAGATAGTTCAACCCACCAACCATAAATCATATACATTGACAGCACAAAGAGATGTTTTTTTCTTTATCTGCTGGCAACAATGGTGTGGTACTTCATTCTGCTACAGGATGTATCTGGTTTCAATCAACATTCCTTTCAACAGGATATGGCTACGACGGATTTTAAACTAAGCATTAAGCGAAAGGAAGAAGGGGGCCATGCCAATTTAAGGTAAGCTTTCATATGTGCTTAAGATACAAGGAATTAAAAGATTATTTTATACTAACCTAATGCAAGCAAAAGCTGCTTTCTAAGCAACTACATAGGCTGGTGGGTTTATATTTATACCCTCACCACAAACATTTTCACTTTGGGATTGAAAAAGAAAACACTGAAAAAGGCAGCAGCAACAATGACCTGGCTGGGGATACAACAAAGAAAGCAGCTTTTGGCTGCATTAGGTTAGGACCCACCTAATATTTGGTGGGTGGGCTTACATTTTAATTGGCATTCAAGTAAACCAAAACCTCTGTTTGGTTTCATATGGAGCTATGGAGGTGAGCGCAAATGACAACCTTTTTTTTTGTTAAATAATATCTCAAGTCTAAATTTTTCTAGCCATGAAATGCAATAATTAATTGTGATGCATAATCTCAGACTTCTATCCTCAGACGTGCTCAGCTTGGATATATGATCTGACTTCATGGCCCAATGTTGGTGTTCATATGTACTGCAAGGCCTATTGCTTGTTGTCCAAAACCTGCCTACAGACCACCTTGGCTCTCGCCACAACCAAACCAAGGACAGAAAGAAAAACAAGAGTTGGTACTGGTTCTAGCTATTACATTCTCAAGAATGTTGTTTTTTATTTACATTCATTAACATATCGCTTAATCCTTTCACAACGGGCAAGTGGTGCCTGGCGGGAGGGCTTTAACGCCAGACAGAGCATACTAGTATGACCCTCTAGCTGGCTGCAGTCAGGCGCCTCTTTCAGCCTGCCTGCGCAGCAGACGTTCGTCATGCTCCAGATAGTGGGTGTGGCCAAAGGAGGCCCATTGAAGTCAGAGGGGCATACTATGCCGCTCCACGGCTTCAAGGCCCACCTGCCACAGGGACGGCATAGTACTGGTCAGTAAAGCTGACCCTCCAGATCTTTTAAAACTACAATTTTACATGAGGTTCAGCCTATCTAATGAGAACCTGAGCATCATGGGATATGTAGTTTAAAAAAACTTTGAGGGCCAAGGTTGCTGACCCCTAACAATTATTTCAGAAAATACAATATTTAACTACATTTCTCTTATTAAAATTGTTACTATTGCGTGTACAATAGCAGCAAGAAAATAAAAATCAAGAAGTCTTAAGGATTCTCATGCCATCCTTTGCAGGTGCTCAACCTTGGCTCTCCAAATGTTTTGGAACTCTATAACCCATGATTCTTAGTCATTCATTAAGTCGACAGTGCCTCATGGAAAATGTAGTTCAAAAATATGTTTTAGGGCCAAGTATGAGCACCCCTGCTTTACAGTGATTCTATAACTTTTTTTAGAACCATACCTATTTGTATGTGATCTGTATTTCGTTCCATTATATTGCAACTTCCTCCTGTGTTCATTGCTGGCATATCTTTTACTAGCCAATTGTAAAACCACTTGACCTGTTTACACACAAACAATGATTTCCCAAAATCCCTCCGCTCCTCTTTGGAGCTTAGTTTTTGAAAGGTCAGTTATAAATTTTGTAGTTGAAAAATAAGCTCTTGGAGCTTTCAATTGAAGAACCACTGTTTGAAATCATACTGCTTTTGTGCTTTCAACAGCTTTACCAACAAATAACATTTTCTGTGAAACCCCAATTCAGTTTGAAACAATCACATTAGTATTTCAAATACTAGAGATGTTTAAGGATGTCAAATATTTCTATAACATAGTAAAGAATGTAAGAAAGCAAGAGACTGGGTTGTTTGATTGCTTACGAAAACAAAATAAAGCGTGTTATTAATTGTAGAACTCTGTCTTATCAACCCCGTTCACTACCAAAGTTGGAATCTGAATTGCCTATAAACGCATTAGGATTACTTTGAATCCCCATAAGTAGAATACCTGACAATTTTTATTATATTTTTTCATCACATTTACTTTATTTGACACAAAGGCTATTTCTGCCTGTATGCTAATAATGCAGAACCTGTGTGACATTGGGTTAGATAAGGGACACCATCTAGAGAATCTTTCATTCTAGCAGTATTTCTGTAAAGGATAAACAAACGCATTACAATGTAATTTGCTCATTTTAAATTTATTTAAATTTTTAAGTATCTCAGAATAAATGATTTCTATGCAAAATTTTATACCCATGTTTCAAATAAATGTTATATAAATATTTGCAACAAAAAGCACTTATTTATTTATAAAGTATTTTACCCGAAATGATACATTGAGATTTCTCTCATTTTATGTCCTGGGTTCAAGAACATTGAAATTTTTACAATCGTTACAGAAATAATGTAATGCAAGATATTAAAAACAATACACAAATATACAGATTAACAGAAAACAAATATGTAGGAAATATACTATGTTACTAGGGATGAGCCGAACACCCCCGTGTTCGGTTCGCATTCGAACAATTTCAAAAGTTCGAGTTCGAACTCGAACTCGAACCGAACTCAATGCAAGTCAATGGGACTCAAAAGTTCGATTTTTAGAGTGCCCTCCAAGAGGGCATATATGCAAGATATTTGCCATAAAAGGTGTATGGGGGTGCGGGTAGTGCCCTGGGGGACAGGAAACAAGGACAAAAAAGTTTAAAAAAATAAGTTTTTAAAGGAACAGTGAGTTTTCCATAAAATAAGGGTTAAAAATAAAAATGAAAAATTCCTTCAAATATCGTGTCTAGGAGGTCCACATAACCTGCCCGTGAAGTGGCGGATTTGGAGAATGTATAGAAACATCGCCATCAGAGACCCACACACGACACCTAGCCACCCTTAAGGGGTTAAAATGCACAGGGACTGGCTACTATCCTGTTAGATGAGGGAATGTATTATATGTATAAAGTATATCAGAGGATCATATAGTAGAAATTAACACTTAGAACTCAGAACAAGCACAGTGTTTGTTCATACATGTGCAGGAGCCACACCCAGTCTGCAGGCAATGTATCAAATTCATGAGACCGGACTAATTAGAAGCACATGTTATTTCCAAACACTAATTAAACACCTGTTGTTTACGCCATTTGAGAGCACAGGTCATTTAGAGGTGAGAATCTTTGCACCTAGACATTAGGTAGTTTTTTAATTCAATATCTAATAAACCGTTGCTTATAATATTCTGCAGTAAAGAGTCTCTTTATTTCTAGATTTTTTGTATTTTTTAAGCATTTTTTATACTTTTTTCAAAAAAAAAATTTCGAACTCGAACGAAACACGCCAAAAAGTTTGAAATTCGCGAACTTTAGAACTGACAATGTTCGAGTCGAACTCCGAGCTGATCGAACCGAACAGCTCATCCCGATATGTTACATGTTTACAGGTGCATTCTGTATTGAGTTATGTTAATAGAGATCTCTTAAGTGACTTTAGACTGGGGCAAGATTTGTTGGCATCTGGGAGGTTATTCCACAAATTGTGGTGCTCTGTAGGAAAATGAGGATCGAGCCACTTTCATTTTGTATTGTGGCACTGCAAGTAAGGTGCTGGTCCTTGATCAGAGGTTATAGGATGAGGGAAATGCTAGGGGAAGCAGTCTGTTCAGTAGGTAGCTTCCCAGAAGATTCCAGCGACGGCCAGTTTAGCTCTTTTAACATATCACAATGGTGGGTCATGTAGTTAAATTGTAGCACAAAGCAGCAGAATGAGTTATACAGTGCAGTAAGTTTATGAAGGTGCGTTTGCGGGGCAGCTGCATACACTACATCTCCGTATTCAATAGCCGGCATAAGCATTTGTTGTACTCTCTGGGGGTTTTTTACAGCAGGACTCAGGCAGGATTTGTTTGTGTACAAGGCATCTAGTTTGGGGTAAAGTTTAGATGAGAGTTTTTCGATGTGGGGGCCAAAGGATAGATTTGGGTCTAACTACATACCTAGATATTTGAGAGAAGTGACTGTGGTCAGCGTGCCATTTGATTTTGGTAATGAAGAGGTTAAAGGTCAGGGATGAAATATACATAATGTTGGACAAACTGCCTTTGAAAACATGCCAGCTGAAACACATATATTGTAGTACAGAATCTACAACAGTTGTTAAACAAATGCTTGTAGGAAGACATTTCACAACATGTTGTGATGAAGGTTTAAACAATTTTTCTTCAAAGGTTTTTAAAAAGTGTATGTTAGCATTTAAGTAGACATAATAAAAGCCTTGATTAAACTACTCCAAAAGCAAGAGAGTTTTTGGAAATTAATGTTAAACAAGAGGGGTGTTTGTGAGGGTCCTGAGAATGAGCAACAGCACAATGGCCTGCTCTACGGTGGGTGCCCGCTCAGGTCTCACAAACAAGGTTTTAGCTTGCTTGTGCCATTACAGGGATGAATTTTCCATATGCAAATCAGCCTGCTCTCACCCAGAAAGGGTGGCCAGTGCTGATTGCCAAGGACGTCATCCCTGCACGAGAGGTGCAGCAACCCCCGACGATCGTTTCGGCCTTCTTGGGCCTCGTCAGGAGGGTATAGCTGACACCCATCTAGGCACATCAAGCAAGGGGTCCACGTCTGGATTTCTCACTATAATTTGTTTATATGTTTCTCACTATAATTCTAAAGGGTCATCCAGACGTGGACCCCTTGCTTGATGTGCCTAGAGGGGTGTCAGCTATACCTCCTGACGAGGCCCAAGAAGGCCGAAACGATCGTCGGGGGTTGCTGCACCTCTCGTGCAGGGATGACGTCCTTGGCAATCAGCACTGGCCACCCTTTCTGGGTGAGAGCAGGCTGATTTGCATATGGAAAATTCATCCCTGTAATGGCACAAGCAAGCTAAAACCTTGTTTGTGAGACCTGAGCGGGCACCCACCATAGAGCAGGCCATTGTGATGTTGCTCGTTCTCAGGACCCTCACAAACACCCCTCTTGTTTCTCACTATAATTGTAAAGGGTCATCCAGACGTGGACCCCTTGCTTGATGTGCCTAGAGGGGTGTCAGCTATACCCTCCCGACGAGGCCCAAGAAGGCCGAAATGATCGTCGGGGGTTGCTGCACCTCTCGTGCAGGGATGACGTCCTTGGCAATCAGCACTGGCCACCCTTTCTGGGTGAGAGCAGGCTGATTTGCATATGGAAAATTCATCCCTGTAATGGCACAAGCAAGCTAAAACCTTGTTTGTGAGACCTGAGCGGGCACCCATCGTAGAGCAGGCCATTGTGCTGTTGCTCGTTCTCAGGACCCTCACAAACACCCCTCTTGTTTCTCAAATTAATGTTAAAGGCAAGAACATGCTGTTAAAGCTTTAAATGGGAAAATGAATATGCAAACAATATGAGAAGCGTGATTTATGCTCGTCAAATAATATTTCATTGTACAGTATTTGGAAAGAACTTGAAGTGGAGGAAGCAGTGTGAATAATCAATAGTATAGTGAATTAGGTATTGACCTAGGGCTCTAGGCCAAGAGGAGTGCAGATACCTTGAAGGGAAGATGTGTGAGTGGGAACAGGTTCAAATATGTCCACTTTGGCAGACCATGCACTTGAATTACGTTCTACCAGAAACTGCCTCACCATGCTACAGAGGTTGTAAGAAAATAAGTCACACGCGGTGTGGACTGTCTTAATATTCTACCGTTTGATACCTACTTCTGGAACACGGATCACTCAAAAGCGTAGTGGAACATGGTGAACAAACGGGTGTTCTAGAGACACTGAACTAAATAGTGTGTTTTAAGTGTGTTTGAATCTATGGCTAGGGGTCATTATTTCAGAGGATCTAAGGGTAAGTAGTCAATGTAATAGAGCAGCAGGAAATGCTAGCAGAATGCTTGGTTGTGTAGGGAGAGGTATTAGCAGTAGGAAAAGGGAAGTGCTCATGCCACTGTACAGAGCACTGGTGAGACCTCACTTGGAGTACTGTGTGCAGTACTGGAGACCGTATCTCCAGAAGGATATAGACATCTTAGAGAGAGTTCAGAGAAAGACTACTAAAATGGTGTACGGCTTGAAGGAGAAAAGTTACCAGGAAAGGCTTAATGATCTTAACATGTACAGCTTGGAAAAAAGACGAGACAGAGGAGATATGATAGAAACATTTAAATACGTAAAGGGAATCCACAAGGTAGAGGAAGGGAGTATATTTAAAACGAAACAAAGTAGCAAAACAAGAGGACATAGTCTTAGATTAGAGGGGCAAAGGTTTAAAAGTAACATCAGGAAGCATTATTTTACTGAGAGGGTGGTGGATACATGGAACAGTCTTCCAGTAGAAGTGGTAGAGGCCAAAACAGTGATTGAATTTAAGCAAGCATGGGATTGGCATAAGGCTATCCTAAACAAAAGATAAATCCAGGTAAAGTTTCCATGTAATTGGGCAGACTAGATGGGCCGAAAGGTTCTTATATGCCGACATTTTTCTATGTTTCTATGTGCTCCAGTGCTTGTTCGAATCTGTTAATAAGTGTGTGAAACAATCAGTTAATGCTTCTATGTGAGCTGTAAATGATTCTGGCTATGACAAAGACACATCTAAAGAGGTCCTGCACACAGTCTACATTTTTCAATCTAGGAGAGGACATTTGGTGTAAACGTCCACCACTACGCAGGGATCCAATACAAAAATCAAATAACAGGGCAGACAACATGATCCATATTGCTAAAATTGGCATATAATAGAGAGTTCAAATACAAAAAGGCAAGCAATGTTTTAGACTAGACAGACGTAACCACCATGCTTGAAACAGACATCACACTGACAATCACAATGTAATTGTATAGCTGCAATACGTCTTTGTTAAAGAAGTCGGATTTATGATGTGAATGTATTAAGGGCATTTTATGTGAAAGCACAAAAAGAGGGGTTGTAGATGATGGTAAAACCTTGATAGCTGGTAAGTCCCAATGCCGCTGTTCACTTAGGGGGATTGTCCTTGTTCAACACAATCAAGAAAAACAATTTGAGTGTGGCAAGTGTAGCG
Source organism: Leptobrachium leishanense (assembly GCA_009667805.1). Lineage (NCBI taxonomy): Eukaryota > Metazoa > Chordata > Amphibia > Anura > Megophryidae > Leptobrachium > Leptobrachium leishanense. The sequence continues at coordinate 118,079,429 of CM019066.1, forward strand.
CAGAGGGGATTTTCCAATCTCAGAAAATTATTCCATTTCTTGATGTCCCCAATTTGACCTCAAAAGAAATGAAGGTATAAAAAGAATCATAGTGCAGACTATATCAACCAGAATTCCATAATTTGTGGTTCTATCTCACTCACATCTTACAGAGCCGGCCGGCTCTGGGATCTTGAGCTTTAGGGTACTTATTGGCCACCCAATCGCCCTCTTGTGGTCCCAGTCAATCACGAGATCTTGAATGAAAATACAACACATAGTGCAGACTGATCAACAGTAGTATCACCTTGTTAAGAATACAGGATTCACTCACGTGGTTCAGGACCTAAATCCAGGTCCGAAGAATAAATCGCCTGGATGGTTGTTTATGGGTGGTACAACTTTCCAAAAAACCAATCACCATAGGAATAATGCAGAAGTTCAGCAGTATATAAAATAAAATAATATTATTCCATAAAACATATAATAAAACAGCCAAACCGCGTTTCACCGAGGATATAACATCCCTAAGGCTTCAACAGTTGGCTCCTAAAACTTCCTGCTGCTTAACTTCCTTAAATATATACTTCCTATTACATGAGCCAACCAACACTGTTGCTTTGGGCGGGAAAAAGGAGGGAGGGGGGAGGGAAAGTGCCGCCTTCCTTTACTTTCAGTTTCATTTATGGTATAGCCTTTATTCATTAGTTCTATATGGGTGATCAGAAGGTAATCTCATCTTTAATCTTGCCCCAGTGCCTTAATTATATGATGTATGGCAGGGCTCAAAATTTCAAGTCCCAAGCTACTAACCAGGTCATAAGAGTTACTCGCCACAGTTGCTCCACCTACCCAGCCCTTAACTCTGCCCCAAAACACACCCCCTTAAATTATCTTATGAAATTACACTGTTAAAGATTTTATTTAGAATAAAGTTACAAAAACAACATTAATAACCAAACATCAGACCCCAGATACATGTATACTCAGTCATCAGACTCCAGTGTGAGCAGAGCGAGAAGGCAGAGAAGCTCCTCTCCACCCCCTGCCAGTGACAGAGACGAGCTTGGTGGGGTTAGGCAGCTGATCCCTGCCACTGTGTAGCCTGGGGAAGGGGGGCTGCACAGTGGCACCGCTGGAATAAACAGCACAAAATAATTTATTGTGCTGCCTATGTGTTCATTTCTACTCGCCCTCACTTAATTTCCACTCGCCAAGTGCTAGTAGGCGAGTGGAAATTTTAAGCCCTGATGTATGGTATGCCATCTCTGTTTTATTAGTGGGTACAGCGTGATCAAAATAAATCGGAATGGGTTTTTCTCTCTAATGAACCGGACTTCCAGTTAACCGCACAAATGTGTGCCCTACCATCACATCCCAAAGGAAAAGGAGCGGAGTCTGATGGTTCTGGACCTCCATTTTCGGTCATGTGTGCTAGTCTCCATTTCCGGTCACGTGTGCGGAAGCAGCCGCTCATCATAATAGCTCCTCCGTAGACGAAACCACAAGTCTGCGCACCCGACTCTGTTCCAACGTAAACGCCGCAAAGGCACATTAGAGCCCTCAACTCGCGCGACCGGTGGTTCAGCTGGCCACTCACCACCCTCCAATGGGACAGAACACTTGCTCCATCCCAAAAATTCACATTGCAACCCTACTCTTATAATCTCGATGTTCGGTGACTGGCTCTGTAACTTCTAAACAGGGACCCGATTTTCATAATGATTGCTAATGTGGCCATATACCCTACACTCGCGAGGGGCTTACTACTCTGGGCATAATTGATGTACTTATAGCCTCAACATTTATAATCAATAAAGCAACATGTATTTTACCCAATAATTCCCTGATATTGTGACATTAAGCTACAAACACCTGAAAAAAGGCACATCACCAGTTCTTCAAATCAAAGGAAATGACACAACTCAAAATATAAATTAAGTCCGACCGGTGCCAATGTAGTCAATCTGTATACCCATTCCATCTCTGCACAGTTAATTTTTTTATTAAAATAAGATCTTCTGATCACCCATATAGAACTAATGAATAAAGGCTATACCATAAATGAAACTGAAAGTAAAGGAAGGCGGCACTTTCCCTCCCTCCTTTTTCCCGCCAAAAGCAACAGGGTTGGTTGGCTCATGTAATAGGAAGTATATATTTAAGGAAGTTAAGCAGCAGGAAGTTTTAGGAGCCAACTGATGAAGCCTTAGGGATGTTATATCCTAGGTGAAACGCGGTTTGGCTGTTTTATTATAGGTTTTATGGAATAAAATTCATTTATTTTATATACTGCTGAACTTCTGCATTCTTCCTATGGTGATTGGTTTTTGGAAAGTTGTACCAACCCTAAACAACTATCCAGGCGATTATTCTTTGGACCTGGATTTAGGTCCTGAACCACGTGAGTGAATCCTGTATTCTTTACAAGGTGATACTACTGTTTATCAGTCTGCACTATGTGTTGTATTTTCATTCAAGATCTCGTGATTGACTGGGACCACAAGAGGGCGATTGGGTGGCCAATAAGTACCCTAAAGCTCAAGATCCCAGAGCCGGCTGGCTCTGTAAGATGTAAGTGAGATAGAACCACAAATTATGGAATTCTGGTTGATATAGTCTGCACTATGATTCTTTTTTTCCCTTCATTTCTTTTGAGGTCAAATTGGGGACATCAAGAAATAGAATAATTTTCTGAGATTGGAAATTCCCTCTGCGCTACACTTGCCACACTCGAATTGTTTTTATGTGAAAGCACATTGAATGGATTTTAAGCTCATCATCTTTAGACCGCACTGTGAAACATGTTCTATTTGACCTCAACATCTCCTGACTGAGGGTACTGTTCACAAGATTGTCTTCAAAATACCCTATGTGAGCATTTACACCAGGTATGTCTCCAGGGTATTTGAGCAAGGTGTTGGTTATTCTCGGATGGGCAGAGTTATATTACAGCATGCTAAACTCCAGGAAACTTGCAGGTCCATGAAAATCGAAAAAGTTGTGCACAGGAAAAATAGTAAATTTATATTTGCCCTTCTGATTTAACCATTTTAAATGCATTTACATGTCATTCCGATTCCATTCATATGGGATTGTGCAACCAAGAACTCCAAATATATTAAGTCTTGCATATTACTTATAGCATGACAATATCCCAAATGATGTGATTGGAAAACATTCCCATTAACAACAAGTGTAAGTACATAGTTTGCTTAACCAACTATAAATTATGCATGGTTATGATTAACATTATTTTACAAGGCCATAAAAATATGATTTAATAACTGGTTTACAAGCCTATATCTACATACATATAATTTGCAATGTGAAACAGTTTGTATAGTGTTAATGCAAAGAGTAAATTTACTGTAAGAACCAATTTTTTAATTGTATGCATTAGGAATTTTCATTTGGTAGTTTAACGGTTGGAATATTCCTAGCGTACTGTTAGTGTAAAAGCGGTCTCAAAATCTACAAAACAAATCTGAGACAAACTGTCTTTTAATGTTTGACATTTCCTATAAAATCCTATAAAGCATGACTATATTTTTTCTTGACCCAATCAATTCCTCTTTAAGACTATAAGTTGACACAACCAACACAGATGGTCCATTGGAAGGAGTGTAATGGTCAATTATGTTGAAACAACAACCTTTCGCCTTTTCTTAGGTATCATCCATTTCTCTGCTATAACTGCTTGCCATCACACATGGAATTTCTTTATTTCGGGTATTTTTCTGAGCGTTCAGACTAACATCCTTTGAAACACTTTTGGTTTATGTAGAGTAGACATTTTTGCAGCTCCCTCAAAAGCCCATGGAACTTGTGACCACATCTGGCAGACTTTACATTTGCACTAGTTTGATGAAAGGCTGCAGCATTTCTTTGCTCCTTTTTATGCTGTCCCTGTCAGCTGCCTACATGTTCTTTCAATCAGTGTGGGAGAGGGATATCCGTCACTCTTTAGCACAAGAATGTGACTGTTATTGGCACCCTCATGCAGTTCTCATAATACTGATTTCAAGAGAATAGTTACAAAAGTATTATTAGGAGGTTAGTGGATGCAGTTTTCAAATGTAGCAAAAAATTGGACTGACAACTAATCTCCAATTCCTAAAATTAAAGAGACAGCCCTAGCCACCATGTCTGTTTAGTTTAGCTAGGTACCCCCACCCCCAAATCAAGTGTCCTGCAGGTTGTCATAGCCTTCCAAAGCATAGAACTTTAATGCACACAGAAGACTGCCAATTAACTCACAATAGACAAGTATAGGGCAGCATTGTACGTCTTGTGGCCTGACCAGTGACTTTCTGTGCAGACGTATGCTAGTGGCCAAAATTGTGGATACATCTTCTGATTTTGTCAGTTTTGGTTGACAAGCAAATTCCTCTGCTTCCCTGGCCTGGAAATAGCCCTGACTTGAATCCCATTGAAAATCTGTGGTCAAGATTGAAACTCATGGTCTCGAGCAAGAATCCAAGCAACAAGCGATGACTCATTGAGGCTATAATCAATTACTGGCATCATATGATCACAGAAGAGGATGTCAAAAGACTTCTAGAGTCAGTGCCTAGTAGGTGTCAGGCAGTAGTTAAGGCCAAAGGCCATCCAACACGTTATTGAAAAAACACATTGTGACAAACTTGAAATGATCATTTTTATGCTATATAATAGCCAAGATGCATTATGGTACATTACCAGCCAAAATTGAACGTAAATATTTTTTGTTGTTAAGACGTTCATTTACTATATTACACTTTACTCGTGCTATGATGTTTTTAGAGATTTTTCTACAAAAAGTACTTTAAATGGCAAAAGTTTGTAAAAATGAAAGGTGTATCCACAATTTTGGCCACCAGTGTATCTAGAGCCTTAAAATTTTAATGCTTAAGCAAATGTTAAGCCCATTGCCAGTAATGCTTCAAGGAAGAAAGAGGTTGTCACAGTGGAAGATGCCGAGAGAGATTATGGTGCTGGTGATGTGGAATGTTTAAGGATATTCTAAAGGTAAATGGGGGAGCGGAGGCCAGGAGGAGTCACTATTAATTATTATTATTATTTGTTTATTTGCATTGTGTCAACATATTTACTGTTCTTTTTTCCCTCCCACCCCCGTTTTTTATCTTAGAAGATAACTGAAATCATAAAATATTAAGTGTAGGGGCGTGGCCGGCTGCTGATGGGGAAAGACGCATCTCACTGAAGCTCCGCTTTAAGCTGCCTAACATTGAGGTTTTTTGTGGTTCTATCTCGCTGAATTTCTACCCCAGGGGTCCCCAGGTGGCTGGCCATCAGGTGAGAGCTGTCCGGTGCCTGCTCTGTCCCCCCACCGGACCAGAGACATGTATTTGCAGGCCGCTTTCCTGCGCAGGGAAACTGCTAACGGCCATTTTGTGGAAGTATCTCCTCGTGGGGATTCTTTGAGGATCTTGTTCTCGGCTGTGTCCGGGCTGGGGATGGTGGAGGCGGAGGGCCCCCATCTCCCTGTCGCTGCACGGACTGAGTTGATGGATGAGGCTGACGAGACCCTGCATCGAGGTGTCCCCCTTCCCTCTGCTGTAATGAAGATGGATGCGATTGCTGGCTTTGATGCCTGCCTGGCTTTATTGGAGGGGGACGACGAGAAACCACTCACGCGGGGGAATGCAGAGGAGCTCAGGATTCCCACCAGCATGGATCAGAGGAGGTCTTACCTCACCGCTGCGAGGAAGACGTGGAGGCTGGGGAAGGTGGGATCACTGGTGGTCCGTCGGCTGTGCTGCTGTTTGACCCTCCATGTCCAGAAGCGGACCTGAGACCAAGCGGTGGAGGGGACTCGCCGTCTGATGTGCCTGGAGCTGGAGTAGCGGCGTCCTGCAAAGTGATTCCGACCACACTTGAATCACCCTGTGGCTTACACGTGTGGCGGCCCCTTCCAGGGGGAGTCGCACGTGCAGTACTGCCTGATTTCCTTCGGAACCTGGTCGGGGTGAGAGGGGACTCTGTCCCGGCTTTGGCTCTCCTGCAGATTCTCTACCACACCGGCTCACCCAAAAGATCAGAGAGACCTGGACGACCGTACTTAGCCCTGCCTGAGAAAGCTCGGCTTCCCCTGCTAGACACTGGTTGACTTTGTCTTTCTTTCGCTCTTTTTCTTATTTAAAGATGTTGTTTTGTTTTCACATACCTGCTGAGAATTTAGATTTTTCGTTGCCTCTCCCTCCCCCTTATTATTATTATTTTTATTTGATTTATCTCTGCCGCCTGGCTGGATTTCTCATCGCCCTTATGCAGTGCTTTCCTGTTTTGCAGAGACCCCTTCCATTTATGGAAGTTTCTGCTCTCCCCTGATTTTTGCTGTGACATTTATGTGAACTCTTCACACTGTCTTTCGCCTGCTTAATATTATGGTCTACCTGCCTTTTTCAGCAGATTCGGCTGGCTTTTTGGCTGATGCTCCCCGGATGGAGACGAGATTTTGTTTCCTAGAGACACTCTTAGATGACTTTTCTGTGATCTTTTTTTTTTTTTTTTTTTTTTTTTTTTTCTTTTCACGTATTCAGGTCGATGTGTTTTATGTCTACCTGCTTTTATTGATAACTTTATGCGTAAAATGCTAACCTTACTGGCCCTGCGCGGCCTTTACATTTTGCATGCTTTTTATGCTGTTGATGCTTCACACTTTCTGGTATGTCTCTCTCCCGCCCCCCGCCTTCTTATTTGCTTATTATTTTCCTATTTGCTGTATAACTGTATGATGATCCAGTGTGATCACTTTCATTTATTTTTCGTGGCTGATTGTACCGATGACATTATTACAAAATAAAAATTTTGAATACAAAATATTAAGTGTATGTAGAATGGACGCCTCCTGCTTACATTTTCTTTATTCTCTTTGCTCTTTTTGCGCTCTACTTGTATTGAACATCATCCCCATTCTTTCAAAGCGCAGCGCTTAGACAAACGTCTTGTATATTTGTTTTATGACGCCTATTGCAAATCTCTAATACTTTATAAACTTTCCCAAAAATGAATAAGCATTTTATTCTATTTATTGCAGACAAGCAAAAAAACAAACAAACCACAAAATTGTCAATGTGACCCTTTTGTTTTTATGTGGTTCAATACAACTTGACAGCTTAATTGCCTTTTAGCACTTTCTCTACAAAAGTTAGGTCAAGGATAACAAAACTCTATGAAAGTTAGCTACAAATTTTACATGTGAAATATTCTAAGCTTGTGAAGATAATTAGAAAATAATTCACAGATGAAAAAAATGAACATGCAAACTGTTCTGTGTTTCCATTAGCCACACTTTTTATACTTTAAATGTGAGGTTTAGGTTTAAAAAAAACCACATTGTATTAAAGTTTTAAATTTAATAAACAACAAACATGAAAATGTAGATGATACAGCTGTGACGGAAACCTGCTCTCTTCCATCTGTCCTGCTCTCCAGACACCCCCTTACCAAGATCAGCCCAGCCGCTGAGTTGCTCGGAACTCAGTGCCTCGAGCAGCCTGATCTCTAGCTCCAGACCCGCTTGGTGTGATCCTTTGCCTCTTTGAATTTCCAGATGGCCGCTCCGTGCCTTCTGAGGGTGATTGTAGTGTAGGCAGTGCAGCTGAATGTTCAAACAGGTAAGGTCTCCTTTATGGAAGGTTTCACAGGGGTATTTATACAAAATATATCAATGCACATTCAAACTTCTCGTCCACCCTAACAGTTCTGATAGGTTGGTTCCAAGACCACTGCAGGCTTCCTTCAAGTCCTCTTCTGGCTTCACTTAGGTCCACTGGATTTATGCAGATGAAGTCTTGCCTCCACAGTGACCACACACACAGTGATTTACATAACCCATTGTAAAGATAGTGTTTGGTTGAGACAATGGTGACTCACAAACACTCAAACATGCAAACAGGTAAGCAGATAGACAAAGAGAATAGTGTTCTTGCATAATCAAAAGATTCAACATAAACATTCTACACCAAATCTGCACCTCCATTTTGGGCCATGTGGTCCTTTGTTCCTGGTACCCATGGCTGGCATGGGGAAATGGCGTTATGGGTTTTGGGGAGAACAGGGCCCACAGTAAAATGAGTCTTTACAACAATCAGCAATGAAAACCACATCTACAGTAAAAAACACGTTTAAACTTACACCACACAATAAATGAAAATAGAGTCTTTGTAAAAAGCGAGGAGTGCTATGTCAGTTCCATGACAACAGCACAATAAAGTTAATTACAAGCAGACATATTTATATAGAAACTACAACTACAGAGAAAGATCATTTAAAATACAGGAAAAGGATCTGGAATATCATTGAGTACAATACTTCGTTAAAACAAATTTAATATCATGGCATCTGCTGGAGTTTGTGGATAGCAAACCGCCCTTTTGCTAAGATGTTTGGAAATGCAGGTTTGTTGCACCATTAGTATGTAATTTGGTAGCAGGACATGACTGTTTGACTCTTTAGGGTGATTTCATTGCAGTTGTAATAAATGTAGTTAAAATATATATATATACTGTATATACATATTTTCTCTCAGTGTGTCATGTACTCTTGCCTGTTTTAGTCAATCAGTTGCACAGTGCCTGCCTCTTGGCCCCCTAGTATGTAGATCAATAAAATAGTGTAGTGCTACTCTAGGACTCGAAAAGATATCAATCTACATTTCTCCATTAAGGGTTGAGTTGAGTTGGGGTTGAGTTATTGAGCGATTTGAAAGTGAGCGTCAGTATTTTAAACTGTATCCTGAAATGTACAGGAAGCCAATGGAGGGTCTGGCAGAGGGGGGAGGTATGCAAGGTGTGCCTGTTGAGAAAAATAACCCTGGCGCCTGCATTCATTACAGATTGCAAAGGGGCAGTGCGGGCATTGGGGAGGTCAATAAGTAGCGAGTTGCAGTCATTAAGCCACAAAATGACAAGCGCATGAACCAGCACCTTTGAGGTATCTTGCGTCAGAAAGGGGCAGATGCTGGCAATGTTCGTGAGTTGATAGTAACAAGGATTTTGTCACTGCCTGAACGTGTGGAGAGAATGTTATGTCAGAATCGAAAGTGACACCAAGGCAGTGAGCTTGAGGAGTCGGGCTAATGAGCGTTCCATTTACTCTTACAGAGATAGGTGGCAGGGAGTTATTCTTGGAGGGCGGAACAACGAGCATTTCAGTTTTTGCAAGATTGAGTTTAATGAAGCAGAAAGACATCCAATTTGAGATGGCAGAAAGACAGTCAGTGACTCGATCCAGGAGAGCTGGAGAGAGATCCAGGAGATTAGAGGTATATTTGAGTGTCATCAGTGTATAGGTGGTACTGGAAGCCAAAAGAGCTGATCAGTTTGCCTAGAGAGGCAGTGTAGATCAAAAAAATAAGATGGCACAGTACTGAACCTTTGGGCACCCCAACAAAGACAGGCTGCTGCATGGAGGTACTTCCAGAAAATGAGACACTAAATGATAATTATATATTGCACTTTTTCCACTGTTGTGTGTTACATGCTGAGGGCTGCAAACCTCATTTGATATGCACCCCCCACCCGTCACAGGTGTCCCATCGCAGGCTCCTATTTAAATCTTCTACTGCATGGGGCTCCAATAAGGATTCTGTCCTCAATGAGTTAATGCCATAGGGGCAGTCATTAGATTGAGTAGATTAAGACCTGTCAAGATGAGATGCATTAATGTTGTGACAGGCTTACAGACTTAAGATATGATCATATTTTATGAAAAAGTCCCATCATATTTTTCCCTAAGTCAAGAGAAACATTTTTTGAAAACCTTTGAGGGCACTATCACCTCCTTAATGCTAGCGTGCACATAGATAAGCGTTAGTTCTTGGTTAATTGACGTGAGAGCAATCGGAAGGTGATGTGGCTGTAGCGCTAACGGGTTAAAAAACCATTAGCGAATCAGTATTCAAGCATGTGTTGCGCACAGCATCAAATCCACCGGTTGGCGTGGACACACTTCCAATTCCAGAATACTTTAATAAAAATAAATAGTTACCGACTCCATGTGGTAAAGCAAAAAGGATTTTATTCCACAGTGAGCAAACGTTTCAACGTAGTAGTCTTTGTCCTATGTACTCCATGGAGCGGATTCTCAGGACGGCGCTTTAGCGCTGCCCTGAACATGCTGGACCCTAGTGGGCGCTATGGGGCAGGCTGCTGGACTCAGCGCCTGCCCCGTAATCTACAGGTAAAACGGGGATGCTAAGGGGAGTTTAGCGAACGCTAATTTTTCCCTATAGCATCCCCGTTTTAGCTGTAGGCAGCTGATAATGCCCTGAAATCTTTAAAAAGGAAGGATCATTAAAATGTAGTAATCTTTGATACAGAGTGTTCTTATCTGCAAGTTGTGATAATATTAAATAAATACAATATATTAATATATCTAAAAATTAAGATGTGCAATGATATTATGTTAACCACTGTTTAATTTACTCTGAAGGAACCCTGGTATAGTCTGTGCAAAGTATTTATAGTAGTTTCACCATTATTGTTATTCTTTAACATTTAATAATATCATTGTCAAATTATGCTTTAATTTACTGATATTTTTGCCATCATAATTAACTTAAAATAAATGTATGCAATTTTATCATTTAAATGAAACCACTATAAAAAGCCAATTATGTTGTATATTTGGCAGAAATAGGTTATCTGTTGATATTTTTGTAACTTCGTTCTAGAAAATATGAACAAGCACAACTGTAATGAGAGTATGAGTTTCTTCTATCTTCACAAAGCATCAAAGTATATGTTGTAGAAGGACTATAATTTCCAATTTATTTACAGAGTGAACGTGATACTGCTGGTCACCATGCAATTTACTATTTAATTTACCTCAAATGACTTTCATGCTGACCTTTTGAAGGCTACTGTCTCTTAACACAAGAAACTGTGCTGTACTTCAGAGCTTACTTATTTCATGTAATTTAGAATTTGTAAAAATGCAATAAATATAATAAAGATTTCTTATACTGTATAACCCTTATAGCCCTCAACAGGTTTACATATTGCAGATGTACAGAGTTGTCATTTTTGCAACCAACAGACTTCCTATCTCAGATACTTGAGATGTCATTTACTGTAGCATCTTGTTGTTTTTCACATGGTTAGAATGAGTAGTTAACAAATTGTATGCAAATGATTTCTTTCCGTAGGACTCCATGGAGGCTTACGCATATGGGCCACAAAATTGTGCAGCGCCATGAAAGGAGACTAGGAACTATTTGTTCCCAGCCTCCTTCTGCTCCAAGTGAGAAGAAGTGGCAGATCGGGCCACCCTTTTCACCACGGAATGAGAGACAAGAATAGGATTTTTAGGGGGGCTTGGAGCATGTTAAATGGTTCTGCAAATGCAAAATCATTTAACACCAGCTCTTAGAAGGTGCTAAAATTTTGGCTTGCGTGTTTCGTTGGTAAATTGCGCCAGCACTTTGCAATACCTCACTTGTCAAGACGTTAAAAAATATTGAGCTCCCCATGTTAAGTATAGGAGACGCTCAAGTACAGTAAGCGCATGCAAACTGTGAGGCGGAAACGCTTTCCACCCTAGTTTAGCGTTAGGATTGGAATATCGATGCCAGACATTAAACGTATTAATCCTAGCACTAATGATTACATATTGAGATGCAACATTAGCACCAACTATGGAATTGAGGCCTAATAGTTTGGTAAATCCTGATATATATTAAGTATAACTATCACGTTTTTAGAAATGGTCAAGGAAAGGCAACTCATCTTGGGTTATTATTTTGTCACGACGCTAGATTGAGATCTGGGGAATTTGGAGGCCAAGGCACCACCTTGAAAACTGTCATGCTTCTCAAAATCACGTTTAAACAAGTTGAGCACAAAGCTTGAAAATGAGCGCAGCACACGGGGCTGAAATGGCACACACCTAAGAGTCAGCTATTGTAACCAAAAGTAATTGTAAGAACCCAAAGAATTATATACAATAACTGATAATAATACTTGATATATTCAAAGGAGTATCCAGTACATATATTTGAAATAGCTAAAGAGAATATAACATTAATTGATCAGGAATGTTTATTAACCCCCTCACTGCCAAGAGTTTTTACATGAAAAAAAAACTGCCAGTATGCAGTGGATTTATGAAAAAACACTTTCCCCCTACTGGAGTGTAAAAAAGTATGCACATTTTTATATTCATACATTTTAGAGACATTAACTTAACCTCCCTAGCATTCCGATTCTGACATTTTATATGTCAGAACTGGAACAATTTATTCAGCCCTCTAACGGTAACAGAGTGTGGCTCGGGGTTAAATGCATTGCAGAAAGCGTTAACCTCGAGCCACACTCGGGATGCCGCTGGATACTTACCTGTTCCTGCGCTCCCTCGCTGTCCCCATTCTCCTCTGGCGATCGCGACATCCTATTTCCTGGTTCCTTTCTCGCGAGAAGGGAACCAGGAAGCAAAACACCACGATCGCCGGAGGAGAATGCGATCGCGGCGGTCAACAAGGGAGCGCAGGACAGGTATGTATATATGTGGCTCTGGGTTATCGCTTTCGGCAATGAAAGTTAACCCCGAGCAACACTCGGGAATACCGTCAGGGGGGTTAACAGGCAGGAAGCTCTCCCTGCTGACCAGAAAACACTACTAATTATATATATATATATATATATAATTGAATTGGATAAGCCGTGTTCATCCAGATGCAAAAAAAAATAATTGTTTCTGATCCCCTCACTCATCTAAATTGTAAATTCCCACGGGAATAGGAACTCATGCCCTCCTGTATCTGCAGGCAGAAATACTGACCTGCCTCCTGTATGTATTGTAGAATTGTCCTGTCTTTACCCATTGCACCTTGTACAGCGCTGTGGAATGTGTTGGCGGTTAATAAATAATAAATAATAATAAACCCAATTCCTAAGTGCCTGGTTTATGTGGTTTTTTGGAAGTTATCTCATTGAATTCTTTCTCAATGGGCACAACCATTGATGCACATCATGATGCTTATCTCTGCTGTTTTATGGGCCTATGATCTGTCCTGCTTGTTTATCCTTCTTGACCATACTATTCCACAATTCAGCTTTTACCACACCCATCCTATCCCTTTGCTTGGCCCTCTTTGTTCAATTCTATGATTTTGCACAGTATAGCTAACAGACCTGAAGAATAGACTTATACTCTCCAAAGCTTGTCTTTTAAATCTAACATGAGTCCAATAAAAAAATGTAGCACTGCAACTGCCACACACACACACACACACATATATATATATATATATATATCACCAAATACAACTGGAGCTCTATGTTTGGAAGAACAGATTTCCAATTTTTCAAACATCTCAGTACATCAGCAAACAGGTCCAAGGTGCTGAAAATTTGAGGAAACGTTCTGGAACCCATTTACAAATGGATTTGTAACAACTAAAATTCCTTTGCATTGCTGCAAGAAATACCTCTTCCCATTAACGGCTCTATTCCAGCCGAGCCGCTGTATCAGCAACTTGAGCCGGAATATATTTCTAGCTGCTGATAATTACCCATAGGGGCACGTGGCACTGTTGCAAGGATCAGCTTCCGACACCCTTTAGTTTAATTCACCGTTTATGTTGTTGTATCCATGTGGTAATGCTCTACAGATTTTTTTATAAATTTCTGCCTGTTTTTGTACTGTATGGAAGTGTAGCAGCTTAAGTTTGCTTAGAATTAAACATGAATTGGCAAAATTTGTCCAAATTGCAATTCAGTAAAAAATGAAATTGCGCGTGTCTATTATGCATTTATATTGGATTCAAAATCACATGGACGAAAAACCCAGGACATACTTGAAAACAAGAGAAATCTCAATGTATACTTCCTGGTAAAATACTTTATAAATTAACCTTCCTGGCGGTATTCCAGAGTGTGACTCGGGGTTAAATTTCGCTACCACGAATGGTAACCCCGAGCCACACTCGGGCTGCATACTCACCTCATCCTGCACTCCCTCGCTGTCCCTCGCAGTGTGATCACAGCGACTTGCTTCCTGGTAATGCTCCCTGCGAGTCACACGATCCAGGGGGGCGGGACCAGGCAGCAAACTGAAAAAAAAAAGAATATTCCAATGTAAATCCCCAGCAGCATGACCTGCTCATGAACGGCCACTAGGTGGCACTAAAGGATCAGAAACAGACCATACATACACAGTCTAATATTGCACCCTTGTTTTCTGAATTATTTCAGTGTTTTTGGTTTGATTATGTTATTGAATATAATTTATTAGCATTATTTTGGATAATTATTTTTGGGATAATAAATTATTATGTCATGTTTTTAACTTTATCGGACTCTTTGATTACTAGACTCTTGTTTGCACGGATTTCAGTGCGTTATTCCTAATTATTACAGGCTTACTATATAAAAAAAATCTATTTTTTATAAAAAAAAATTGAGACGCTTTTAGACACAAAATTTTGAAAAAATTAGACCGCCAGGGAGGTTAATAAATAGCAAACATCTAATAATAAAAAGTCAACTGCACATTGAATGCCACATTTCAATGATCAAATTCTTTTTCAATGTAAAAAAAATGTTTCAGGCTTACATTATATTCTTATATTTCTTTGTTTTGCTGCAGTTCTATCACTAGAAACATATACTCAAACTTGCTCCTTTGAGCACCTATTCTTATGATAGTAACTTGTAAGTAAAGCTGGGGTTTCCGTAGTGAATCTTAGTGATTATCGTATTGTTCAAGGTTCAACTTCCTTAATGATCCATTCAGGATCCACCAGGAAAAAATGGGCTACCAGTGTGCTCCAAAAGAAAATTGGTTATCTCGTGAATTATATAACACCTTGTAATGCATCTTCATTTGAGCTGTAGTAAAAGTAATTGCATCATGATTATAGTTAACCTCCAGGGTGTTGTGTGAGCAGACTGCAGGCTTTTTAATGATTGGATTACAGTACCTGTATTGACAAAAATGTCATTTATGATATTACACAGATAACAAAAGGTACGTTCAATAATGCAGAAATGTATCTCATATCACATGAACTAAAACAAGATTTGTATTCCCATTATATTTCTGCTAATGCAGATAAGAGCTAAAATGCTGTTATGCTTTTAGGTTAAATCTGATTAATAGAACAGGATTCTACTTTATCTTTCATTTAATGTCACTGCCCATTAATCTTTTAATGAATGTTTGGATTTTTGTAAAATAAAAATCAGTTGTTGTCAATCGGTTGTCAGACACTTTTGTACTCATAATTAAGCCAAGCAGCATTAAAACATGTGTTCTCCTTGAACCAGTTAAACGTAAATAACAATTTTTGAATTGAATATTTTCTATTTCTTCTGTTTCTAATAGACTAGTTTAAATAAACACTTTAATGGGCAATTATAATACTCAACATCTTGCAGTGATATTTAAAAAGACACTCAAGGTATATCACAGAATCAAAAATAAAGATGATAAAAGCCAAGTGTTAATGAGTAGCATTTAATCTGATAAGAGATCCACTATAATAATATTACCATTTCATGCCTAATATAGAATGCATAACAACCAAAATTTACATAATGTGGCAGGTTAAGTGAGGACACATATATAAGCAGGTGGCTTGAAAAAGCCCTCTCTCCCTGCTTATAGGGTTAAGATCAATAGCAACTACACCTGCAGCCAATTTCACATTACCCAGCCCATACAGGCTGCTGACATTTTCCATTAGGAGTCAGGAACCAAGAGAAGCTGAGAGCTGGGTGTGAGAAAGCCACTTTATATTTCTTCATGCTATTTTCTGACTGGGAAGAAGCTTACCTATTCAGTCATGTTAGTAGAAAATTCAAAACAATTCCCTGCAAGGTTAAACAACTACCAAGGGAATAAGGGAGAGACCCCCATCTATACAGTATACAAGACTAAACTCACACTCACAAGAAAAAAGCAAAAAAAATTTGGAGGACAACATTATGGAAAAGCCACTTTATTTGTAATTTCTGAAAACAAGCCTCAAAAACATTACAGAAAATTCGGGAAGAAAAAATTGCAACTTTGTGGTTGTTATATAGCTTGGTTATCTCTGTCATGCTGTCGTTACCCAGAGTGGAATAGGTTAATAACCGAGGATGTTTTGTATGTGTACCGGCTGGGTGGAGTAGAGGTAACATCACTGCTCTGCGTGGAGAGAGCCTGTGGAGAAATGGGTTTGATCCCAGCAAGAGCACCTCTCCAGTAAGTGTCCTTGGGCAAGACACCTAACGGTACATACTCTCCACCTAGGACATACTCGAAAATGAGAGAAATCTCAATGTATCTTTCCTGGTAAAATCCTTTCCCCCAAAAAAATAAAAAATATTGAGAGCATATGGAGAGATTATTTTTTGTTTTGTTTTGAGAAAGGATTTTACCAGGAGAGATTTATATAATAACCAGTGGTATTTGGGAATTAACTCCCCCTAGTGGAGTCTAATAATTTTTGGTCTACTTTGTTAACCCTTTCACTGCTGAGCCATTTCACGTCTCTGTGCTGAGCTCATTTTTACCTGTTTCGCTCATCATGTTTAAATGCGTTTTGAAGCCTTATTTTAGTATATGACACAGACATATTATATATCGTTCTTTCCGACAGACTCGGCAAATTCATAATATATCATTATTATATGTATACGTCATGCCCTGTATGTATAATATAACAAAAAATGCAATAAAATTTTAATTTTCAATAATTTACAACGTGTAAAGTGGTTTTTTTCACATTTTAACATGCGAGCAATTGCGGTTATATTTTGTATGGGGTGCGTTTGTTAAAAAAATTAGAAATGGGGTCTCGTTAAATTTTTTTGGGGGAAAATTACGCGATTAACAAACGCACCTCAAACAAAAATTGTTAGTGCAGCATCATTGTTCACATTATAATTGAAATGGGAACAATATTGCTGCATTAACAAAACAAAAAAAACTGTTTATTTTTTTTTTATTATTTTTTTTTAAATATTTTTTTCCTTTTATTTTTAATTGTAAATTTTTCAAAAAACTTTTTACATGGTCAAGTTTGGTATCATTGGAAAGGCCATGCTCTGGCCAACCCAACGATATCAAACATTAACCCCTAGCTGCCACGAATCGGGAGATAGTGGGTTCATTGGTACCCCCTATCTCCACCATTGCTAGCAGCTAGGGGTTAACTCCAGGACTGGCGTCATCATGCTATGCATGATGACGCCAGTCGTCAGGGGGAGTTCCCGCGATGACATCTAATGGCCCCCGCCGGAGTGCCGGGCTGACATCCAAGATGTCAGCCCGCACCGGGGGGGGGGGCAATCGGTCAGAATCCCTGCAAATTTTGCAGTTTTGGGGATATGTTTTCATGTGAGCATTTAACTCATTAAGCCCTGCATATGTGTGCACATTCTCAGTTTTGTGTACTTATCATCTGATACTACAAACCTGTGATGACTTGTTATTTAGCACAAAACATTCTCAGTTTTTAACCTATTCCACTGCTTTCCTCAGAGGCACTCTGGGTAACTATAGCATGCAGAGATAACCAAGCCATATAACAACCAGAGTTGGAATTTTTTCTTTTCCTTTTCTTCTCAAATTTTCTGTAATGTTTTTGTCTTCTCAATTTTTCTGTAATGTTTTTGACGCTTGTTTTTAGACATTACAAATAAAGTGGGTTTTAATAACAGGAGGCTTTTCCATAGTGGTTGTCCTCTAAAATTTCTTAGGTTTTTCTACTAACATGAAAAGAGCAATATTTAGTTTGTCTCAAAAGTGAGTTTGTTATTGTTTGTTTTTGGTAGGCTTGTGCACCGATTTTTTTTTCGGTTCGATTCGGTTCGATTTTTCGGATTTTTAAACTTTTCGATTCGGCTCGTTTCGACCGATTTCGGTTTCGATTCGATTCGGTTCGGCCCGTTTTTCGGGTACATTTTTTTTTCGGAATTTCGACCATTTTTCGTATTTTCGTGTCACTGTGCTCGGTTTTTGTATCGACTTTTCGTAATTTCGGAAATTTTCGTTTTTCGGAATTGCACATTTTTCGCAATATCGACCATTTTTCGTATTTTTCGTGTCATTTTGCCCGTTTTTTGTATCGACTTTTCGTTTTTTCGAAAAATTTTCGTTTTTCAGAAAATTTTCGTTTTTTCAAAATTTTCGTTTTTCGGAAAATTTTCGTTTTTCGGAAAATTTTCGTTTTTCGGAAAATTTTCGTTTTTCGGAAAATCTGTTCTCCTCGTTTGACACATTTCAAGTCCATTCGAAAAATCCGAAAATATTTCGTTTCGGCTCGGAAAACATTTCGGATCTAAAATTTTTCGGAAATTCGGCCGCATCCGAAAACACGAATCGGGAAATTTCGTGAAAATTCCGAAATTCCGAAACCCGAAACGCACATCCCTAGTTTTTGGTTTGGTTAACATTTCAAGTAAAAGAGCAACCTGGATGTAATCCTTGTCTGAAGTGAAAATAAAGACTATGCAAATAATGCAAGTGGCAGTCTTAACATTGAAATAAATGTGTTTTAAAATTTATTGTGATAAGAAGACAAGACAGATTAGGAGAAAGAAGACCTTTATAATGTTGTTAAGTTTGATTTTTAAAAAAAAAAAAAAAAAAAATCTTGTGAGTAATTCTATAAGCAAATACTTTAATGTATTTATTTTTCAGCACATCTTTCAGGTTCTCAGAGATGAGTTCCTGTTCTTCAAGTAAGCTTGCAAAGAGTCCGAGTTGGAGTAAATAGGGATTTAATTATGACTGCAAAACACCAGCTTTTGGTAAATTAAATTATATTTTCTCAGCTGACAGGATGTCATGATCCACGAGGACTCACCCCTCCAGTATCCAAACATCCCCGGGAGCGTCCCTGAAACTCCTGTTGACAAGGCCTGTTCCCCATTGCAGCAGTGGCGTGGGTGAACCACCTCCACACTGATGCACATGCGTCATCCTCCCAAACAGCCCTTGCTCGTTTGACGCCCAGAGATGATACAATCCAATGGGCCCTGTCGGAACGATGCCGGTGGCACAGGTTGATGACATCATTATTCCATGTCAATGCCCAGACTCTAAAAGGACTCTGCCTGCACCTGTGATCTCTGCCACCCAATTGGTCACAGAGGAGGACCATCACAGACCTGGAGCTCCTTCCCTATCACCACATAAGTACCAAGCACCCCCCCTCAGTGCCCTCCATCTGGTACCTGTGACCTGGCATGCCTGTTATCCCTCTGTTTCCTTCCTGCCCTCCTCTCTATTGGATTCCCTGGCTTTCTGACAGCTGTTCTGCTCCTGATCCCAGTGCCTGTGTTCTGCACCTGATTGCTCTTGCTCTTGGACTGACCATCTGGCTACCAACTCCAGCTCTGTTTCTGACTACGTCTCTGATTAAGAATCATGAGAGGTCTCCTAGCAACCTGCCATTGAGTTATTCTTACCCAAATACCACATCCCCCCTAACTGGACATGATACAGGAGAATCACTTGAAGGTGGGAATTCTGTGACTCCCATTATTTTTGTGTTGTCTATACAAAATTAAACCGAGTGTCATGGCACATTGTGCTCTGGTACTGTGTCACCCCATGCTATGTACTGCCTAGACACGTGTCTGTTCAAAAATTTTGATTCGTTTTCTATTCAACAATTTCTGAATCTAAATATTTTGGGTTTGGAATTTTCCTTTCAGACCTATCTGAAAATATCTGACTGATCCGATATTTGTTGGATTCAGAAAATATGTCCAATTTCTAATCATAAAACTGATATCTTCGAAATATGATGGGTACTGGATGAAGAAATAGCGTGAATAAAGCACTCAATCCAAAAACTCTGTGCAGCAGGTATACTTCATATAAATAAATTACAGGTGGCGTATAGGAATTAATGACATGAATTATATGCTGATAAATACTTTGATTCCCAGCAAACCCTGTTGGTTTTATAATCCTTACTATGCCGTGTGATATGCTATTCTATAAAGTAAAACGTTTGGAGGTGCTACTAGGAATCTTATCTCCCTCATACGTGGACCTTAGAGAGCAGGGAGGGGTTCATCTACTAGAACCTGTCACAGTTAGAGCTGTATATAATAGATAATGAAAAGAGAGGATGCAGATAGAAAGTATAAGAAAGACGATTCCAGCATAAAATTATTTTATAAGGTAAATATTCCCTTATACTACCTAACTATGCATAATTTCTTTATTTCACTAGACATGTAAATCACCATACCTTGGCTGCTCGTACTGCCTATAATCCAAACCCTTCCCCATCAGAGCTTAGATGCATTTCAGTTGCTCCTGTTCTATTTCTTTAACTTTAACCCCTTAGTGACCAGGCGGTTTTACACAAATCCGTCCTTTAGTGACCGCTGCTGTTTTTAAGTTTCTGTGCTGTTCGTGTTTAGGTCAAATTTTCCTCTTACTCGTTTATGCAACCCACACATATTATACACTGTTTTTCTCCGCCATTAAATGGACTTTCTAAAAATACCATTATTTCCATCATATCCTATAAATTACTATAAAAAAATATAAAATATGATGAAACAATGGTAAAAACACACTTTTTCGTAATTTAACCCCCAAAATCTACAACTGCCAAAAAAGACCCCAGCTAAATAGTTTCAAAATTTTGTCCCGAGAATAGAATTGCCCAATTTTTACATGTTTTTGCTTTTTAACACCTTCGGCTAGGGTCAGACTGAGGCAGTGCGAACGCGCGTTCTGGCGCACTTAATCACGGCCGTGCTAGCAGCAGATGCCGGGCAATGACGGCCAATATACGAAGTACGGTCGCACAAAAGTCCGGCTGCGCAACGCAAGTGGAAAATGAACGCATTTTTTCGAGAACGTTAAACCACTAGTACTGACGTACAGAGTGCGCTGCGTCCGCTACAGGCGTGTGTGCGTGAATTGGAGACATCAGACGCTGCTAATGTCCGGCCAACATAACGTCCAGATGCAAGAAGTGTTTTATTGATGATCCGTACAAAATCACGGATGAAACTGCGCATCGTATGACCTCTATTGCGTATTCCGTGAAAAAATACTTCCATTCTTCGAACGCACATTTTCACGGACAACGTGAAAAATGCGTTAGTCTGACCCTAGCCTTCACTGCGGAGCCAGTTCACCCACGTGCACTGAGCTCATTCTGACCGTTTCATGCTCATTATTTTTAGATGACAGCCTAGGTCCTATTTAACTAAACCCCCCCAGACAAATGTTTTTTTTAAAAGAAACCATAATATTTTTTTACATTTATTTATTAATTTTTTTAGCTTTTTTTTTTTACTCCAAACCTAGTCATGTTTGGTATCATGGAAAGGCCTTTCCAATGAAGTCCAACATGACCCTCTAGCTGTCGGATCGGAGAGATAAGGGGATCCAAAGGATCCCCCTATCTCCCCTTGGCAGCTAGGGGGTTAACTGGCCCACTGATGTCCTCACACATATGGTGGGGATGTCAGTGGGTGGGGGGGGGGTGACCAGAAGGCCTGGCTGACAATCAAGATGTGAGCCACCTCCATGTTTAAATCACGACTCTGTGCCGAGTCACGATCCGGCAGTGAACTTTATACACCGATCAAAAGGAGAGACTCTACCCTTTCCAGCGGGGTAAAAAGTAAGTTTCTACCTGCCATGGTTGGAGAGATAGAGGGCTCCAAAGGAGCCCCCCTCCACTTCCTGGTTTTCAATGCAGGTGCCGGGGGGGCTGCCGATGCTCACCAGCCCCCCTAAAGCAGAGGGGCAGGCTTCCTCCATGCCAGACCTCCGTTGGAACCAGCGAGGGAACTAAGTATTGGGCGGGAGGAAGGTTAGGAGGTGCTGACGTACTATGTACGTCTGCGGGTCTAAGGGAGACCTGTGGGCAGGACTTACATGGTACGTCAGCGGTCATTAAGGGGTTATTATAACGTGCATATGACCAAAGCTTTATAAAAATAAAGGCTCTTCACTCAAAATGCATTTCGCTGTTATGCAAGTGGCTTCTTCAATAGTAAACTGTACCATTTTACACCTTCTTCCAGTAAAGTCTGCTGGGCTATCCTAGTTTGGAGAGATCATATCTCTTTATGAGGTGAAGCCACCTAGGTTCCATGTCTGACAGCTACCCAATAGCAGTGGCGTCACTAGGGTTGGTGTCACCCGGTGCGGTAACTTATGGTGTCACCCCCCCCCGAGTTTTACGGATTTTTTTTAACTACTCTTACTCCTAAATCAGTACTCCCAAATAACACTGAATGCTCATACACACAGCGCACATTACTCTGAGGTTTATTGCTGCGGAGCTCTCTCATATGCTCACACAACTTTTTGCCAACTGCCAGCAAGTACGATGCCTGTTCGAAGGCAGTGAAAGCACACATGGATACATATTGCACCCAGCAGCTCTGGATATATTGCCCCCAGCAGCTCATCCATGGATATATATTGCCCCCAGCTCACATATGGATATATTGCCCCAGTTCACAATTATATATTGCCCCCAGCAGCTCACCCATGGATATATATTGCCCCAGCTCACACATGGATATATTGCGCCTCAGCTCACATATGGATATATTGCGCCTCAGCTCACATATGGATATATTGCGCCTCAGCTCACATATGGATATATTGCGCCTCAGCTCACACATGGATATATTGCCCCAGACCAGCTCACACATAGATATTGCCCCAGCTCTCATGGATATGCCCCCAACACACATGGATACTGCCCCCAGCACACATGGATAATGCCCCAGCTCACATGGATATGCCCCAGCAGCTCTCATGGATATTGCCCCAGCTCCTCTCATGGATTTTGCCCCAGCTCCTCTCATGGATTTTGCCCCAGCTCCTCTCATGGATTTGCCCCAGCTCCTCTCATGGATAATGCCCCAGCTCCTCTCATGGATAATGCCCCAGCTCCTCTCATGGATTTTGCCCCAGCTCCTCTCATGGATTTTGCCCCAGCTCCTCTCATGGATTTTGCCCCAGCTCCTCTCATGGATATACTGCCCCAGCTCCTCTCATGGATATACTGCCCAGCTCCTCTCATGGATATACTGCCCCAGCTCCTCTCATGGATATACTGCCCCAGCTGCTCTCATGGATAATGCCCCAGCTCCTCTCATGGATTTTGCCCCAGCTCCTCTCATGGATATACTGCCCCAGCTCCTCTCATGGATAATGCCCCAGCTCCTCTCATGGATTTTGCCCCAGCTCCTCTCATGGCTATGCCCCCAGCTCCCCTCATTGATATTGTCCCAGCTCATGGATATGCCCCAGATCATGGATAATGCCCCAGCTCATGGATATGCCCCAGCAGCTCATGGATATGCCCCAGCAGCTCATGGATATACCCCAGTAGCTCATGGATATGCCCCAGCAGCTCATGGATATGCCCCAGCTCACGGATTTGTCCCAGCTCACGGATTTGCCCCCCAGCTCATGGATTTTCCCCCCAGCTCATGGATATGCCCCAGCTCATGGATATGCCCCAGCTCATGGTTATGCCCCAGCTCATGGTTATGCCCCAGCTCAAACATGGATATTGCCCCAGCTCATGGATATGCCCCAGCTCATGGATATGCCCCAGCTCATGGATATGCCCCAGCTCATGGATATGCCCCAGCTCATGGATTTGCCCCCGCTCATGGATATGCCCCAGCTCAAACATGGATTTGCCCCAGCTCATGGATATGCCCCAGCTCAAACATGGATATGCCCCAGCTCATGGATACTGCCCCAGCTCATGGATATGACCCAGCTCATGGATTTGCCCCAGCAGCTCATGGATGTGCCCCAGCTCATGGATAATGGCCCAGCAGCACATGGATATGTCTCAGCTCACCTCCTGCGCCACGTGTTCACTCCCTCTGAGCGTCCGGCAGCGCGCAGCTTGGGCGCTCGCCTGTGGGAGCCACGTGACCAGCCGCGATTGGCTGGTGACGTGTTTCCTCCAGGCGAGCGCAGAAGCTGCATGCTTCGGACGCTCGCAGGGAGCGAATACGCGGCGGAGGGTGAGACACCCGCCCTTAGGGTGACGGTGTCACCCTAAGGGCGGGTGTCACCTGGTGCAGACCGCACCCCCTGCCCCCACGTTACGACGCCACTGCCCAATAGACATAGGTGCACGGTTTCTAAAACCACTCATGACAAAATGTTGTCTGACCAGTCAAACCCACTTAAACTCATTTATGCACCGATCGTCCTGCTTCTCGTCCTCCCAACACGTAACACAGAATATACAGGGCCCTATTACATTCTTTGCGCAAACGTTAAAGCTTGTGCAAAAATGCATTAACGCGAGGGGCAAAACCCACTTAACATTGTAAGCGCAAATGTGTTTGTGCGCTGGTACGCGGATGGTATTACAATCAATGCGCAAAATTTAACGCACAGCGTTTGCGTGCATAATTCTAACGTCTTTTAAAAGTTGGTGGTAACGGTAAATCTGAATGTCCTGCCCGAACCCAAATACACCAGCCCAAAAAAAAAAAAAATACAGCAAAGTATGGTTATACATTCTACGCATAGCCAAACAATAAAATTTAGAAGTTGTGCATGTTTTTATTAATGATGCAGCATATATGCGCAGATTGACTTTGACAGGCGTAAAAACTTAACGTGAGACAATTGTGGTTCTTAATTATGATTGGCTGAATCGCGTGAAAAAAACAGTCCGCACACTGATTTCTGCGCGCAACGTTTTTGCGTGTCTGTTTCCCACACGTTATTTTTTGACGGCTGAAAAAATGCGCAAGGACTGTAATACCAGCGTTGTTTTACGCACGTTAACGTTTAACGCTTCGCGCAAAAATTCACGCTTTCTGCGTGTGTTTTTGCTTGAAGAATGTAATAGAGCCCACAGTGTTAGAATACAATGTCTGATACATATTTGTCATCTATTTATATATACTCGATTATTATACTAGTAAGGCACCCTTTTACGTAATTAGTTGTGTAAATACATTCAGTACATGCAATACGTATTAATTAAAGGTAATTAGAGGACACAAGATGTCGATTTCAAATAGGTGTAGCATGGATGTATCTAAAAATATGAGCAATATAGCTCAATAATTAAAATTAAATTAGCAATCTGCTAACTATACAGAAAGCAGCATCAGATTTAAGCTTACATTTCACTTTTTATAACTGAGAACAATTATCTGAGAAAGGATATTCAAAATATAAGTCACAGAGGGCAGAGGTGCCTTTCATGAGGATTTGACTTACGATAAAGAGTAAAAATTCAAAAAAAGATATTTGTATATTATTATTATTATCCTTTATTTATATAACGTCACAGATTCTGCAGCGCTTTAAAAGATCAGTGTATTCTTTATACAAGTTCCAAAACGTGGATTGTATTAAATATAAGATTTGGATATTAGGATATAACAAATAAAAAGGTGTACAGTATGTATAAACTCTTTGTTTAAACATTGTGGACGCAATGTATTCAGCTGGTAAATTCAGTAGCATTCCTTTCTGTGGACCCAGAAATGTACATCCCATGTACTCTAACGAAAAAGCAGGATACCACAAGCAGAGTTGATAATGCTCAAGAAATGAATTATGGGTGAAGCAAACCCCCCCAACAAGTGTGACGTTTTGGCCGTAATGGCCTTAATTCTTCAGATAGTGGGGCAACAAGCTCAGACACAAATCATTGAGATGTAATCATTTTTGTCAATCAGCCTATCAAAATACCTTTCTATTTCAAAAAAGATTAGAAAGGCATCAATTCTATTCCTTAATTTTTCAATTTTTATTGTAGTCTTATGCCAAATGCTTTATTTTTTTCACACTAATCAACAGTCAATTCCCCATAATGACAAAGCAAAAATTGGATATTTGCAAATCAATATAGGTGCTGAAAACATAAAGGAGGACATGTAGAGCTCCCTGTACAAATCTTTAGGTCAAACAGTATCAATAGTATGTAATTAAAAATTGTATTTGAATTTGAGTAATTGTAACTGTGAGGAACCCTGCATGGTGTCCCCCAGCACTCCAAGGAAAGGTCGCCATCGCAAGTAACCGTGAAAACACTGATCTTGCTTTTTAAGTGCTGCCCGGCTGGATTTTCCTTGCTCGATTCTCCAGCAACAGGTGTGCAATCAACCCTGATTCCTATTTAGCAGAGACACACCCTACCCAGAGTGCTTCTGCATTACGTTGGCCCAGTTCAGTCTGCATCAGCAACCAGTCTGGAAGGAAGCTCCAGCATTCTGATATCTTGTGTACCGGACCCCTGGCTATTAGGGATGAGTCGAACACCCCCGTGTTCGGTTTGCACTCGAATAATTTCAAAAGTTCGAGTTCGAACGCGAACCGAACTCAATGCAAGTCAATGGGACTCAACGGTTCGGTTCTTAGAGTGCCCTGCAAGAGGGCATATATGCAAGATATTTGCCATAAAAGGTGTATGGGGGTCCGGGTAGTGCCCTGGGGGTCAAGAAACAAGGACAAAAAGTTAAAAAAAGTTTTTAAAGGGACAGTGAGTTTTCCATGAAATAAGGGTTAAAAATAAAAACGAAAAAATTCCTTCAAATATCGTGCCTAGGAGGTCCCCATAACCTGCCCGTGAAGTGGCGGATTTGTAGGATGTATAGAAACATTTAAAAACAAATAAATGACATTTCAAATGACGGTAAACGGTTTTCCTTTAATCTATTCATAAACAACTGCTTGGGGCGGCAGTCTGTATTAAAAAAGGAGACATTTTAGGACACGCAGAACAGGTTTAGTGATTTTTTGACTAAATTATTGTGAAACTTATGCAGGCTTTGGATGAAAGTAACAATAGGTGCTATAAAATTGGGCCTTTAGTGTCGGCAACAGTAACCCCTCTGTGGTATTGTGGAAGAGTGCAGGGTTGGACCTGCATTCCAAAAAATTAAAATGATATAAATCTGGTACAGGCGTCAGTGCACCCAAATATTGTGCCTTTCATGGCAGCAAGTGCCTTCACACCGTAACCCTTTTGTGGTATTGTGAAAGAGTTCAGTGGTGGAGGTTTTGTGAATGCAGAAGACATCCCTGATCTATTCCGTTACATCAGCATCAGGGGATTGATAGCTGCTGATCCAGGACTGATTCATTTTTATAAATGTCAGCCGGTCTACAGAGTCGGTGGACAGACGCACTCTTTTGTCTGTGACAAAACCTCCAGCGGCACTGAATGTCCTTTCAGAATGCACGCTGGATGAAGGGCAACCTAGTAGCTACAAAGCATATTGGCTAAGTTCTGGCCAGTGATCCAATCTCAACACCCAGTAAGCCAGTGGATCATCTGCTGGAAAGGTATCCAGGTCTGCCCTTGCCCCTAGGTAGTCCTGCACCATACATTGAAGATGCTGACAATGGGTGCCTACATTTGATGTCCCTGGGCGTTGTGGACTAAAAAATTTTAAAAAGGCATCAGTCAAGCGGCCCGGCCTTCACCACTATTCCTCTGATCATCCGCAGCCTCACACCTGTGTCATCACTTGGTAACCTACCAGTGCCTGGAAAGGTGTTACACAAGTGTCGCTTTAGAGCGTCCTCAAGTTTTTTTCATCCTGTGCTCCCTCTGTGCCGGCAGGATGAGCTCTGCAACTTTACCCTTGTATCGTGGATCAAGAAGGCTTGCCAACCACTAATGATCCCTCTCCTAGATTGCACGAATCCTGGGGTCCTTTACCAGGCTTTGTAGGATAAGGGAGCCCATGCAGCGTAGGTTGGAGGTGGCATTAGCTTCTGAGTCTTCCTGGTCAATGAGGATGACTGTATCGTGCACTTCCTCCTCCCAGCCACGCACTAGCCCTTCTGTTTCTGGGCACACAAAACCCTTCCTTGAGGAATCCCCACCTTCAATGCCCCCACTACTTAAATATTCGTCCTTCTCCTGTCTGATCTGAGGAGGACACGCTGGAATGCTGTCTGCAGAAAGACTGGGGCCTTCATAGCTAGTGAAGGCCTCCTCTTCCTCCCGCTGCTCTACCTCTAGAGCCACATCTATAATTCCCCACAGAGTGTGCTCCAGCAGGAACACTAAGGGAATTGTGTCACTGATGCATGCACTGTCCCTGCTCACCATCCTCGTTGCCTCCTCAAATGGTGACAACACAGTGCATGCATCCTTGATCATCAGCCACTGCGGGGGGGGAAACCAAGTTGACCTGAACCTGTCCTTGTGCCATACTCACACAGGTACTCGTTGATGGCCCTCTGCTGCTTGTGCAGACGCTGCAGCATTGCTAATGTTGAGTTCCACCTGGTGGGCATGTCACAGATCAGACTGTTTGTGGGAAGGTGGAATTCTCTTTGAATTTCTGCCAGGCGAACATTTGCTGGGAATGACCGTCTGAAGTGGCTGCAGACTTTTCTGGCCTGGCTGAGAAGCACTGCCAGCCCATGGTACCTGGTTAGGAAACGCTGTACCACCAGATTTAGGACATGTGCTAGGCATGGTACATGCATCAACTTACCCAGGCGTAGGGCGGAGAGAAGGTTGCTGCCATTATCACAGACGACCATTCCCAGCTCAAGCTGGCGTTGTGTAAACCATCTCTGCACTTGCCCCTGCAGAGCTGACAGAATTTCTGGACCGGTGTGGCTCCTGTCCCCTAAACAAACCAGCTCAAGCACAGTATGGCATCTTTTTGCTTGAGCCATTGCGTAGCCCCTGTCACGCGTCAGTTTAACTGCCACTTCACCAGAGACAGAGAAGAAGGAGGAGGAGGAAGAGGTGGTGGAGCAGACAGACCTCATACAAGCAGCTTTCTAGAGGCGTGGTGGATGAACAAGCTCCAGCACAGAGCCCCGTCTTGGATCCCTCCCAGCTGCAATCAGAGTTACCCAGTGTGCCGTGAAGGAAATGTAACGGCCCTGTCCATGCTTGCTGGACCACGTGTCTAAAGTCACATGCACCTTGCTGCTGACTGCCTTTCCCAATGACACGATAACATTGTCTTCCACATGCTGGTATAGTGCTGGAATGGCCTTCCGTGAAAAGTAATGGCATTTTGGAACCTGCCACTGTGGTACAGCACATTCAGCAAATTCACGGAAGGAAGCAGAGTCCACCAGCTGGAAAGGCAGCAGCTGTAATGCGAGTAATTTTGCTAAGCTGACATTTAGACGCTGTGCTTGGGGATGGTTGGGAATATATTTTTCTTACACTGCAGCAGCTGGGGCAACGTAATCTGACTGCGTAAATCTTCAGCTGATGGGATGCAGTCACATTGTGAGGAAGGACCTGGTACATCTATTACTGTAGCATCATCCCTGTCAGTGGAGGTTGGAGTCAATGACATGGCAGGACATATAGTGGGGGTAGAGACAGGTGAGGAGGACCTAGGCAAAGTTTTGCACCAACGGGATGTGTGGCAGGTGGTCATATGTCACCTCAAGCATGTGGTACCCAAGCGTCCGGTGTCTTTCCCACGCTTGAGCCTCGTCTGACATAGATTACAAATATCAACGGTGGGGTCTGCTGCACATTTCTTAAAGAACTCCCAGACAGCAGAGTTCCTGGATGTGTGCTTTGAGACAACAGCGCTCTGCACCGGAGCAGCTCTGACATCTGATGCCTTGGACAGGCTAGTGCTATGGTTGGTCATAGAGGATGTTGTGCCTCGTGTTTGTTGTGCCTCCTC
This sequence comes from Leptobrachium leishanense, assembly GCA_009667805.1. NCBI lineage: Eukaryota > Metazoa > Chordata > Amphibia > Anura > Megophryidae > Leptobrachium > Leptobrachium leishanense. The sequence continues at coordinate 118,109,017 of CM019066.1, forward strand.
CTCACTTGACTCCTCTGTTCGATCAGGCACCCAGGTGGAGTCAGTGACCTCATCATCATTTTCATCACCCCCTATCTCCTCGTCACTGGAGCCAACTTGGCTCAACTTGCTGCAGCTGCTGGGGCAACATGAGTGCCAGTTATTTGTGTGTCACTGGCACCCCCTTCCTCTAGGTTGATTATACTCCCTTCCTCAACCTCAGAGATTGAATCAGAGCACTGTAGTTGCTGCGTATCCTCAAGCAGCATGTCACTGTCATTGTAGTCAAACAATTCAGCTGACTCCTCCGTGTGTGATAGTGAGGCTACGGCAGGAGTAGCTGTGGACATGGAGGCTGCATTAGATGCTTTGGCAGCTGAGGTGGACTGTAAAGCACTACAAGCCTGGCAGGCAGAGGACTTGGAGGATGAGGATGGCCTGGTTAGCCAATCCACCAAATCCTCTGTATGTTGCTGCTGTTTAAGATGGCCAGCACCAGTTAGAAAGGACAAGCGTGGCCCTGCAGAGGACGCATCATGTCCACGACGGCCAGAGGCACAGCCTCCCGACACAGAGGCTGCTTGCCCTCTTATCTGTGCCTGGGAGCGTCTGCCTGTCCTTTCTGGTCTTTCTGACATGGTGAGTGATATATAGATTAAATATATACAGAACTCTGGAGATATGCTGCAGAACTCTGGTATAAAGATTTCCAAAACTCTGGTATAACTCAGTGAGACACCCTGATAGCTGGCAGCCAGTGACAAGACACAGATTACAATTCCCAGAAACCTCCTATAAATCAGTGAGACCCCCTGATGGGTGGCAGTGACAAGACACAAATTACAATTCCCAGAAACAACCTACAAGTCAGTGAGACCCCCTGATAGGACCCCCTGATAGCTGGCAACAGTGACAAGACACAGATTACAATTTCCAGAAATCTGCTAGAAGTATGTGGGACCCCCTGATAGCTAGCAGTGAGAAGACATAGATTACAATTCCCAGAAACCTCCTATAAGTCAGTGAAACCCCCTGATGGGTGGCAGTGAGAACACAAAGATTACCACAATTCCCAGATATTTTGTAGAAATGAGACCCCTAAAATACTTGGTGGCAGTGAGAACACACAGATTAGAACAATTCCCAGATATTGTGTAGAAATGAGACCCTCCCCAATAGCTGGTGGCAGACTGGCAGTGAGAACACACACTAACAGAACAATCTCCTCTCAAAAAACACGTGCTGAAGCACTGTGTGAAGCCTTATATAGTGTGCTGCGGGACTTAGCTCTGTGAGCCCATGATTGGGCGAAATTTCCCCAATCAGGACTCTGAGCCGTGATTGGCATAGTCTTGAAACTGTCTTGCACCTGACCTGTGGTCAGGTGCAAGGCTGTAGCCAATTACAAGCTTCAGGCCAGTGGAAAAGTGCATTGTGGTGCATTGTGGGCGAACATGCGGCGCGCACGCGCAAATGTTCGTAGTTTGCGAACATGCGAACAGGCGATGTTCGAATCGAACTCCGAACCGATCGAACCGAACAGCTCATCCCTACTGGCTATCCTCCTTGACTTCCTATGGACATTCCCTGCCGGTAACCATGCCTCAAGACCCCCTTTTTGTTGTACCTGCCCCAAGACTCCCCCTCTGCACTTCCCTAAGAGACTTTCCTGCATCGTCCATCTGATGTGTTATATTGTTTTTGCTTAACTAAACCCCATCTGATTTTCACCTGTTCAAGTGGTTCAGTTGTATCACCGCACCCTGGGCTCGCAACCGCATCCTGCGTGCTGGTTCCTGACAGTAACCTATTGCCAGTCCTTCTGAGCTATGGAATCTGATTTGTAAAATGTAGTGATTATGTAAGATAAAATGTTCTTGAATCGACAACTCTATTTTTTTTGTATGTATAGTGGATTAGTATTTTGACAATATTTCATTAATGATTTAACTGGTTTCTCCAATGAATAATAAACCACAAGGGCATTTTACGATATATAAAATACATCAATAGATTCACATGTATAGACATTTTTTGTTTATCCTTTACTTATGTACTGTCCTTGGGTGGTGAAAATGTTCACCCTTTATATAAGCGTTACTTGAACCCAATAGAGATGGTCATTTCGTTCAGGACCATGGTTCTTAAATCTTACTGTATCATCTTTGTCATGTTATGTTCAGTACTATTCGGTTATATTTATGTTCGTTTGAATCATCCCCTTGTCCACTTGCATTGACTCCAGTGTGGAATTTGCCAGTGCTATATAAATAAAATGTAATACTAAGTAAAATAACTATAGTTCTTGTAGGGGAAGAGATCTATTTTTGGTGCAGATAAAAAAGCATCTGTTGACTACACTTAAGTGTACACTTAAGTCTTTAAGTTGGACAGATGTCTCTTGGATACTCCAAAGGTTTGCAATTAATATTGACATTTTTTGCATTAGAGATCCAAGGGCAGGAGAAGACAGCATTATCCGAAAAATATAGTCTAGGTGGAAGGAGAATGCAGCAAACCCATATAAATTAGCTGGGTCAAGAGCAGAAGAAGACAGTAAAGTCCAATATCAAGTTGGGTTCTGGGCAGTAGAAGTCAACAAAATCCAAATAGTAAAATAGACCAATACAGTATGGACAAGATACCACAAATTGGAATCAAAACTAATGAAACACCTGGGCCCTGGTACTGCCAATACCCTGGTTACAGCCATGGGACACACCTGAACAAACAGATGTGCACAGCACTGGACACCTTATTTATTTGAGCAGAACCTGAAATACAAAGTGACATCAGCAAGAATTTAGTGAGGCTCAGATAGCGAGAATTGCTTATTATGAACAGTAAATTGGACTTGTACAAAAATAATCTTGTTGATAGCATAAGGTGAATGAGATCCGATTTGTGGTGCATTACTGTTTTCACAGACAACAAAGTGGTGGAACATAAATTGGACATCAATGGCATAGAAAACGGACGAGATAGAATGCTCAAAGATGAGAGATGGGGAAAACGTGCTATCAATAGTGGTTGCTGATGTTCGCCACATATGTTAATTTCACACAGAGGGTGAATAGTTATATAAATAACAAAGTGTGAAAAAGAGCCAATCCTTTGGGGTTTCAACTAGTATGGTTCATATTATTTTATATACTGTATCCTACTAGGTGTTAAGCCTGCACAGTCTATTGTTGTAGTGTGGTTAGCAGGAAATAAAAATCCACCCAGGGCAGGCAATGTGGACCCCCTTGTGCATTCTGTCCCATGTTTTGTTTCTTTATCAATGTCTTCTAATGAGCACTGGCATGTAAATCCCCACATGTATTTATTGCTGAGGGGGTATTTATTGGGTTGGGAGGGGGATTAATTTTATTCACTGGGATATTTATTGGGGGTTGGGGTATTTATTGCGGAGGGGGGTTAGCTTTTACGGAGAGGCTATTTATTATGGGGGTTTGTTCTTTTGCTGAGGGGATATTTATGGGGGGTGGCTATGGGAGATTACAAACTGGGCAGCGAAGACAATAACTAGAGACTTGTTTAGAAGGGGGCAGTTTCCACTCAGTGGGAGGAGTTTTTCTACCTGCTGAGAGGGAGGCCTGAGTGAGCAGCTGTGATGGGTGTGTGCGCAACTGATGACGGAGACGGACGCATTACAAACGTATTTATATATAGAGATATATTTTGAAAAACTTCTGCACAAAACAAAGTTTGTAAGTGATTTTGTTTCCTAAGATTTAAGTGAACATTTAAATCAGTCTTACTTGTGAGGAGTCATATTTACTGAGCGCCACTGAATATAGAGGCTCAGAATGATGTGAATGGGACTCCACTAACTTTATTTTTTCAAAGCTCTCTATGTGTCAGGAGAGTTTGAAAAGATAAAGATTGTTCTAAATAGCTCTCTAACGCAATTTTTTTAAAAGCACATCAGTATTTCCTTAAATTTTAACATTTTGTGCATTTAACTTCCATGCTATAGGATTATTTATTATTAAGTGCTGTATTTACATTGTCAATTATTAATAGTTTTAGAATTGGTCCAATTTTTTTTATCCCATAAGGCATTGGTTTTTAATCAAAATATCAACTAAACCTTAATCTCCCATGTCTCACATGTCACTCTTTTGCTCTGTAATCTAGTAAAATGGATATATGGGTACATTCCGCCTGCTTTCATAGGATTAAACTGTGTTTTTATAATTGAGGGGTAATCGTCCATGTACTTTATTTCAGTTGTTCTCAACCTGTGGACCCTCAGGACCCGCAATTGTCCTTGGTCATTAAGTCGAGACCCAAAAATAATTGAATTTCTGAAACATTATAATTTATTCCACAAAGCAACGTGTGTAATATTCTACAATGTAAGCACTTTTTAAAAATTTTATAAACAAAGAGGGATTCTTTCCAAAAATGGATAGTGCAGTAATCACAGCACTAGTGATGAGCCGACCACCCCCGTGTTCGGTTCGCATTCGATCTCGAACAATTTCAAAAACTCGAACATGAACCGAACTCAATGCAAGTCAATAGGACTCGAAAGTTCGATTTTTAGAGTGCCCTCCAAGAGGGCATATATGCAAGATATTTGCCATAAAAGGTATATGGGGGTCCGGGCAGTGCCCTGGGGGACAGGAAACAAGGACAAAAAGTTAAATAAACAAACGTTTTTAAAGGAGCTGAGTTTTCCATGAAATAAAGGTTAAGAATAAAAACGAAAAATTCCTTCAAATATTGTGCCTAGGAGGTCCCCATAACCTGCCCGTGAAGAGGTGGATTTGTAGGATGTATAGAAACATTAAACAAAAAAATGACATTTCAAATGACGGTAAATGGTTTTCCTTTAATCTATTCATAAACAACTGCTTGGGGCGGCAGTCTGTATGAAAATAGGAGACATTTTAGGACACGCAGAACAAGTTTAGTGATTTTTTGGCAAAATTATGGTGAAACTTATGCAGGCTTTGGATGAAAGTAACAAAAGGTGCTTTAAAATTGGGCCTTTAGTGTCGGCAACAGTGCCGTCACACCGTAACCCCTCTGTGGTATTGTAGAAAAGTGCAGGGTTGGACCCTGCGGTCAAATATTAAAATGATATGAATTTGGTATAGGCGTCAGAGGCAGTGCACCCAAATATTGTGCCTTTGGTGGCAGCAAGTACCTTCACACCGTAAATAACCCCTCTGTGGTATTGTGGAAGAGTGCAGTGGTGGAGGTTTTGGTAATGCAGAAGAGATCCCCGATCTATTCAGTTACATCAGCAGCTATAACAAAACTGGGTCAGCAATGTTTAGGCACTTGTACTGTGCTACTGTATATGGTGAGAATCGGGGCACACCAGTAGCAACAGGAAGCAAACAGAAGAGGCAGGAAATACACAGAGAATAGTCAAATGGCAGGCAAAGTCGGCAACAGATCGGGTCCTCAGAACAAGCAGGGTCAGTAACAAGTATACAAACTGATTCGGTAAGCTAGCGATGTGGGAATAAAGGCAGAGATACACTGAGCGTGTAGCGACACACAGCGTAGCGAAGAGAAGAAAACATTTTGCAGGCTTGACTTCACTCTGCCTCGCAGCGTGTCTACACTGCATTACGTTTGCTTCTCACCGCACTGGACAGGAATCCACTAACTAAATTAAAATGTACACACAAAACTGTTTTATTTTCACAAAGCACATGTTATATAGGCAAAAAAAAGTTTCTACTGAATAAAATACATCAAAAATTACTGTTAATTTAATAGGAATAGTATAAAAATATAAAAAAAAGGTAACCCCTTATCATATATATTATAGGGACACGGAGCGCCGTGTATAGAGTAGGGATGCATTGATACCACACACAGACATATACATATATATCAACACGCAGACCTATATACACGTATTTATCAACAAGTATATATATATATATACACACACACCCACCCACAGACCTCAGACCATATATACACCTACGCACATGGGGGGGTGGCATGTGGACAATCTCAACTAAATGAGCCCCCCCCCCATTTGGCTGATCCCTCCAGAAGAAATGTTGAACCCGACAGAGCAGAGTTCAACATTTCTTCTGGAGGGATCAGCCAAAATGGGGGGGGGGGATTCATTGCCAAAGTGTGTGTGTAATACAAGTCTGGATATATATATTTATAAGAATATAGATATATATATAGAGAGAGAAGATATATATCTCATACCTGCCCTTACCTTCCCCTATAAGTTTGCTAAAAATATACACACAAAAAAACCAAACCACTGCCTGAGACCCCGCGCAGCCCACATGCCACCCCCCTCTACCTGGCTGAATGTATCTAATATATATAATTAAATACATTCAGCAAGGTAGAGAATGAAAAAAAAGGTTCTATTTTATGTTCTCGGGGACATTTAAAAATGTCCTCGGATTTTTTTTTTAGAAATGTGTCGCCTTACCTTAGCCTGGTGGTCAGTGGGGGCTCCCTGGATCTTGGTTTTGGGGGGTCTGCCGTGGCCACAGGTGCAGTGGCTCCCTCCCTGCGCTGCCTGTCTCTGCCACATGCACCCAGGCAGCTAGCCCGCACAGTTGCAGCTCTGTCATCCGGCAGCCGCATGCTCCTCAAGGGGATCCTTGGGAGGCCCCTGCAGGCTGCCCTCTACAGTGCCTGTTTAGAGGGCCGTGTCTGCCTGATGTCTTAGTAACAAGAATGTTTTATCCCATAGGCTTCAATGTTCAAAATATTCCCGTTTTAATACAATATCTAATAAACCATTGCTTATAATATTCTGCAGTAAAGAGTCTCTTTATTTCTAGATTTTTTAAGCATTTTTTATACTTTTTTCAATTTTTTTTTTCGAACTTTTGGCGAACGTCCCAAAAAGTTTGAAGTTCGCGAACTGTCGAATGGCCGATGTTCGATGCGAACTCCTAACAGATTGAACCGCACAGTTCATCCCTACACAGCACTAGTGAAAACGAAAGTGCTGTTGCAGCAAAAACCCAATAAAATAAACTGTAATTGAAACATATGAAATTAATTAGAACTTAAAAACTGTGGATGCTTCTTGCTCTTAATGTCTCAAAGTCTGGGGTGATGGTAAACAAAGCAACTCAAATTTAAATTACTACTGAATGAATAATAAAATATTATAAAAACTTATTCTCGTCTGCTCCGCACTCTCCTGCCGTCTGCCACTGCGCACATTATTTTTTCACAGCAGCCTGCCCTCCATGAGCCTACGCAATTTGCGTAGCTGAACACTACGCTAAATCGCATAAACTCAAGCTGGCCAAGAGATTGAGAAGTCTGCAGCGCGTGTTTGGCGCTGCCTACTTCCTGAACCTACACTCTTCAGTGCCTCAGAGAGGAACTGAGAGCAATGGAGTTGCTTGGACCATTGGGAAAGCACCATTGGTCCAAGCCAGTCAAAAAACACCTCCATGGGAGGCTGCCCTATATAAATATACTTTGCTTCACTGAGGTGTGGGTTGTGCACAGTGGCTCCTGGTGTTGGGAGTACAGAGCATGCCACCAGTCAATGCGTCCCATCCCACACCTCCCACTTCAGATCCCCCCACCTTGACATTAGAGTATCTTACCCGATGCAGCGGGTCCCAGGTGGTGCCTGGGAACATTCAGAGGTAGCCGCACCACCTGAGACTCGCTGCCGCAGGTAAGATGCATCAGCGGGTCCCAGGCGTTAGAGAGGCCTGGGGGCACTTGACCCACCACTTGAGAAACACTGCTTTATTGGACACTAGCAGGTTTTTCAAGCTTTTTAAAGTTTGGTGGATTATGATTGGATAGCTACTGATTTGCATGCCAAAATAACATTTACTAACTTGTGAGTCTATGTTATGTACTTTATTTTACGTTATGTCAACTTTGTGTCAAGCAGATCTGTCATTGCAAAAGCACCAGAATACCTGCACTGTGTGTGAGTGAAACAAAAATCACATAATCAGCAATCGATGATTTTTTCCTCTTAGTTGGCTGTATTTAAAAGGTTTCGAATAGGTAATTTAGGATATTTAACAGAGTTAAATCAGTTGGTTAATTTAGAAATGACTTTGGTAAATTTGATTAGTTAAAATTCTAGTAAACTCTTCAATCCTTTCCCCATGATGACACACTACGTATTGGTTTTCATGATTATGTTACAGTGTGCTTAGCGAAAAGCAGATTTTGTTTGGACTTTGGTTGAAACGGATGTTGTTCATTATCAAGGCCAATTTGAGAGATTTTAGAGATAAACATGATTTCAGGTGCTATGGGTAGTAGAATATTAAATATACACACTATCGATCAAGTAAAATGTAACATAATGTTGTGTTTGAGTTAGTATTGTAAATTGCATGTTATCATTTTATGAACTAATCAAAATGCTAACACCTTCATGTTTTTCACATTGAATCTTCTACAACCAACTACAGTATGTTGAAGTCATATTAAATATTATAGTAAATATTAGGTCTGTTTATTTTTCCCCAGGGACCTCATACATGTGTAAGGAAGAGACCCATGGGGAAGTCTCTTTTTATTTTTTTTACGATATTAAAGTAGAAAATTGTGTATTTATTGTTATATATAAACTGTATCATGCCACCTGTTTGTTGTATGTGGGAGTGTGGAAAATATATTCATACAAAACCATTATTAGGCATTGACAACTCTGACATATGCAGATGTCTGTAGATATTTTGTAGAAATGCCTCCATTTATAACACCCCCAAAAATAAATAAAAAGTAAAAACACTGAGAGTTTATGCTTACATTAGTCAGTCCTTCTACACCTACTCATCCTACGTTGGTCAATCCTTCCTAGTCTCTATAGTTCATGACATACTAGAGCAGAGTTCTGAGCAGATATCCTGTGGGGGTGTGTTGTACCCCTTTTACGCCAAGTTTCTTATTAGGATACTATGTATGAATATCTGATGTATCACACATGCTGGCCTTCATCTATACACGTTTGCATATGCGATTTTATTTGTACCAGCTATGGGGTTGTTTTTTTTTTAAAGTATTTTACCAGGAAGGATACATTGAGACTTCTCTCATTTTCAAGTATGTCCTGGGAGGCAAGTTTCATCACTTGCCTCCTACCAAATGCTTATGCTTCTTTCCTTGTGTCAATAGAGAGCCCATGGATAATTACACTTGCCTGTGCATAACTATATAGCAATACATATCTACATCATGTCTTCCCATGATTTATACTGAAAAATGTGGGAAAATAGGTATAATGCTGTCAACAAAACTAATAGGTATTCACTACACACATCAGCTACTTGGTTTCTGTAAATAAAGTAGACATCATGTAGATTTCCTTTTTTATGCTTCCTAAAATAAAAATGGACATTTATCCCCTTGCTCACCACTGTGAGAGAGTTCAAAGATTCATGGACTTCCTCCACCTCTTGGGCTTAATGCAAGCACAATACTGATATTTCCCAAGATGACTGTAAAAGCATTATTGAGTCTATAAAAATGTCCAAGGCCTTCTGACCTGTTGGGTTCACCACAATTTATTTTAACAAGCCAAGAAAATTGTTCCAACATCTTGTAGCTTTTATCTCATCTTTCTTATCAGGGTATCACTCACTAAGTGACATGTCAGTTATTCAAAAGAAGTTATACCTATGATATCTAGCAACAACAACCATCTCTTTTAAATAATTTGCGGAGAAATAAATCAAATGCCTAAGCTGTACCCTACCTATGTTAATTTACCAAGATAAGGCTAATTTCAACCCTTGTTAATGTACCACTTATTACATTTGCTACCCTATAAATTTGATTGTGAAACCATACATTTTTGGGGTTACTCTTTGCACAAAAAATAAAAACAGGTTGTGTCACATGAAAAGTACCAAACATAACTTACATTAATGCAAATTTGGCTAACTATAGATCATAAACTGGATTCAACTATCATAATAATAAAAAAATATTAAGCAAGTTATTGAGCTTAATATTAAACAAAAATAAATTAAACAAAGGACCAACACGAAAGCCTTACAAAGTTTGCAGTAAGAAAAAGGAAAGGGTCAGGATTCCAGCCCTGACCTTCATGTGAGTCCCAGGAAATCCTGCAGATAGACGCATGTCTATTCTATTGCATACAGTCCAGGACTTTCTGGTAGGCAGTCTGTCATTTCTCTGACCACATGACCATCAGAGCACTGCCCACTCCTGACTTAAGGGTAGCTCATCCTCTTAGTAGTTGTCACGGTCCCCGAATCCCACCACGCAGCCCTTAAGCCCAACACTCCACAGAACCAAAAAGCTACCAACAGAGTAGCCTTAGAACAATCCCTAGCTGTCTGGTCCTTAAAAATTGGCCAGGTGTAAGTATACTAGCTAGACAGAAAGGGTTAATCAAAGACAATGTCGTAATACAAAACCAGGTCAGCAGCACGGGGGTAGTCAGGAATAGAGAATAGAATAGTCAAATGGAATAGCCGGGTCAATATCAGTGCAGTAGCGTAGTACAAGAAAAATAGTCTAGGGCAACGGAAGGCAGAATGGTCAGAAAACAAGCAGAGGTCAATAACAGGTTAAATCACGAGATGGTACAGGGAGCTCAGGTATGGATAACCACGATCTGGCACTGCTGGGAAGGAACTGTGGGTTTTTAAAGACCTTCACCAGACCGCGCCCCACTCTCAAGCCGCGCCTCATGCAGCCACCTCCCTGCCTGTCTCTATTTAAACCGGGTGTTGGTCAGCGAGCAGCATCAGACATGCTGCCTTCAATCACACTGGAGAGGCTGGAAGCCCCCAACGTTACAGTAGTCTGTTGTTGAGTTCACAGTTTGGAGTTAGTACTGCTCCTCCAGATTGTATCTTGTGTTTCTAACCTGCAGCGTTTCCAGTGTTCAAGCATGCAAGGTATCCTGAGACCTAAGCCTGTAGCATGTCCCATCATTCGTGCCTGCAAGGTATCCTGAGATCTAAGCCTGCAGCATATACCAGGTCTGTAGATCTTATCCTGCAGAGTGTCCGTGTAATGACTTCAGCCTGTTCTGACTACGTTGCTACCTATCCATATACCGCCTCCAGCTGTAGTTACTGACTACATTGCTGAATACTTGGTTTTGTGTTGACCCCGGTTGCATCGCTATGGACCAAAAGAAGGTGGAAGCCATAAGGACCTGGCCACCACCTAAAGACAAAAAGGAGGTCCACCACTTCATCGGGTCTACCAATTACTATAGACTGTTCATACAAGGCTCCTCCACGATAATCATGCCACTTACAAAACAACAGGTCAAATACAAGTTAACGCCCAAAGAACAACCGCACCCATCCTTTTTCTACCCGATCCTTTATTTCCGTTTATGCTGGAGGTAGATGCTTCGGAGTCCAGAATAGGGAATAGTCCTTTCCCAAAGAAGACCACCCAAACATTATTCAAGGAAACTAACTGCGATGTTGGAGACCGGAAACTTCTCCCATCACACCTGGGATTCCTGACACTTGCCCTCTCACAGGCCGCTGAACAGAGCTTTTCACTGTGATTTATATGCAATTTTTTTCGGTGCAAGTTTTTTTGTAACTGTATGGATATCTTTTGATGTGTGTATTTTAGTTTTTTGTGCTGACATTTCTTTGAATTAATTTCTGTATTTTTAATCTGGTGGGAGGAGAAGATCTTTATGTTTGGCTGCATAAGTTTGTAATTCATTATCCCTAATTGTTTTTGGAGCCTGTGACTCTTTCTGAACCTTTTTTGGCATGTGAAAGGCTTTTTATCCTTGAGGAAGTCTGTTTATTGCTACACAAAAAAGTGTTGAAATTTTTAAACGACTATATTCTTATGTCTTTATCGCAAGACTTTTTATTAACTAAAGTATTGATTTGGTTATTAAAACATTTTTCAAATTAATACTATTTGGCTCCTGGCCCTTTAACTGTCCTTGTCCGTTCATTGTTGTGTGGAGTGGAGTTGTGAAACCTGAAGGGATGTACTATATATACACCATATTCATATATACTAACATAAATATATATCTGATGCATGGATCTCTATAAATTGCGTGGTTGTGACATTCATCTAGCCCAGCGTTCCACTATAATTTTCATTCTTTATTTTTCAGATTTCTCTCCTTGAACGGTTGTGTATTATTAGTTATGTTTATGCTCAGGAAGTGGCATACGGAGAAATCTGAAACTTGTGGAGTTGTGTACCATTTTGTATCTTCTATTTGAGTTTAGTTGTCTGTACCTTATTGTGGTCATTAAAATGATGCTATTAAATAATATCTAAATGCTTGGGACTTACAAAAAGTATCTTCGGTTTGGCTGAAACAGCAATTCCAAAATGTTTTCCGAATTCGAAAAATCAGAATTGCCAATTTTTTTAAAGAAATTATATTTTTCAACCATGCTCATGCCTGATAATCACAAAACATTTGAATAATAAAGTGTAGAAAAATAAATTTATATGCTGTAAATTATTGAAATAAGAATACTTCGATGAGTTTTAATTAATTCTTATATGGCATACAATTTACGTCTAGTAATATATTGAATCTGGTGAAAAACATATATAATAAGTGTGGGTTCTACAATAAAACAGGATTCAAACAGCATTTAAACATGGTTGGCAAAAAATGGACAATAGAACCTCTACAATGCTGAACCTTCTCACCTCCCTGGGCTCAATTAGCAACCTGTAATTTCTCAGAGGCTAGTAAGTATGCAAGGAGGTTCAGTCAAACGTTTTATGAGTGGAAACTTACTTTGTTAGTGCAATATTCTAGGTGACTAGTGAATTGGCAAAGAATTTCCAGACGCTCACAGTAAAATGTATGCATGTATCTCATCACTGTATCAATTCTATATGTTTATGTCTGGTGATTACCAATTTCATTAATATGATGCCCGAGGAAATTGTGATTCATATTACCGATTATATGCAGCATGCACATACATACTGTGCTATGTTACTCTTGATTTAGTATGACAATTCGGATAGGCTATTAGAGCATTTCATTGAACAAATAATGCAATGTGTTAGCACCCACCTGGAGCTTCTACTGTCAAACGCTACCTTTCTAGAAGATGCTAAAGCAATAACTTGCCATCTGACTCTGCAGGTTTTGGAAGAAACTTTTGTAATATCCCAAAATGATACAGGAAAACTCCACAGGGCTACCTACAGATTTTATTTTACAGCATAAACCTACAAAGCATTGATGGATCAGAGTGACAATGTCCTGGAGCTTCTTTTTCTTTCCGATGACTTCTTCTGTTAAGAATGTCAGATCATGTTGCTGAAGTTATAACAATGGAAGACTTACAATAAAAGGGTCAAATTGTTATGTGCAGCATTGTATCATAATGGTTAAAGGAGTATTTGTGGTTATTGTACTTTCCTTTTCTCAAATTTTTATACTCATATTTTTCTTTAATTCAAACATAATACGGATACCTTGAGATTATTTTTTTTCTCACGTTTCCTTTCTTCTAGTGCATAACCTGACGTTTAATGTTTAGCTGGCTATTGTGGATTGTACATGTAAAATAATTTTTCAGTGATAACTGAGGATGGTCCTCTATTTGCAATACATTGTAATTAACCATGTCTACGCTCAAAAGTCTCTGCTATGATGTTTATTAATGACTCTTGGATTCATTCTCCTGTAAAGCATACCACATACCTTATCATGTATTGAGCCAATGAGAAAATAAATATATTTTTTCCCCTGGGCTAAATATTTTAACATGATATATCTGCATCACCTGCAGAATTGTTTGCTGAATCTGGAATTAACCATGGCAAAGGAAAAAAATTAAGATAATTAATCGGGAAAATACGTCGAATTCTCCACTTCAGCTATTTAGATTATATAATATTTGTGATTCTCTGCACAATCCCAACTAATCAGCTGTATATGAGTTTGTTAATATAAATGGATTTCCTGCTGTTCCAGGTGAACAATAACAGCTGACCTTGGTACATCTGCATTTCCTATATTTTGTGTAGGAAATACGAATTTGGATAAGCTCAGAGAATAATGAGCGATTTCAAGGCCGGTTGGTATTCTTGCTTGTAGTTGGTAATAAAATAAAACTAATAACATTAAAGACTCCAAAAAGCTGTTAAGAGATTTACATAAGCAAAATCACACACAAAAAAATGCAATTTTGGGGGGCGTGGCCGGCAGCCATACTGAGCAGCCGCATGTGAACTGAGCTCTCCCTTCACCGGCTGAGGTCCCTTTCCTTCCTTTTCTTCTTCAAAGACTGAACAAAAATATTCATTGAGGCAGTCAGCGAGACTTTTATCCTCTTCTACATACCTTCCTTCCTTTGTTTTTAATCTAACTAATCCTTGTTTTACTTTTCTTTTCTCGTTTATGTATCTAAAAAATGTTTTGTCCCCCTTTTTTACTGACTGAGCTATTTTCTCTTCTGCGTGTGCCGCAAGATGGCGCCTGGACCTCCCGCGATTCCGGATCACCGAGATCGATCCCGCCGGAGGAGGGGGATCCTTCTCCCCTTCTCCTGTCAGCATCTGCCCCTGCTTCTGGGCTCCAGCTCCAATCTCTACTCCAAGACCTCAGAAATACGATTCAGGAGGATTTTCGGTCTATCACAGCCAATCTTCATCAGGGAATTCGAGATCTGGGTGAGCGTACTGATGCACTAGAAACGAAAACTGACGAATTGTGCTTAGCCCATAACGACCTTGTGGACGCCTATAAAGAGTTAAAAACCACCCACGAGTCATTATTACTTAAGGTGACCGACTTAGAAGACCGTTCCCGCAGAAATAATTTACGGTTGCGAGGAATCCCTGAAATGGTTAAACCTGGTGAATTGAACACGTATCTACAGACCCTATTTCGAACTCTGTTACTGGAAACATTGGACGCGGATTTACAGCTCGACAGAGTACACCGTATCCCGAAGCCGCGCCATCTGGACCAAACTGTACCGAGGGACGTTTTGATGAGGGTTCACTTCTTCCGGACTAAAGAATCCCTTCTCTCCGCTATGAGAATCGCAACGGCCTTGCCTCCGCCGTACGCCGATCTTCTGTTTTTCCCTGACTTATCCGCTGCTACTATGTCAAAACGCAAGGAATTCCTACCTCTGACCAAAATCCTGAGAAATCATCAGATTCAGTATCGCTGGGGATTTCCACTAAAGCTTCTGTTGACCCGTAACGGAGCGATAACAGTCTTACGGGACGTCGGCGAAGGCCTGGCTGCTCTTCAGACGTGGAACCTATTGGGTGAATTCACGCCACCTCACCAGGCTCCCCCATCACCGCAAAAGGTCTCACCGGAGTGGCATCGAGTGAACAAGGCAAAGTAATTGCTACTTGGATGTCCTACGTCTGCAGACCTATGGGTTTGTTTTGTTTTGTTTTTTCTTTTTTTTGTGGATCACACCCGTGAGGTTCCTGAGGTTTAGTTTGTCCTGAAAATCCGTGCTACGCATTGGAGAGAGCGGGAGATTCGATTGGTAGACGCTCCTTTCCTGCTCTCCTTCCTGCCTCTGGAGTGTGTCTGTCCGAGCACACCCCCCACCTCCCCCCGGTATGAACGGGGTTGGCCCGAGTCTTCTGTGGCCTAGGAGAGGTACTGTATATATTTTTCCAGTGCCGTTTGCACTGAACTTCTTTTCAGTTTTTACCCTCTGTTCGTTTTTCCCCTTTTTTTCTTTTGTTTTATTTGCACCACATTACTTTTTTTCTAAGCTTCACCTGAAACTCAGAAGCTGTTCTGGACATGCCCGATTTTTCTGGTATTATGTGCGTAAATGTCTAACTTTAATTGTTCCTTATCTGAAGGGGACCCAAGACCCTGAGAGGTGTACTTTACCTGCTCATCTTGACCTATCTCAAAATGTATAATGGTATTTAAAATTGTTTCGTTAAATGTGAAGGGTCTGAATGTCCCATATAAACGACACTCTCTGTATGCTGACCTGAGACAGCAACCCCCTGACATGGTGTGTCTTCAGGAAACTCACTTTAAAATGTATGCCCACCCTAAATTGTACCTCGCAAATTACTCCCAACACTTCCACGCCACGGCCCCAGTTAAAGCGAGAGGAGTCTCCATCCTGATTCATCAGAATGTGTTTTTAACCTGCACAGAATGATCACCGACCGTAATGGGCGATACCTATTTCTAATATGTGATATAAATCGAACCCCGTATACCATCGCTAATTTCTATTGTCCCAACACTGGTCAACTCACCTTCCTCCGTGCAGCAATGGTTAGGTTGCTTGGAGTCTCCTCGGGAAGACTCGTGATCTGTGGAGACTTTAATCAATCCCTTGACTTGCCGCCCCGATCTACCAGAGTGCAGCAGTCTGCAGCTCGCAACTTTGCTGCTCTTTTGGCGGAGTTCCAACTATTTGACATTTGGCGTATTCTGCACCCTGATGACTGTGACTATTCTTTCTATTCAGGAGCGTATAAAACTTACTCCAGAATAGACTACTTCTTTGTGACCGTGGAACTACTGAATTTGGTGTTTGATTGCAAACTGGGCTCTATGTCTTGGTCAGACCACGCACCTGTCACTCTACAACTCCCTGACTCCCGTGCCCCCGTGGGACGATCACCCTGGCGTTTAAATGAATCCCTTTTGTCCCGTCCGGAAGTCGTAGAGGACGTTCAGCGCACCCTAGAGAATTATTTTAATGAGAACACCACCCCAGACGTGAACCCCCTTACTGTATGGCAAGCGCATAAAACGGTAGTGAGAGGCGTGCTAATTAAATGGGGCTCATAAAAAGCAGAACTCTTCCCATAGACTGGCCTTACTGCACCAAATACACCAAGTCACGACCCTACATAAGAAACAAACAGACCCGACTACACGATCCACCTTAGTTGGACTCCAACTGCAGCTGATGGAAATGGATAAGCGGGATTACGTTTGGGCGGCGCGCAGACTGCGAACTAAGATGTACTTGTACAATAATAAGGCAAGTAGGATAATGGCCAATAGATTAAGAAAGAAGGTGGCAAAGTCTAAAATTGATCATCTGACAGCTGCAGACGGGTCGATGCGCTACCACCCTCAGCAGATTGCAAATTGTTTTGCTGAGTATTACACCACTTTGTATAACTTAGGTCACGAGACCACGCTGCCTCAGCCCACTATATCGGAGATTTTTCCTTTCCCCCAGAGACTGCACCTACCTTCATTGCCAAACACATATCTTCCCAGTCTCCTCTCCTCGCCCTCCCTGACAGAACTCACCTCGGCCCTATCCTCCCTCAAGTCTAATAAAGCGCTGGGCCTGGACGGTTTCACGGCAGTCTACTACAAATCCTTTCCAGCTCGCCTCAATGCCCCCCTCCTCTCTGCACTAACTCACGTATTTAATTCAGGGAACGCAACTACTGATTGGTTGTCCGCTACTATCCCAAAACGTCTCCACCTGCGGATCAATGTTCCAAATATAGACCTATCTCTCTCCTTAATGTCGATGCTAAAATTTATGCTAAGATATTAGCTACCAGACTGGTTGAAATCATGCCCTTACTCATAGCTGATGACCAGGTTGGGTTTATCACATCCAGACAGGGCCCTGATAATACTATCAAGGCTATGGCTTTGATGGACCATGCTATACGATCCAACACACCGACTCTGATGCTCTCGCTTTATGCCGAAAAGGCGTTCGACCGACTCCATTGGGTGTTTTTGGAACACACTCTACTGAAATTTAATTTCCCCCGGGAGTTTATTTGGGCTATTTTGGTGCTATATTCTTCTCCAAATGCCCGTGTCTTAACAGAAGGTTTTCAATCCTCCGTGATCTCCATAACGAATGGCACCAGGCAGGGCAGCCCTCTCTCTTCCACTTCTATACGCACTAGCACTGGAACCGCTTGCACAAGCTATTAGACAAGCAGATAAGGTAGAGGGTTTTGAGGTGGAGGGTCTTATGGTGGGCCCTTCGGCTTATAAATTAAGTCTTTTTGCTGATGACATCCTTCTTACGCTGACCAATCCCCTTACCTGCCCTTCACTCCATTTTAGAGGAATATGGGAGATTGTCTTACCATAAAATTAATGTTCATAAAACCCAAGCCCTACCATATAGTATCCCCGACTCTGACCTATCCTCCCTCAAACGCACCTACCCATATGGCTGGCGTAATAGCTCCCTGACATATTTGGGAATCAAATTGACTTTTACCAAATCCCAACTTTTTGCGCTTAACTATAGACCTCTTATTGCCCTTGCCTCTAACCTGTGTCAGCAATGGTCTACTGTAGAGATATCATGGGCAGGAAGGATTACTGTGATTAAAATGATTTTACTGCCTAAACTGTTGTATATTTTTAGGGCATTGCCACTGACAGTCCCACTGTCCTTTTTTGCAACTATTCTCTCCACCCTCTCTAACTTCATATGGCGAGGCAGGAGACCTCGCATTAAACTTGCTCTTTTAACCCAACCTGTGGCCGGAGGGGGATTGAGTTTACCTAACTTACTGCTGTACTTTAGGGCAGTCGTAATGACGAACCTTGGCTGCCTCTTTACGGGGATTAATCTCCCCCAGTGGACAGCCCTGCTCTTCCCCTGCACGCTCCCACATGATTTTTTGGGACTACTATGGACGCCAAAAGCCTGCAGACCGATAATAAACAAGCTACCTGACCTGGCGACACTTCTCATACGTGTCTGGGATGTAACGCGTTCTGCCCTGACGGCGATACACCCCTTATCTATGGCCATCCCCATATCGATGTTTACTCATTTGATCCCTGATTTTGACCCCCGCCCGTGGAGCCATGCTTCGCTAGGCAATAGACATGTGCACAGCACAAAATTTCGTTTTGAACTAATTGATTAGTACTAAAATGCAATTTATTTAGTTGCTAAAGAAATTCGTTTTAATTTCTTTAGTATGAAAACTCATTTCATTCATCCGAAAACCAGTGGATACAATTACTATTGTAGTGGCTCCTCAGAGTGTTGAGATCACTGCTTGTTACAGTATCTCTCACTCTCAGCACAATGTGTCAGGCAAAGCTGTTACAGTAACTGACTGCTGCTCATCACAGCGCTCAGTTTCAGTAAAACTAGTAAATAATATTTTTCTATATAAGAGGTTATAACAATATTATTTCCTTGTTTTACTGAAACTGAGCGCTGTTACAGTCAGTTACTGTAACAGCTGAGCCTGATACATTGTACTGAGAGATAATATAACAAGCAGCCGATCTCAGCGCTCACAGCCACTGGATTTAAAGGGCTAAAAAAAGGCTCCTCTCTGTATAATGTATAGAACATCCTCCTGCATTAATTAATACCCCTCTCTGTATAATGTAGGTAACATCCTCCTGCATTAATACCCCACTCTGTATATTGTATACAACATCCACTTGCATTAATTAATACCCCTCTCTGTATAATGTATACAACATCCTACTAAATTAATGTCCCTCTATGTATAGAACAATCCTCCTCAATTTATACATTTCTCTGTATAATGTAAATAACATCCTCCTGCATTAATACCCCTATCTGTATATTGTATAGAACATCCTCCTGCGTTAATTAATGCCCCTCTCTGTATAGAACATCCTACTCCGTAGAACCTACTGCATTGGCATGTGGAGGGTGCAGAACTTTGGAATGCAATGCTTATCCAGCACAGGAGAGGGAACTTTTACTTAAACTTTGCATCTCTGTGGGGGAGAGAGACAGGAATATAAAAGCAGGGGAGAGGGCAAATATTAACATAAATCTGTCTGAAAGCTCAGAGAAGAGATGTCTGGTGCAAATTTATTTTTATAATAAAATTAAGCACTTTAAATCCAGGGAAAACATTCAAATAAATCCCACTGACAGCTCATAATAACAGTAACTGTGAGTTGGATACTAAATGTATCAGACGTAAAAAACCCTTTAAAACAAGCAGCACTGGGAGAGGAGAGGGACTTTATATAAAATATGTATTATAGATGAGGGAAGGGGGATAGTGCTCCTGGATAATATAAAATGTATCAGACCTAAGCCCCTATTATGCAGAGCGGGAGGGGAGATAACACACGTTTATAAAGTCCCTCTCTTCTCCCAGTGCTGCTTGTTATAAAGGTTTTTTTTACTGTCCATCCCTCCTCTGTCATTAGCTTTCAGTGTGATTTATTTGAATGTTTTCCTTCTCCAGCTGCTTTTATCATCTTAAGTAAAGGTTTCCTCTCTTTTGCTGGCTGTCTGTGCTGCGAGTGAGTATTCTGGAGCTCTATCACGGTCAGATTTTCGGGTAGGGGTCGGGAAGGATTACACATACAAACCTTTTCTGTAGCTTTGCGATGTTGCACTCTTCATGCACTGGTCTCACTGGTCTCCTTCAATCCATGTAATATTACAAAAAGGACAAACTAAAACGTAGTGTATTTTATTTTAGTTTCTTTCATTTTTTGTACTGAGCAGTTTCGTATCTCTTGAGTCATACGAAAACTAAATTATCCCAAAATTCGGACTAAATCGTTTTAGTACTAAAACGAATGCACATGTCTACTAGGCAAACTATTTTATTTTTATGCCTCACATGACCTTCTTCCCTTCCTGCAGCTCCGGGAGAAACACTCCCTACATGCTAAACTCTGCTTTCATTTTTTGAGGCTATGCTCCTGTCTATCGCAATATGGCCTACTGCATCTTCCCCCCAGCTCTGACCTCCTCACCCTGTTTGAAAACTACTGTTTGCACCCCGCTCCCGAAACTCATCTCTTGTCTCTGACATATCAACAGTTATTAACTAGACCCCAGATTAAACGGTGGCGATTCCAAGAGACATGGGAACAAGACTTGAATCAATCTTTTACCTCGGACCAATGGAGTGATAGCTTTTTATTGGACTGCAAAAAGTTTAGATGTATCTCACTGACGGAGGCTAGGAAGAAGGTTCTGGTATATTACCCCCGACAGGGAACATTATTTTAAGCCTAACATTTCTAAGACCTGTTGGAGGTGTGAGGAGGAGGACGGGTCGTTTTTTCATGTTTGGTGGTCATGCCCCCGTCTTAAAATTTTTTGGGATCAGATCGCCTCACTGAGTTCGGAGGTCCTAGGAACGGACATTATCCCATCTCCTGATATTGTTCTCCTCCAAATGTTTCCGTCATCCCTTACCCAATTCCAGAAACAACTCCTAGCCCATATCTTATCTGTCACCACTAATTTAATAGCCTTCAACTGGAAATCGGATAAGGTGCCCACAGTGGGTATGGTTAAAACTAGAATGGGGGAACTACGATCCCTTGATGCCATGTCCAGGTCTTTGATGGGATTGAAAGGGGTCGGCAAAGATCACTGGACCATTTGGGATACTTACACTGTCACACTTTAAGGTCTTGTTGGGGTTATCTCAGTGATTTATATATGTCGATGCCATAAAGCTCGGTGAAGTAGTCGTGTCATGTTATGCTGTGTTTTGTACTGTGGTGCATATCTTTATTTCCCTTTTCCCCCCCCCTTTTTGATTTTTGTGCCCCCTCCTTCCTTTTCTTGAAAATTCAATAAACTTTATATTTAAAAAAAAAATAAAAAGATGCAATTTTCAGCTTTGGTCCCACTGCATTTAGCCAAAAACTGAAAGTCCTAAAGAGAACAAATAGTTCTCCGGTGTCCTTGCAATGACCCTGCACAAGTCTCTGTTAAAGGACTGCATGGGGAAAAAAATCTGATTCACATTTCCTACCCCAAACAATATCATAAAAAAAGATTTAACAGGTTTTCACACAAACGTTTACACTTTATATGCTTGAGGAGAGGATTCCAGCAGATACTAGCAACTACTGCTAATGTAGTGTCTCACTCATAGTAGAGACAATAAAATGGGTCCCCTATTGCTTAAAGGCTCACAACAAATTTTTAGTGTTAAAAGGATGGTGTAGCATCACACAACATGTAGCCACCACCAAAAATCGCAATAGTCAGTACCAGAGAACAGAGGTTTCCCCTAAACCATATACATATTCACATATACATAAGACCTGATACAGTGCAAATTAATGCTTATTGGAGATTATGGCATCTCTCACAGTTTTCTGCTCTTGTGCATCGACTCCGATCCACATGAAATAAACCTAAAATAGCAATTATGATGCCATATATTGTATAAGGTGTTATTTCAGTATTTTAAATGTTCCACTCACAAATTGTGAGCCCCAACACTGGCTCTGAGTGCATCCACACCTGTGCGGTATTTTCTTCTCACTTCTCAGGTGGCCCACACACCATACTGGAAATTTCTTATCCACATGGAGCATGTAGAGAAAAGAAAAAACAAAGGAACTCTCCTGGTGTATACCCAAGTATACTAGAAAATAATAATACAAAAAAAATCATTTATTATTATTTTTCTTTTTGCCAATTTCCTACTTACTATTGGACGAGCTTCCATAGCTCTACGCTGATGACACTCAGATCTACCTCTCTACCCCTGATCTCTCTCCCCCTGTCCTTTCAAAAGTCAGTGACTGTTTATCTGGCATCTCCTCCTGGATGGCCTCCCACCACCTAAAGATAAACATGTCAAAGACGGCGCTCCTACTTATTCCTCCCTCCAATGCCTCCCCACCTCCTGACTTCTCTATCACGGTGGAGGGTATCACCATCTCCCCATCAAACCAAGTTCGCTGTCTTGGGGTTACACTTGACTCTGCTCTTTCCTTCATCCCCCACATCCTGTCTCTTTCCTCCTCCTGCCGATACCAACTGCGTAATATTTTCAGAATTCGGCCATTTCTTACCGCTGTCACCACAAAACAACTCATACACGCCCTGGTAATCTCCCGACTCGACTATTGCAATAATCTCTTATCTGGCCTCCCTCTGTCCCGCCTCTCCCCCCTACAATCCATCCTGAACGCCTCCGCCAGGCTAATTCACCTCACCCGCTGCTCTGTCTCTGCCGCTCCCCTCTGCGAGTCCCTTCACTGGCTCCCCATCCACTGCAGAATTAAGTTCAAAATCCTTATCCTTACCTACAAAACCCTCACTAACTCAGCTCCCCACTACCTGTCCTCACTAATCACCAAATACACCCCAGCCCGCTCCCTAAGGTCAAACAGTGACCTGCGCCTAGCTTCTCCCCGCATCACCTCTTCCCATGATAGACTGCAGGATTTCTCACGCGCAGCCCCACTCTCTGGAACGCTCTCCCTCGTACTGTCAGACTTTCCCCTAACTTCTCTTCCTTCAAACGCTCCCTTAAAACGTTCCTATTTAGGGAAGCCTACCACCCAACTCACTGACGCAACCATCAATCACTCTCACCTTGCAGTTCTCTCCTCCTGTTTCCAACCCCAACCCTCCTAGATTGTGAGTTCCTACGGGAATAGGGCCCTCATCTCCTCCTGTAATGTTTGTCAAATGTTGTTCAATGTATTGTATTGTAACCCTATCTATACTGTGCCTATTGTACAGCGCTGCAGAATATGCTGGCGCTTTATAAATAAAGAATAATAATAATAATAATAGCTCTAAGACAGGGTTTTTTGGTGCACAACGAATTTTGTAATTTGAAGCCCCTAATACTGAATCAACTGAAATAGTTCTATAGGTTTAACATGCTCTTGAGATATTGTATATCTCTTTATACTTATTTTG
Source organism: Leptobrachium leishanense (assembly GCA_009667805.1). Lineage (NCBI taxonomy): Eukaryota > Metazoa > Chordata > Amphibia > Anura > Megophryidae > Leptobrachium > Leptobrachium leishanense. The sequence continues at coordinate 118,132,587 of CM019066.1, forward strand.
GTTGTTTTTTAAGCAATTTAGTTAAGCAAAAGTGAAAAATACGTATAAAAAATAAAGCAATATCTTTATATCCCACTGAAAATATTTTCAGAGACACTATTAATAATACCATTTAATATTTTTGAAGCAATTAATTGTCAAAACAGCTTTTACAGAAAATCTATTACCGTAAGCATGGAAACATCCAAGATGTATTTAAAGGCTGATATGGGGGAGTCAACATCTTTTTCAGCACCAGATTTAAATGATCACATTAAATCACTTTTTCTGTAAACATTACAATATCTGATCAGTATTGTATTTTGTGTAGAAGAAAACCACAAGTGGTCATGTTCAAGAGTAGGAATGAAAGTAAACTCATTTCGTAGGTCTTATTAGACTACATTTGTGAGAAAATCCCTCTAACACAATTACTACTAGATTGCTTACATATCAAACAACAGTATAATTTATTTAAAGCAGCTGTTAGAAGTTTCAAGAAATAGAGAAAATGTTCTTGAACTTCTTGAGCCAGTGGCCGCCCTGCTGAAAGGCTTTACATGATGTAAAGCCGCACACAGATTTAGATAATGCATTCACAATGCTCTAACCAACTAATTTTAACCCTTTACCGCCAGGAGGGTTGTGCCCGGAGGGAGGGCTTTTACACCAGCGGGGCATGCTAGAATGCAAGGGCCCCTCCTCCAGTGGGCCAACTGGTGCCAGAGCTGTCACAGGCCATAGACACCTGTGGGGCATGCTACGCCACCCTGTGGCATTAAGGCCCACCTGCCGTGAGGATGGCATTGTATGCCCCACAGCGTGAAAGGGTTAAACATATATAAATTAACTTTTTGCACAGCTCAGACCTTAGGCAAACAAAGAGTTCTGCATACAATATCTTACACAATAAACTGGGATATCAGTGATTAGTAGAAAGTAAACTGCAACTCACAGCTTTAGGGAGCATGTGGTTGGTGCAGAATTTGTGGTTTATCTCAGCTCAAGGTACCCCCACCCATCAGTCATGAGTATGTGGCCAAGATGGATGATTACATGCCCCCTACTTTAATTAATTGTCCATTCCCACCACACATAGTTGAGGACAGGGTCAACTCTAGCATTTGAGGGGCCCTGGGCAAGAAAACACTTTGGGGCCCCTCACCACGGTTTCAACAACACACCCTTTTATATTCAGCCTTTTTTCACACAGATGCACACAACGAACCCCCAATCTTCCCACCTTCCCCAAACAGATACCCCTGGCCCCTCTTGCTCCCAGATAGACATCCACTCTCCCCCAGATAAAGAGGTAGCGGTCACTGACACTTTTTATCACATGGATGGTGTCAGCAGTGGTGTGGGTCACCCCAAAGTGCAGGGACCAGGGCATGTCCCTGCTCGCCCTACCCAAAGGGTAGGTTTGATTGGGGTTTTGGGTGGACATATTCATGTCTATTTTATATATTTATTTACAAACTATTTCACCAGAAGTTAATGCAGTGAGATTTCTCTTGAGTACCGTAGATACTCGTGTATACCGCGGGTTTTTTGAGCAATAAATCAAGCTTCAAACTGTAGGGGTCGCGTTATACACGGGACAGCTGCGAGGGAGTGAAGATCTGATTGCTTCCAGGAGCTGTCTGACACGTGCACGCTCTGGAATCCCAATTTAACCCTGCAGCCCTGACTTTAACCATTAACCCTTAATGACTGCAGCCCTCAAGTACCCCTGTACAAAACATCTCCAATACTATTCAGCCCTCTATTAACCCTTCAATCCAAAAACCTACATTAACCTTTGCAATAAAAAACAGTAACATTAACCCCTTTAATAAATAATTTCTGTGTCACAATTTATCAAATTTATCATATACTCCGCTTCATAAACAATATAAATTTTTCAAGGTAAAGCAAGCTTTTATCAATTTCAAAATGTGTCTTTTTGTAGTGCATGAGTATATGCATAGGTTCCTAACATTGGATATATATAATCTTATTAAATGCAATTGGAATAATTAAACCTAAAAAATGTGCCCTTATGCCATACCTGCACTTACGGATTTTATTTATTTAGTTTCATGTGCAGAACTTTATCATAAGAGAATTATATTCCAAGCAATCAAAACGCTCAATTACATCTATCACCATTCTAAAATAGCCACGATAATGCATTACCTCTCACTCTGCACCCCTGCTCTCTAACAACCATTGGAGGAACGAGGGTGAGAGTGGGTGGAATGAACATAAAATGAAAACATCGAACAACAGTAACTTAACAGACTTTTGGCGTGTTTTGGAAAATTTATACTTTCGTAATTTTGCTCCTAGCGTTATATTCAAGTCTTGAGTAATATTCTTATTTCCATAATGAATCTCTACCCCTCGTGTTATACTCGGGTCGCGTTATACTCAAGTATCTATGGTATGTCTTGGGATTGCCAGCAGAATCACATATTGGTGTTTCACATACATCTCGTTGCAATGAATATTCAGATAATTATAGTTTACAGTCGTTGCATTTTTGGTTTGATTGTAGGGACAATGAAATTATTATTTTCAAAGAGCTCAGGCTGCTGGACGATTTCATACTTTCTGAAAGGTTATTCCACAGTTGTGGGAATCTGGACACATTCACTGCTCAACTTGTTTGCTTGTTGTAGTAAGTAATGAAGAATAAAGTGCTGTACCTGAAATTATAGGAGGTGGGGGAAGCAGGGTTGAACATTTTCTTTAAGTAGTGTGGAAGCTTCCCATAGAATTAAATCTAAACCAGGAAGAGAGATGAAGAGAAGATCAAGAGTGAAGGGTTAGAAAATTTAGTTGTTTTAACTTATCACGATTCATTCTTTAATCGGGTGTTGTAGAGAGTGGTGAGCTTGTGGAGATGGATTTGGAGTGCACATACAAAATCAGAAGACAACACCAGCATTTATTGTAAATCAGTTTCCTAATATCAAGATTTAGACAATTTTTGTTTCTCAACAAGGCAACCAACTTTGGGAAACAATTTATCTAGCAGCTTGTCAATATCAAGTCCAAAAGACAGATTAGGATCAAGACACATTTTTAGACGCAAACAATTTATCTGGATGCAAATGGCCCCCTTAAAACTATATCTCTGAGGAAGTGGACGTTATACTATTGAAATGCATCAGATATACCTTTTATTATTGTTTTTATTCAGACGTTAATCAACAACCCCTTTTTAAACTTCAAAACCAATTGTTGGTCGCTCTCATCACAATAGTTACTGGGTTCTGCAGCCTACTAACCCTTTCACTGCGGGTGACGTGTGGGCAGGGCCGGACTGGGAATAAAAATCAGCCCTGGGAAAAAAATTTAGACCAGCCCTATAGCGCTAAATTAATTGACTTTAACACATGCCCCATATTACAATCTGAACGCTAACGGGCTAAAAAATACAACCCTTCGAGCATTAGTAATTGTGCTCGCTTCTGTGAGGTTACTGTACTTTGTGCTTCCCATGTTAAGGATAGGGAGCGCAAAGTCTTAACGTGAATTACTGCACCGATGAGGTAACGAAAAAGTTAGCACCAGCTTCTAGTGGTGGTTAACTGATACCATTTCTCCTGAATCATTTATCACCAGCTAAAAAAAAAATCAAAAAAAAAAATCAGAGACTCACCTCTCATCCCGTGGCGAGAACAGTGGGCCGATCAACCTCTTCTGGCCGCAGGGAGCAGAGGGAGACTGGGGACAAAAAGTCCCCAGTCTCCCTCCTTGAGTCAAGTTGCGGACCTGCAAGATCTCACGAGAGGCAAGATCCTGTAGGTCACGTGGCCGGGCAGCAAAAGCCTCCATGGAGTCCTATGGACTGCAGTAGCAGGTGCTGGATTACGGGGCAGACTTCTGAATCAGCTCCTGAGTCCTGACCTGTAATATGGAGCTTAAACAGGGACACTAAGGGGAAACCCGCAGGCGCACATTATTCACCTTAGCGTCCCCATTTTAGCACAGCGCAATGAATAGTGCCCACAAGCTCTTATGGTGAAAGAACACAGGAAAAATAAAAGAAGAAGCAGAAATAAAATCCTGGTATATAACATAGAGGAGACATTCCATAATAATAAAATAAATACAGTTCTCATTACTGACCAGTCTCTGAGTTAGGCTAAAGTCCCACATATACAGGGTTATTCAAAGAGAGCCAAACTGGCCCAAAAATTGCACCAAACAGGGAATTTCCCCGTACGGTGACATTTCGGGGCCATTCGGTTATTCAAAGAGCAGGCAGTTTGGCAAATTTTGTTGAATTGCCAGGGAAATACGGTGCCTGTTCGGTGTCAGTGAAATCCCCCCTAGAGAAGCAATGGTTAATCTATTCACAGACACTGAACAGCAGAGAAATGACAGTGAAATCGCCCTGAAGTTCAGTGGCTTCATTCAACAGGTTTAATAAGGCGAATCTCATAGGTTTCAATGTTAAAAATATTCCCATTTTATCCAATATCTAATAAACCATTTATTCTTTTAATTTGCAGCAAAAAGTCTCTTTTTTTAGGCATTTTTCTGGTGAATTATTTTAAAATGGTTTTTTTTTCTGTAACAGACCTTTTTATTATTATTCATAGGACTTTATATACTATTTCCAGGCATTTTCATGCAATAGTATTTTGCAAACCGCATTTAAAAGTTGGGTGTTTTTTTTTTTTTAAAACCCGTTCAGCTGCTGTTCAGTTTTTTGTGGCTGCGTTGGGCAGGCTGTCGGGTATGTTCAGCAGTCTCTTCGGTGGCTTGCAGGTGCGTTCAGCAGTCTCTTTGGTGACTTATGGGTGCGTTGGGCAGTCTCTTTGGGTGGCTTGCAGGTGTGTTCGGCAGTCTCTTCGGGCGGCTTGCAGGTGCGTTCGGCAGTCTCTTCGGTGGCTGCGCTTGGCAGGTGTGTTCGGCGGTTTGCTCAGTGGGTTTGTGGCTGCCTTCGGGTTGATCTGCGGCATTCAACAGGTTTGCAGCATTCAACGGGTCCTTTGGGGACCTTGCGGTGAATGCTGAATTTACCGCACGGTCTGCAAATTTAACTTGTTGAAGTGAGGTGAACCAGAAAGCACTGAAATGTCAGTGACATTTGGTGCTCCCGGAAAAACCCTGATAGAGTGAACACATTAAACAGTTATTTATATAACTAGGACCAAATAAATCATATAAGGAGGAATATCAGAAAAACGTCACTAGACATAAATCCCCCCACTGCAACTTAATTTACTCACAGTGTGCCTCTTTACCTCCCTGTCAGACCCTGAAGCTGCTGCTGGAATAGAGGAGGCAGGGCCGCATGGCTCCCCAGCACCATCAGCCCATAAATCAAGCAGCCTGCCGGGATTCCTCCCGGTATCCCGAAAGGCCAGTCCAGCCCTGCGTGTGGGGAACGTCCTCATTGACTTCCGCTATATGCGGAGGACGTTCCTCACACGTCACCCGCAAGCGGGAGCCCTGGGAGAGATTCTGACTTCAGGGAAACCCTCCCGACATCAATGACGGGAGATCCCTGAAAGGGAGGGGGGATCCTTTTGGATCCATTTCCCTCCCATTCGGGAGGTACCAGCGCTACAAGCCTACAAACACACTGAGTCAGAGAAGGTTTGAAACACGAAATAATAATTTATTATCCCAAAAAGAATTATCCAACATAATGGAAATAAATTATATTCAATAATATAAATCAAACCAAAAACATGCGTCTTTCCTCTGGCTGCTGTGATTCCTGTTCAGTTGTGGACTCCTTTGCCAATGAAATACAGAACACTGGTGTACCAAACAAATTTAGAGGATTTATTCTCAAAGCAGCTTTACAGAAATAAAAGGCAAATAAAAATAGTTTGTGCACCCACTGCACTGCACAAACTTGATTTTACAGTATTTTTTTTTTTACAGTTTTTGAATTTGCCGCCTGGTCCCGCCCTTTGTGTCGCGTGGTTCGTAGGGAGCGGAACCAGGAAGCAAGTCGCCGGCTGCCGCGATCATACTGCGGAGACGGCGAGGGAGCGAAGGATGCGGTGAGTATATACAGCCCGATTGTGGCTCAGGGTTACCGATCGCGGTAGCGAAATTTAACCCAGAGTCACACTCGGGAATACCACCAGGCAGGTTAAAAGGGGAGAGTCTCCCCTTTTAAACAGTGTCTGGCTTTAACACCTCAGGAAGCAGGCTGCGATCTGGCTCTGGAGGGGGCCATCTTGGATGGCGGCTCCACCTCCGGGTCCCCTCCTCTCCTCCTGATGTCATTGCACATGGTGTGATGATGTCAGTTAGCTGGGGAACCCCTAGCTGCCCGCGGATTTCCCAAGGCCAGAGCATGGCCTTTCGAATGATACCATGACCATGTTAAAAGTAAAAAAATAAAAAAGAATTTAAAAAAGAATAAAAAAATAAATAAAAACGTGTTTTTTTTTTGTTTGTTGTTTTTATTAATGCAGCAATATTGTTCCCATTACAACTATTATGTGAACAATAATGCTGCACTAATGATTTTTTCTATGGGGTGTGCTTGCTAAAAATCACGCAATTCCCCAAAGAAAATGTAACTAGTAGACATGTGCACAGCACAAAATTTTGTTTTGAACTAATGGATTAGTCCTAAAATGCAATTTATTTAGTTGCTAAAGAAATTCGTTTTCAGTTCTTTAGTATGAAAACTAATTTCATTCATCCGAAAACCAGTGGATACAATTACTATTGTAGTGGCTCCTCAGAGGATTGAGATCGCTACTTGTTACAGTATCTCTCACTCTCAGCACATAGTGTCAGGCAAAGCTGTTACAGTAACTGACTGCTGCTCATCACAGCGCTCAGTTTCAGTAAAACTAGTAAATAATATTTTTATATATAAGAGGTTAGAACAATATTATTTCCTTGTTTTACTGAAACTCTGAGCGCTGTTAAAGTCAGTTACTGTAACAGCTGAGCCTGATACATTGTACTGAGAGATAATATAACAAGCAGCCGATCTCAGCGCTCACAGCCACTGGATTTAAAGGGCTAAAAAAAGGCTCCTCTCTGTAAATGTATAGAACATCCTCCTGCATTAATACCCCTCTCTGTATAATGTTATGAACATCCTCCTGCATTAATTAATGCCCCTCTCTGTATAGAACATCCTACTGCATTGGCATGTGGAGTGTGCAGAACTTCGGAATGCAATGCTTATCCAGCACAGGAGAGGGAACTTTTACTTTAACTTTGTATCTCTGTGGGGAAGACACAGGAATATGAAAGCAGGGGAGAGGGAAAATATTAACATAAATCGGTCTGAAAGCTCAGAGAAGAGATGACTGGTGCAAATTTATATTTATAATAAAATAAAGCACTTTAAATCCAGGGAAAACATTCAAATAAATCACACTGAAGGCTCATAATGACAGAGTAATTGTGAGAGCTGGATACTAAATGTATCAGATGTAAAAGAAAACCTTTATAACAAGCAGCACTGGGAAAGGGACTTTATATAAAACGTGTATTATAGATGAGGAAAGGGGGATAGTGCTCCTGGCTAATATAAAATGTATCAGACCTAAGCCCCTATTATGCAGAGCGGGAGGGGAGATAACACACGTTTATAAAGTCCCTCTCTTCTCCCAGTGCTGCTTGTTATAAAGGGGTTTTTACTATCCAGCCCTCCTCTGTCATTAGCTTTCAGTGTGATTTAGTTGAATGTTTTCCTTCTCCAGCTGTTTTGATCTTCTTGTCTGCCTCATAGACATGCAAGGGTTAAGTAAAGGTTTCCTCTCCTGTGCTGGCTGTCTGTGCTGCGAGTGAGTATTCTGGAGCTCTATCACTGTCAAATTTTCGGGTAGGGGTCGGGAAGGATTACGCATACAAACCTTTTCTGTAGCTTTGCGATGCTGCGCTCTTCATTGCTGGTCTCCTTCACTCATCAATGTTATATCACAAAAAGGACTGAAACTAAAATGTAGTGCATTTTATTTTAGTTTCTTTAGTTTTTTTGTACTGAGCAGTTTCGTTTCTCTTGAGTCATACGAAAACTAAATTATCCCAAAATTCGGACTAAATCGTTTTAGTACTATAACGAATGCACATGTCTAGTAACTAGTCCCCATTTTTTTTAACAAGCACACCCCATAGAAAAAATAACCGCAAAGGCTCGTATGAGAAATTGTGAAAAAAACCACTTTACACGCTGTAGATAATTAAAAATTCAAATTTTATTGCATTTTTTTGTTACAATATAAAGGCAGAGCATGACGTATAAATATAATAATGATATATTACGAATCTGCCGAGTGTGCCGGAAAGAACGATATATAATATGTCTGGGTCATATAAAAAAATGTGGCTTCAAATCGCGTTTAAACATGATGAGCAAAAGCGGTAAAAATGAGCTCAGTACACCAACGTGAAATGGCTCAGCAGTGAAGGGGTTAAGAAACTATGTTGAGGAGGCAACAGCCTTTGGGATTCACTGGAGGTTAGTCACCCTTTGAGGGCGGCTCAAGCTGGAATCTCAGGTCATTGGTTGAGCGCTAGCATATCATCCATTTATTGTTTTATTTCTGTACAGTTATTTTACATTTATTCGGTTATAAAGCATAGGAATGTTTTTTTACAATGAGGACAATAAAGTTGTTGAATTCTCTACCTGTTGAGGTGGTTGAGTCAGAGTCTGTACAGACTTTTAAACAATGACTGGATGACTTCCTGCAAATACAGAATATTAAGGGTTATATGAATTTATATGTGGGTAATAGCTGCTTGACCCAAGGAGAAATCTGACCGCCATCTGGGGTCAAGATGGAATTTTTTTCCCAGTATGTTGCATTTTGGTGAGCGCTTCAGACTTTTTTTTTTTTTACTTCTTTTGGATCAACAGCAGTAGGTGTTGTGTGAAAGGCTGAATGCAATGGACGCACATCCTTTTTTTTTACGGTCTATGTAACTATGAAATCATCTACATACATGCACACTGTGGGAGATTTGCATATTTTGGACAGATCATTATAATTATAGTGAATATAAGGGACCCAGAATGGAACCAAAGTTCCTGACACCCATAAGTGGGGACCATGGGTATGAGAGCACAACTGCATGCCCCTTCCCCACTTTTATTAATCACTTCACTATCTGCACATAGGTGGGCACTTTGGGGTGGAAAAAAATCCCACAACTCTGGGCTACTGAATAACAAATGGAAATAGAGGCATGTAGTTGTCTTCCCAGCCCCACCTATGGGTGTTATTGACTTACTGCTCCACACCTTCACAGGAATGGGGGGCTTGGGGATGACTATTTGCACCCCACCAAAACGCCCATGGCAACAATGACATGCTCCTCCCCACTTTCAGTAATTAACATGGATGTCGACTGCGGTGTAAAGAATGTTAACCGTTCACCTCCCCCCCATGGTCTGTACCACAATCTTTTGTTGACTGGATAAAACAGCTGACCAGACACTAATATTTTAGCATAGCAGTGTTGGGATATTACCAGCGTGCAGCTTATGGCTGTTCGCCATTTAGCTGATATGGCCCCACTTGTGTGATGTTGGATGTGGGCATGGGGGGATTCAGCTGGTGCTGACTGATTCCACAGAAGTGAAATCGGTTAGTACCAACTCCTAGCTGTGGTTAACTTTTCAGTTAACCACAGCGGGGCGTAATTAGCGTTAAAATGGTGTAATCCTAACGCTAACATTAGTGTTAAGATTGCAATATTTCCCTATGTATTTAAATTGTTGCTATGCAGTCATAAACTTCTTTTTTGAAGTGTTGATAAATAGAGCACTTTGCTCTTGTGAGATAATAGATCTGTATTGGGATGACTGTTATCTTTGGCACATGACTTTTCTTCATCCATTTGCAGTCCCATTCTTTAGACATGACAGACATGTGTCAAATTGTGACCCAAGTAAATTATTATAGCACCATGTGTACTTTTCTCAAAGGTGTCTTATTTTTTTTAACAAATAGCCCAATACATTAGGTTTCAACTTTAATTATTGATTGAACAGTGGAATTGCCTTCCTTTCAGAAGTACAATTCAATCAATTATAAGAGTGATTGATTACCATACAAATTCTATAATTTTTGACAATTATCTACCATCTGCAGAAAAAAAGATTTGACTAGTTTATCAATATGCTATTCTGATTATTTTAAGGAGCTGTACTCCTATGGCCCTATTCCAACCATTGAATATAACGGTACCACTCTGTATTAACCCCCCTGATGGTTATCCCCAGTGTGTCTCGGGGTTAAATTTCACCGCTGAGAGCGGTAACCCCAAGACACACTCGGGCTGTATACATTACCTCTCCCTGCGCTCCCTCGCTGATTACCGCAGTCTCCTCCGGCGACTTCATACTTCCTGGATTCCTTCTCGTGAGGAGGGAACCAGGAAGTATGAGGGTCGCGATCGCTGGAGGAGACTGCAGGGACATCGAGGGAGCGCAGGGAGAGGTGATGTATCCAGCGGCATCCCGAGTGTTGCTCAGGGTTACCGCTTCGAGCATAGGAGTTTAACCCTGAGACACACTCAGGATGCCGATAGAGCGCTTTTTGACATGAAAATGTAAAAAAAACAGACCGCCAGGGAGGTTAATAACACCGCCTGTCCTATTCTGGCTGAGCTGCAAATTTTCATTGTGGCTCAGCTGTTGCAGGAGTCTACTGTAAATTAACACTTTCTATACGTCCAAGATTTGAGCTGACTTCAGGGTCCTGTTTTCTTACTATTCTCTGTGTCTAACTGGTTTATTAATGCTATGTTTTACCCTTCCCATTGTACAAGGCTGTTGAATATGTTAGTGCTTTATACATAATTGCAATTGTAAGCATACTTTGTATAGGAAGCATGAGTAGGAAACTGGAGAAAAAAGATTCCAATGTCACTCATTACTGTCGCTTGCAGATATTAATGTTTTTTTCCCAGCTACAAGCAATTGATGTTAAGTGATTTTTCTTCAGCAAAATGACTGAAAAATTGCCATAATCACCTTTGGTTTCCTGGTGCAGAGGAAAATACAGTCTGATTCCTCCGCACGTCGCAAGCAGGACACAAAAAGCAGAAAATCCCAATACCCCGCTGGCCCTGTCAACCCTGCTTATGCGTGCAAGTCTCCCTTCAGTTCTATATGGACTCCCAAATATGATACCAGCAGTAGCAACACAGCACCTCACCTGTTCTACTGCCAGCTTTTGGGAGCAAGTGAATAGTGGCCGCCTAAGGCCCGTGTCAGACAAACGCAGTGATCACGTCCGTGTTGCCTTACAGTTTAACGTCCGTCGTAGCATAGAATCATGATCAATAGTTACCCACACGAAGTACGTGCGCACCGAACTGCGCACGCACAACACACGTGGAAAACGGACCTAAGTTAGGCAAGAATGTAAAACCGCTACCATGGACGCATAGAGTGCGCCACGTCCGCGTAGCGTTCTGTGTGAGTGAGATAGACGGACCGCATTTGCAACGTCCGGCACCTTGAAGCACAAAATGGCTTTTCAAATTTTTATAATTTTTCATATTAATTTCCCATAGTTACCTTTTTTTTTCTACATCCGTCAAGAAAAACGGATCGTGTGGTGTCTACGGTATCTTCCGTCAGTACGTCTGTCCGTTATGCATGCACGCAGAGTGCGCTCAGACTGCGTTCGTCTGATATTAGCCTAATACTTCATATACTCTGATGTCTATTTTTTAGCTTTCTGAGTGATATTACATAAATTATAAAATATGTGCAATTTTTCTTATTTCTGCATGCATTAGTTTTGAGAAATAATAAAGTAACATTTTGTAATTATATATGTTCTACTATTTTTACATTTTATGCATCAAAAAACTTTATGTAGCAAAATTCAATTAGGCTATAAAATATTTTAAGCAATGATGTATTGCTTTTCACTTGGCTAATTTTAAGAATAATTGTTAATTTTTCACAGCATAAAACAATATGTTGATTGCTTTAGAACCAGGTCAAAACACTTCTAGTTTAAATGTGCAAACTAAATTATTTTACACCTCAGTTAATGTGCAAATTACTAATTAAATGCCATGTTTTACCATTTAGGATGCTGTACTTGATACTACAAATTATATCCGAATGTTTATAAAATAGCTAAAGTTAAATAACATTTTTAATGTTTGCTTTGACCTGTGCATTAAAATATTTTCAAACAGTTTTACATTAATTAGCTTTGCTCCTGTACTGCACCAAGAATTGGCTTTTTTTGTACAAGCTTGTAATTGTACAATCAATTTATTAGGTCAAGCAAAAGTTATTGTCAGGATATGCACATTGAAATGTTTGTGTTTTTTGTTTCTCCTTTTTATGGCAATATAAAGTCTGGGAATACCAGGAAGAGATGACGGTTTTATGTACCATAGATAGTGTGTAAGGTGTGTTTACATGTTTCTATTTTATGTATTTGAAACTGAAGAAATTGATAATAGGGGAGAAAATTAGGTAAAATTGTGTAATTTTCATAGTCTTTAATTGTATATTTTCTTGAAAATTTCTAATAAAAAAAAAGTTATTGTCATGTATATTAAATTGTCAGGTTGCAATAGGAGTTCAAAATGTTTAGGGGAGAAAGATTTGAGCTTCTGAAATAGAGAAGTCGCAAGAGATGGTAGAGTAAATGAGGTTACGTTGATCTTGCTCATAATTATTTTGCAAACCCACTGTATATATGAAATATATAAGCGCTGGTTCCTTCAACGTCAATAGTAGGGACTGTGGCACCACTCACTGCCAGGTGTAAAAAAGGAGAGGGAACTGAGGTGTAAGTATTAGATTGGTTTAGCTAGCCTAGAGCATACCAATACATCCATGGCAGTTTATTAGTATCTGAAAAGTTAAACACTTCTTCCCCTGATTCCAGCTCTACTTGTAATTTTATCGTTAGATGCCCACCCTCTTCACTGACCAGATAAACTTTAGAAATGAATAAATTCTCACATTTCCTCCTCTTTGTCACAAATCAGGCTCAACACTCTTACCATCTGTAGCTCCTTGCAGACCGTCCTGTCATTCCAGCACTTGGCGGCAGTGTGATATGCAGTGCTCCCATTTGGCAGCATGAATAATGCTGCAAGCTCGTTGGTGTCAGATTGTTGCAGTCCTCTTTGCTTGTGTCAAACCTATGAAATGTCTAAATGAGATTTAGTTCTTGGCTTTATACTGTATATCCTGGGCGCCATTCTCTCAGTGCCCTGTTGTGGTTTATTTTAACCGAGACCACACACTCCTTGTATTCTACTTTCCTGTGTAGCGATTCCTGACTTGTTTTTTGACCTTCCCGATATCTATATTCCTTTGTACTTGACTTGTATTACTATTCTGCTCGTGTAGGAGCTCTGGCTTGTCTGACTCTGTTTATATATACAGTATATATCTCCCTATTGGTAGGACTACTCTTGGTTTTATATTCCAGCCATTCTAAGAACCGGCAGCTAGGTTGTTACTTAGTCCCTGTATGTTAGGGTTACCCTGTGTCACCAGGGCTTCTCCTGGTTACCGTGACATGGTTTTTAAAGAATTCAGTGTAATAATGTATTTTAGGGAATACCATCACCTTTTATAGAGTGGTACTTGCCTAGAAGGAAGAATAGTAGCTTTTTCAGTTAGGCAATAAAGTTTAAAAGATGACAGGACTGTTTTGAGTTGCTATAATCTGCCCAAGCCAGAGGGGAGCTGGACCAAAAGGTATTTTATATGACCATTTCTGGCCTGGTTGAATGGGAAAAAACCCTCTCAAACCAAGATGGATATTTGTCCCAATGGCAATGCCAAACATTTGTCAATAAAAAGAATATATTATTATTGTGTGCAACCACAAACCAGGGCTGACCAGTCCCCAATTACAGCAATATGTGCGACTGAAGAAGTGGGAATATTGGGATTTTTTTGAGAACAGATTTATTAAGTTTGCAACAAGTGAGGTATCAGCTCAAACTGAGTTGATGACTAATATAAGTACTATGAAAATAGATATTTAATAAAGTCTCAATGGGTATACAACCAAATTTGCAATACATTCACAAAATAATCAGATATACATAATTAGGCAATTACCTTGAACGAATGCTGAAAATGAAGCGTGTACATCACATTCCTCCTGGTTATCACATGACTTGTCAATAAATCCAGTGAACGCAAAAAGCATCAAATGGAGAATTAACCCCATAACTACCAATAGAGATATCTCAGGCTTCAGGCCCTGTTCAAACCTGAACGTTTTACAGCGCGTACTTATGCGTTGTAAACCGCTCAAACACGGAAATCCCATGATTTCCTATGGGCCTGGTTCACACCTGGGCATTTTACAGTGCGTAGGAATTCGCTGTAAAAATGCCCTACACCCAAATAAGTACAGGAGCTCCTTTGGGGCGTATTACAGCGCGTTTGCGGCCATAGACATAGCCGTGAATGCTCTGAGATGGGCGTTAGCGCGTTTTCGTACGCGTGAAAAAAACTCCCGACAAAGATATCTTGGTATGCTGTTCTGCAGCCCAAAAGCTACAAACAAATTTCCTTTGCTTTTGGGCTGCAGAACGTGCCCTGCAAAGTTTTAGCTAAACCTGTAAAATCAGCTGCTCATAGCTCTGAAGTATCAGGCTTTCAGCAGCTAATGCAGGGAGAAAGAGAAGACAATAGACCAGCCACTCAAACCTCTGTAACTCAATTTGGCAGTAGATGGTTCCATCCACTGGCCAAAATAGGTTATTTACAGTATGAAATACAATGTGTATAAACTATAATATTTTTTACTTTTAAATAAATTAAAAATGATTTTACAAAAAAACCACTGGTTTCTGACAATGATTTTTTGGAAAATAACATCGTAGTGAAGGGGTTAAAAATGAGTGTTGAGAGACCACCTATTGCAATGTGCATGTGCAGACATCATAAAGAAAACATGGCCAATGCCACTTCGACATAATTTTATGGGCACGGAAATACACGTTTTTCATTACCCAGGTGGTCTTTATTTTTATTTTCTAATATTTACATTTTCACTCAATTTGTATGTGTTTGTCAATTGTTGTGGCCTTCTATTTATATGGATATATGTTTAATAAAGTTGGTCATAAAAACCTATAGTATAGATTTGTATATCCAGAGGTAGGAAGACAGGTGGGAAGCGCTAAGGCCTGCTCCCTTCAGCTTTTTGTATTGTTGTTCTGGAGCCAATTTTTTTGAGAAAGGATTTTAACAGGAAGGATACATTTAGATTTCTCTCGTTTTCAAGTATGTCCTGGGTGGCGAGTATGTACCGTTGTCTTGCCCAAGGACACTTACTGAGGAGGTGCTCTTGCCGGGGATCAAACCCATATCTCCACAGACTCTCTCCACGCAGAGCAGTGATGTTACCTCTACTCCACCCGGCCGGTAATTTGCAACACAAAATGACTGTACCGTCTCAGTAGTCTTTAAGATCCCCTAGGAACTTTCTTTGCTTTCTCAGCTTTATTTCTGATGCCATTTGTTCTAATTTAGATTTTAATTTGCCCTCCAACTCGAAAAACACTGGATCCTTCTTAGCCACTAGGCTCCAGAATGTTATTAAAGTTACAGTACAATGGAAATATCAGCTGATGTATTGCTTCTGCAAAACGACATATCACTTTAAATCAACCACATCCAAAAAATCTCTTACTTGCCCCTTAACCAGCAGTGCCCACGGCTGTGCAAATCACGGCTTTGAGCTAGACGTGAACAGTGAAAGATTGGAATAGTTCCCATTGTTCTTCTGCCATCCCTACATCATCCCTCATATACAGAAGTCAATAACAATGTCTGTTTGCTACTGCCGCTGTCAGCCTGCAGTTCAAATATTCTAACTCGAAGAGCCAATACAGTGGCTCAGTCAAAATAGAGCTGTTAATAGGGAGTCGCAGATGGGAATCAGCTTGCACTGGATTGTTCCATTTGCAAGCTGCAATCAACCCCTTCACTACCAAGTGATTTTCCTAAAAAAAGACTGTCAGGAACTGGTGTTTTTTTTATAGGGAAAATATTTTTTAAAAGAAATATATGGGAATATTCACAATGTATTTCTTAATGTAGTAACCTATTTGGAGGGATTCTGTTGCCATCTGCTGCCTATTTGAAGTTACTGCAGTTCTGGGTTCTGTGCTGGATCAACTAGGGAAATCTTCATTAAAGACATTCCCCAGCTGTTTTTTTAAAAAAAAGTGTTAGCACCTGGAGCATCATGCCCAATGTGTGAAAAAAGGCAGGGCTATGTTCTGGAGCCCAAATGCAAACAAAGTTTGTTTGCAACCAATGAATTTAATTTGCATTGATACAGAATAGTTACAGATCTTGTTAACATGTTCTTGGGCTGCAGCATGTGTGGATGCTGATCGTGTAAATTTAATTGTAGTAGTGAAGGGCTTAACAGCTAGTTTGGATTAGGGCCTTTAGCTACTATTGTAAATTTTGTTTGACTCTATAGCATTGACTTTGGCTGCTGGATTTAATTTGTTAGAAGTTAATGTGCAGTGGAAACTAAATTAACTATTAAATCAAGATTGTGAAATTTTGTGTAAAACAACTACAATCAATTGAATAAATGAATACTGAAAAGTTCATACCAACCTAATTTGGTGTATTGTGTGCTAGTCCTAGAATAGACAATAGTTCATTATATATTTTTTCTAATAATATCTATAGTATTAAGGAAGAGTTTACGTGATATAAAATTATGTGGATTAAAGCATTTAAATGATAACACCAATAATAAATCAATCTCTAATTAGTCAGTTATAATTTGAATAATGTGAGTGGAGTTCTGGAAGAAAGTCTTATAGAGAAAACAAGCCGAGGGGAGAAGCCCACATGCTAATATAATAGAATTGAAGGTACAATTAGGAAACCAGCCTAAAAGGCCAGGGCAAAATAATTAATTGAATAAACTAGCATTGTACAGAATATGGAAATGAAATCTATGTTAAGAGTAAACAGTACTCTATTTAATTAGATTTAGGAGCCTGGTTAGACAAATTATTCATCTCAGAGGTACAGGACATTTCTAGCATCCTACAAGAAATGCAAATTCCACTGCTACTTATTTACACATGTCTGCAACTAGAGATGTAAATTGGTTTTACCTTAACTTTAATACCAAGTTTTCATTAAAAAAATATTAGCTTAACATTCATTTGATACATAGTTATCACTTAAAGGTAGGATAAAAAGCAGGGATTTGAAGCTATAATACCAACCTGAATCTTATTGTTGTACAGCATTGAGTGACCCCAGATCACCCTCTAGGTTGTGACCTACCCTTGGCTGTTGTAATGCAGTGATAAAGTTTGTGATTAGCCTTTTTATTCAAGGAAAGTGGGGACAGTTCCTTCCAGCTCCTTTGCAATGTTACATGGTTACAGGACCCACATTAGTATATTTCCTTCATACTTTTTCTCATCTAATCAATAGAATTCTATGTCAGTTGATTCCGAGCTTATTTTGAGGAATGTCTGGTCATAATTATTCAGATCGTTCCATTTACAAAAACATAACTTAAGGTGAAGAGGAGACAAAATTGACTTATGTTTTCCATGGAATTCAGCAACACTGTCGAACATAAAAAAATATACAATATGGAAGTAAATGTGATTTGTAGAAAAAAAAAAGTAGAGATGCAATAGTCAAAGTCCAGTATGGCAGATACGTTTGGAGTATTGAATTCTTCAACACCCTCACAGACACATGTAGTAATTAAATGTTTTTTGCATTACACATGACTAAATAAGAAAAATATATGTAAGTGGGATTTCATAAGTTAAAAGGAACAATGTAGGCTAAAAAAGAGGGGGCAGAGACAACCCGAAGGGGTTAATATTAAGAGTGCTAAGAGGATAATATTAATGAGTCGCTCAGCATCTGAGAATTTGACATGGAAGTAGAATCCAACGTTTCTCTAAGGAGTGGTGCATGTGCATCTAGCATAAATGTAACCAATCAGATGCCACTTAGTGCGAAAGCATCAAAAAGTATTGAACATTTAAAGATTAACTTCTGTTAAATGGCTTTAATAGAAGCCATGGAATGGTATCCAACAGTAAATGCCTGACATCGTTCAGGTTGGTAAGAAGACCTTCCTAATGAAGGTCTGCATGTACAGCAGAGGGATAGAATAGGACACTCATCACGCCTTGAACAGACAATTAAATTGATGTTGTCATTGTGGCTAGGGTGCCCCTTTAAATTGCAAAAATATATAAACATTTTGGGTTTAAAGGGATAAATACCAAAAACGTTTGAAATTGTAAAGCAATACAGAAATCATTTCTTTAGATGCTAATCAAATAATAATAGAGCTCCAACACATTCCAATGCGAAATACTGTATAAGGGAGTAGACACATCAACAAGCACTCTTTACCATTCCACAACTCAAACCCCAAGTTTTTAATGCCATACACTTATCGCCAACCCTAAACTAAGACAATAACCTCATATATATGTATAATGTTTAAATATAATTGAAAACCGTTATCTCTCTACCTCCAGTCATGGTTTGGTGGTTAAAAAAAAAATCTATTGAAATGTGCAAAATAACAAGTCTACAAATATAATTACAAAGGATCATGTATGGAAAATCATTATTTTCTGTGTATGATAAAAATCAGAAGAATTAAGGAATTTATTTTACATATTGTAGCTGGTATTTTACAACTTTCTGTCTGTGGCAATTGTAATGGGTGTTTTTTATGGAATATACTACATGAGTGCTCTTTTTATCACATAGAAATATATCTATTTCTTGTTTGTACACATGTGTGCCTGTGCATGTTTATACAGTAAAATGTATGCCTTACATTTCTTTTTAATATAAAAATAAAAAAGCAGATGTTTTGTGATAAAACATCGTACCTTAAAGATCACTACATAAAGAAAAGGTCAACAATAAGAATGAGTGGAGCATTGATTGCAGTTGGCAGATTTACGGTTATTGGATATGGCATGATAAAGAAAAATCAGCTTACAAGAAAAGGCAGAGATTCTGTGGATAGGCAGAATGTGTGAAAAATAAATCACAATGACAAAAAAAAAACTATATTTGTAATGTAACAGATCTTACTGCTGCTTCCCAACTAAGCTGTATGATATTGTTACATACAAAGACATTATTTTCTGATGAATACGTTTGAAATTTATAACTTTCTGTTAAAAGATTTAGTTCAAGAATTACTTTTAAACATACAAAACAATTTTAGTCAAAACTTAAATGTAATTGCCAGAAAATACTGTATATTAAGACAGAATATATATAAGGCCTGAAGCACCTAAGACGTAGGGCCCTTAAGTTGCCTCTGATGCCAGGACGCAGGGAGGATTTTTCTAGAAGGTTTTGCAGCGCGTGAGGAGATTGAGCGGGAGTGGTGTGGGAGGAGTCGTCAGGAGGGTTCTTAAGGCGCGTGTGGAGAGGCTCTGTGTGCCTTTTTCTCCTGAGGTAGAGCGGTGAAAATCCCCACCCTCCCTGTTTTATTTAATTCCAGGTTGGGTTGTTTTTTTTGTTAGTACAGTATTTTTGTTGGGCTCCTTTGTCAGGGCGGGGGCTTGTAGGCAGTGCTGGCTAGGGGTTCCTTTATAGTTAGGATTACTTTGGTCAGATGGTTGGGAGTTTGGAAGTTTTTTGGTGGTTGGTTGGTTTGGAGGTGTGTGGGGGTTGTGGGGAGTCCTCTTTCAGCACTGGGTTATTGTTTTAATTTTGTTATGGGAATGGTTATGTCATTATGGTGGGTTATTGTGTGGAGTTTTTAGCTGTGGCCTATATATAATAAATATATATATTATTCCACAGTTATGTGTTTGCGTATTTTTTGTGTATTTTTTTTTCTCCCTGCGTCCGACCCGGTCATCAGTAGGCGACTTAAGAACATCTTCAAACCGGGGAAACCCTCAGAGGACATCAAGTTATAGACCAATTACCTTACTAAGGCTAGGGTCAGACTAACGCATTTTTCGCGTTGTCCGTGAAAAAGTGCGTTCGAACGAATGGCGGTCATACGATGCGTATTTTCGTCCGTGATTTTGTACGGATCATCAATAAAACACTTTTTGTGTCTGGACGTTATGTTGGCCGGACATTAGCAGCGTCTGACGTCTCCTAATCACGCACACACGCCGCTAGCGGACGCAGCGCACTTTGTACGTCCGTACTAGCGGTTCTACGTTCTTGCAAAAATGCGTTCGTTTGCCACTTGCGTTGCGCTGCCGCACTTTTGTGCGGCCGTTCTTCATATGCTGCCCGGCATTGGACGTCATTTGTTGCTAGCACGGCCGTGATTTAGTGCTGCTAAACGCACGTTGATACTGCGTTAGTCTGACCCTAGCCTAAATGGTGATGTTAAAATTTATGCATCAGTAATATCGAGTAGACTAAAACAAGTGATAGGTAATTTAGTACAAAGGGTTCAGGTGGGTTTTATACCAGGAAGATCCTCCGCAGATCATACAAGAACGATAATGAATGTAGTGGATGATGCCAATAGTGAGAGGTATCCCCTGCTGATCCTGTCATTAGACGCCGAGAAAGCCTTCGATGGGGTTAGCTGGGATTTTATTGGAGGGACATTAATGGCCTTTGGATTTAGGGATGAAATATATGATGCTATATAATGGCACTTTATATGGTCCCTTCAGGTAGTGGTAGGAAGTGGGTTAAATTCAGAATGGTTTGCAATAAAGAAAAAGTGGGACCAGGGAAGGGTGCTCCCTTTCGCCACTATTGTATGTGTTAACTATTGAAATATAGGCAAAAGATTATGAACAATGATAAGTTAAAAGGGCAGAAAAAGACGAAGGTATTAAAATAAACTGTATGCAGATGATGTTATTCTTTTGGTGAACAATCAGAATCAGTTGTGGAACTAATGAAGGTAATAGAGAGATATTAATGTCCATTCAAAGTAAGGTGAAACTCAGGAGAATGACTGGAGAAGTGAAAATGCTAGGTCAAAATAGCCAAACCAGAAAAATTTGGTCTAGATTGCTCTCTTCCCCTGCCAGTTCTCCTTCTTTTCACCTTTCTTTGAATAACCCTGATAGTTTATAGTTACTTTAGAGACTACACTAAATGTTAAAAAGTCCAAAGCCTTAACACTAAATATGAACTAAGAAAAGACAGCCAATATGGCCAAGGAATTTGATTTTGTTTGGGCAAAACATTTTATATCATACCTGGGGGCCAAATTAACATCAAAAGTAATAGTTGGTTGGACACAAATAAACTGATGTTCATTAAAGATATTAAACCTGAAAGGTCTATTCACTAAAAAGTGAAACTCAGGAGAATTGGCAGAAGAGAACAATCTAGACCAAATAGCCAATTTGGAAAGTGAGATAAACGGGAGAATTTTTCTGGTTTTCTATTTTGACATTAATGTTTAACTTCAGGTGTCAATTCTCCTGAGTTTCACCTTTATTGGACAGACTGGAAAATTAAACTCATGGAGAAAACATGATTTATCCTGGTTAGGTAGGATCAATACTGTTAAGCCATACGTAGTGCCTATGTTAACATGCATATTAAGATTGCTACCCATAAAACTACCAGTAAGCTGGTGCCAAATGATACAATATGTGATTTCAAAGTTTATCTGGCAAAAAAGCCCCTAAAATAAAACAATCCTTGACTTGCAAAAAAAGGAAAAAAGAAGGGCTAGGGGTCCCGATTATAAGGGACGATGCCTGTAATTGTACGATGCTTGTAATTCTATGGCAGCTGAGTCAAGAAGAGAAAAGTGGTATTAATCTGGACCTTACTAAAATTACCCCTTATAAGGACTTTGAGTCACCAAAAAATAGAAGATGAGGAACTACCAAGACCTCTTCAAGTACACTTGAAAGTCTTGGGGACAAACTCTTTGCAGCTGCCCAGTAGACAGTGGGATCCTTTATCACTCTGATTTCTCTTTTGTCCTCAAATCCAGCTTCAGAGTGACTACATTCACACTGCACATAGAATTTGTAAACAAGGAGCCCCTTACTCTATGTGGCAAATCTTACAGCAAGGCTAGATTAGGGTCCGAGTTTGGGTTTGCGGTTCTGACCCTTTCAAAAACATGTATTCACTTTCTGGCTACCACAGAGTGGTATGACTTATTGGAGATCCCAGAGGAGTTACCCAATAGTAATTCTGTTTTGTCATTACCCAATTTGTCTTCACTCCTCTCTGGTCCTGAAAATGTAATTTTATCCAAATTAATACATTGGTAAGTACAATGATCAGCCACAACATTAAAACCACCTGAATAATAGCTGCCAAAACAGCTCTGATTGTGTCCTGTATCGACCTCTGAATGTGTCTTTTGTTTAAGAAAATATCCCTACATATTTCTGAAACCAGTTGAATATCTTTATTCCACTGCAAATGGTAGAACGGCATACAAAAAAAGAGGAATTATTACAGGGTTATTATGGATTACAAACGGTGTATTCCCATGGTCAAATAACACAACTAGTAATAGCCACAAGTGAGCTATATGTCCTTAAAGCAATGTAAATATTATATTATACTTTGTTCTTACATTACTGATTTCTCCTATAGCGGCAGCTGTAATTTCTACTCATGCATCTACACTAATGAGGCTTGCTAATTACAGTAGGGATATAGAATTAAAATCTGTGTGCTACATTAAAACTAGAGAAATTAAAACAACCATTTTACAGAACTATTATGTTCTTTAGGGGACTGCATTTCCTAGTGATACATTGGCTAATTAAAAACACCAGGAGAGATCCTGAATAAACCATTAAAGCAAAAGGTTACTTTCACACTTGAGTGGTAGATGTCAAAACACCTTATTTTTCCAGCAATTTGTAGCCTGGTAGCCAACGTGAAAAAGAAAAAAAAAATAGTAGGCATACCTATTTACAAGTTTTAAATTAATTGAAGACTATCAGGGATGCCAATTATTCTAGCAGTGCTATCTGAAAATTGTTAATTATCATGAATTTTATTTAATTGGATTTGTTAAGTATAGCTCTGAAGCCAGAATCACTAAGTGTGTTTTACAATGCATATATTGCAGAATGTACATGCACATATACAAATGTTGCATTAATTCTGACATGGCATCTGTCACTTAAAAGGTTGTACTCTATCTAGTACACTCACCACTTGCTCACCTCGCATAAGTGATTAGGTTTATGTCACCAATAAACTGTCCACTGACACATAATTCGTATAAAAAAATAAAAATCAGGCAAAGGAATTACATCTAGAGAAAGATCACCAACTACAAAATATTGACAGCTTTTACTTTTCAATTGCTGAAGTAGATTTGGACGAAGTTTGTACAGGTTGAAAAACTCAGGATAATACACTGCTAAGCTTTCCATATACATGTACTTTATTTTTAATAAATTTTTTGGGAGCGTATTTTACCAGGAAGGATACACTGAGATTTCTCTCGTTTTCAAGTATGTCCTGGGTGGCGAGTATGTACAGTTAGGTGTCTTGCCCAAAGACAGTTACTGGAGAGGTGCTCTTGCCGGGATTCGAACCTGCCCCGCCCCCCCCCCCCGTCTCCACAGTGCAGGAAATGGTTCTGAAAGATACCTGCAGGTGCAGTGTTTTATGTTTATGTGTTTATTTTTCATTGCCGGTTTAAAATTAATATTGACATATCTGTTAAGACATCTTGGGCCCTATTCCAACCCAGCCTCCCTTTGTTAGCAGCTCGAGACACTATGCGGACTGGTTTTATCGAATGCGTTCTGTAACCTAATGACTTCTATGTGTGCCACTAACAATGGGTCAGCTGGAGAATATTGAGTTATTCTAACATGCATTGTTATGCTATGCATGAGTCAGTGTTTTGATAAAAAAAATCTCTATATATATTAAACTACACAAAAAAATTCTTTACTTACCCCTGAGCAATTTCAGGAATACCAGAAAGGAGAATACCATAACTCACAGAAACTAAGCACCGACCTAGCTAATGGTCCTTAGAATGGCCGGAGAGCAGGACTAAGGGACGTTTAAAGCCAAATGTCATACACAGTGAAGATAGGAATACAGAGACAGAAATGGTCAAAATACAAGCAAAGAATTTGTATATGGGCATTTAGAATAGAACAAGGAAGACGCTCCTGGGTAAGAAATAGACATTTCAAGGCACTGAGAAAATGACACTCAGGATATATATAGTCATAGACTAGATTTCATTGGGCTGTGTTATTTTCAAGCTCCAAACGTCCGTGCTTGGCATACCGCATCATACATCTGATGCATGGACGGGGAGCTATAAGTATCTGGCGCTAACGAGCTTCCAGCGTCATTAGAAACATAGAAACATAGAAAAATGTCGGCAGATAAGAACCTTTTGGCCCATCTAGTCTGCCCAATTACATGGATACTTAACCTGGATTTATCTTTTGTTTAGGATAGCCTTATGCCTATCCCATGCCTGCTTAAATTCAATTACTGTTTTGGCCTCTACCACTTCTACTGGAAGACTGTTCCATGTATCCACCACCCTCTCAGTAAAATAATGCTTATGCTTGATTTTACTTTTAACTTTGCCCCTCTAATATAAGACTATGTCCTCTTGTTTTGCTATTTTGTTTCCTTTTAAATATACTCCTTCCTCTACCTTGTGGATTCCCTTTACGTATTTAAATGTTTCTATCATATCTCCTCTGTCTCGTCTTTTTTCCAAGCTGTACATGTTAAGATCATTAAGCCTTTCCTGGTAACTTTTCTCCTTCAAGCCGTACACCATTTTAGTAGCCCTTCTCTGAACTCTCTCTAAGATGTCTATATCCTTCTGGAGATACGGTCTCCAGTACTGCACACAGTACTCCAAGTGAGGTCTCACCAGTGCTCTGTACAGTGGCATGAGCACTTCCCTTTTCCTACTGCTAATACCTCTCCCTACACAACCAAGCATTCTGCTAGCATTTCCTGCTGCTCTATTACATTGACTACTTACCCTTAGATCCTCTGATATAATGACCCCTAAATCCCTTTCCTCAGATGTTGAGGTTAGGACTGTATCAAATATTCTATATTCAGCCCTTGGGTTTTTACATCCCAGGTGCATTATCTTGCACTTATCCACATTAAAACTCAATTGCCACAACTCCGACCATTTTTTTAGTTTACCTAAATCATTTGTCATTTGGCTGATCCCTCCAGGAACGTCAACCCTGTTGCAAATCTTTGTGTCATCAGCAAAAAGACATACTTTTCCATTAATACCTTCTGCAATATCACTAATAAAAATATTAAAGAGAATGGGTCCAAGTACTGACCCCTGAGGTACCCCACTGGTAACAAGACCTTGTGCCGAATAAACTCCATTTACCACAACCCTCTGTTGTCTGTCACTCAGCCACTGCCTAATCCAGTCAACAATATTGGAATCTAAACTCAAAGATTGCAATTTATTGATAAGCCTTCTATGCGGAACAGTATCAAAAGCCTTACTGAAATCTAAATAAGCAATGTCTACTGCACCACCTGTGTCTATTATTTTTGTTACCCAATCAAAAAAATCAATAAGATTAGTTTTGCATGATCTCCCTGAGGTAAACCCATGTTGTTTCTGATCCTGTAATCTATGTGTTTTTAGATGTTCAACAATCCTTTCCTTTAACATGGTTTCCATTAATTTCCCCACTACTGACGTAAGACTAACTGGCCTATAGTTCCCCGATTCCTCCCTACTACCCTTCTTGTAAATGGGCACAACATTTGCTAATTTCCAGTCTTCTGGGATGACTCCCGTTAACAAGGATTGGTTAAATAAATCTGTTAATGGTTTTGCTATTACATCACTGAGCTCTTTTAATAATTTAGGGTGGATCCCATCGGGCCCCATTGACTTATTTGTCTTTACTTTAGACAGCTGCTGTAGAACCTCCTCCTCTGTAAACTGATATGTAAATGTCTCTTTAGTGTTCTCTCCTAACTGAGGTCCCTTTCCTTCCTTTTCTTCTGCAAAGACTGAACAAAAATATTCATTGAGGCAGTCAGCGAGACCTTTATCCTCTTCTACATACCTTCCTTCGTTTTTAATCTAACTAATCCTTGTTTTACTTTTCTTTTCTCGTTTATGTATCTAAAAAATGTTTTGTCCCCCTTTTTTACTGACTGAGCTATTTTCTCTTCTGCGTGTGCTTTGGAAGCTCTTATAAATTGCTTTGCCTCTTTCTGCCTAATCTTATAGGTTTGCCTATCTTCTTCACTCTGAGTTGTTTTATAATTATTGAATGCTATCTTTTTGTTCTTCACTATTTTGGCCACTTCTGCAGAGTACCACAGTGGTTTCTTCCCTTTTTTGTTTTTGCTAACAAGCCGAATGCAATTTCCTGTGGCCTTCAATAATGCTTCCTTTAAATAATCCCATTTCTCCTGGACTCCCTTTAAACTCCTCCAGTCTGATAATGACTCCTTCACACAAAATCTCATTTTAGAAAAATCTGTTTTTTTAAAGTCTAAAACTTTCGTTCTTGTGTGGTGCGGCTCCATCCCTGTTGTTATATTAAACCATACTGACTGGTGATCACTTGATCCCAAATTTTCACCTACAACAACGTCTGATACCAAACCTCCATTTGTGAGTATTAAATCCAATATGGCCTCTTCACGGATCGGCTCCTCAACTACTTGTGTTAGAGATAATCCCAGTAGGGAGTTTAGAATATTTGTACTCCTGGTGCACCCAGCTGTTTTGGTTCTCCAGTTCACATCAGGAAGATTAAAGTCCCCCATGATAATAACTTCCCCTTCATTGCCATTTTGGCTATTTCCTCAACCAGCAGATTATCTAGTTCTTCTGCTTGTCCAGGGGGTCTATAGATCACACCTACACAAGCTACTGTATGATTGCCAAATGTTAGCGTAACCCAAACTGACTCTATGTTCACCTCGCTCACTTTTATTTGGTTCGTTTTTATGTTGTTTTTCACATACAGGGCCACTCCTCCTCCTTTCCTACCTTCTCTGTCTTTTCTATATAAAGAGTACCCCGGTAGTGTTATGTCCCAGTTATTTTTCTCACTGAACCATGTCTCAGTAACCGCCACTAAATCTAAAGGGACATGCATGCTTTGCTAGTGTGCCTTTAAAAACATGCAATGCCTTTTTAATGAGTCAATAGTCTCATTCAGTAGGCATAAAAAGCAAGTAGATTTGATATTTTTTTCATATTTACCTGCTTTTCTTTGTTGGCAATTTCCACACCCACCTCAGGAGGCACTTTGATCTGACCAACCAGTGTGCATACCTAGGTATAGATAAAAATCGCACTGAGAATGTGCGACTGAGTGGCTCCTCCTTCCTCCTGCACTGTGAGAGCAGGGCCATTTCAATCTGTAACCCTTTCACTCCCAGTGAACTGCAGAGATGGGGAAGGAAAGAAATCAACACACACAGGGAGAAAAAGAGACAGCAGAGAGAGGGACAGCAAAAAAAAAAAAGACACAGGAAGAAAAGGTAAAGCGAGAAAGACCACAAGATAAAGCAGAGAAAGCACAAGAAAAGGTGCAGTGAGAGAGAAGAGCGCACACAAAAGACAGACAGTACAAGAAACAGTGTGAGACGGAGTGACTGTTTGAGGGAGTTTGAGTGAGATAGTGAGTATGTAAACCATGAAAGAGCGCAGGGGAGTGAGTCTGTGTGTGAGCGAGTCAGCAAGTGAATATGTGAGCATGTCAGAGGGTGAGTGCGTTAGTGTGTCTTGCTCTCACAGTTGCAGAGATTCTAATATTCAGTTCCTCAGTTTCCCCAGTCTGAGGTCCTGAGCATTCACAGGGTTTCATGTGCACAGCTTGTGCTAGTTCATGTGAAGCTTTGATGGGTGGAGCGTAGTGGGCAGGGAGGGGTATATTAAGGAAGTGTGAGCTGAATAAACACCCCTATCTGAAGGGCATGGCCAAAGAAGATGTAATGACAAGAGTTTAAAGCAAGAAAATAAAAAAAAATATACATTTTTAAAACTTTTATTGATTTATTCTAGTTTGTTTACAGGTATAAAAGTGTTTGTATGTCAATTTTTTTTTTAAAAATTCTAGACATGTGTAGCGCTGTGTTTAAATCTGACTGTGGCAGTACCTATTTTTGGCCACCGGAGGGAGACAAGCGCGATCAGAGACACTGAACATTGGGACTACATTTCCCGGCGTGCTTTGCAAACAGACAGGAAGTGGGTGGGACACAGGACGCTGTACATCCTGAGCCTCGTGGAGAACGCGCCAGAGCGCGCCAGGGAGTGCATGGAAGAGGACGCAGTGCTGCTGAGCGGAATCGTGACCAGGCCGGAGCGCAAGTGTGGCCTATCAGGAATCGAGTGGGGTTATCCTGCCTTGCCAGAAGGAGCCTTACCCACCGGCCATCACCACCAAGTGTATTCCAGACAAGCTGAGGACCCCGAGTAAGGAGTACTGCGAGTCCAACGGATGGGAGAGCAGGCGGTAGCTGGACAAGTCCGGGCCGGAACACAGAAAGCCTGAATATCGATCCAATAGCCGGTATCCCAGCGCGGAGACAAGCGGAGAGACGTCCTGGTTCAGCGGAGCCTCGGTGATCAGCAGATGGGTGAGAGGCCTCCAAGGCCGTTTCCACAAAAGTTCAAGCACGCTGTTGTTTATTTCTGAAACCCACAGGGCCCCAACGTGACTAGTCTTAGACATCGCTTAAAAGATTCACTGGCCAGTTGAATAGTACCCGGGTACCATAACACATACATACACTCACAATTCGGGACTTAACCTGTTCGGGACTCACTCCTTAGTATCCGAAAAAGGGGAAAAGATTTGCATCTTATTTTATTTTCCGCTGCGCGTTTCTCGTAATTACGAATCATTGTATTTTTTCTGCTCGGTCGCGTTTACCGCAATACGAAATAGTGTAAATATATCTACGAACACCGTGTCTTATTTTATGCCTTTTACTTCAGTAAACTATATAATTTATAAAATCCACAACGGTACTGGAGTATATTTATTCCCTAGTGCGGGGAGACTGACCCATGGTTCATTTTCAGCGGCTCCTCCGGGAGTGAGCGCTACACATGCATTTTCCTTTAATGCTGCCAGATGGAAATACCAAACGCACTATGCTGCTGCAAACCCTCAGGAAAGACGTGAGTGCCTGCAAGGAACATCATAGAAAACATCGGACACAAAGCTAGGAAAAACAATTGTGACCTGCCCTCTCTTGTGTTTAAATCACCCTGAGCCTGTAGGGTGCAGGGTGTTTGTGTAATCTGTGTTTTGTATTAATAATATTACTGTCGGTCTATCATTATAATCCATATGTATCTGTTGATATCTGCTGTATATTTGAGTACTTTTTTAATCTGCTTTGTCATTCAAACACTGCCCCATTATCTGATGGTTTAGACTGTAATCTTGTTTACCATCCTTGGCTTTCATTGCCATGTTTTGTCTAGGAATGTTGAGAAACTGTTTATCCCATTATCTGTCCTAGTCTTATAAATGTCCCAAATGCCATGAAGCAAAATGAGCAGTAACATCAGTCCAGGGGAAACCCTCACAACATAGGGGAGGTTTTGTGTATGTAAATGATCCATGTTTGACCGCATAAATATCTTTGCCTGTCTTCAATAAAACCAGTTCCATTTTGATGTTGAAATCCTCCATATCTACAGCCTCTAATTTAATTAATAATTTTGCCTCTTTAAAATTCAATGGTAAGACCACACCTTGAATATGCCGTGAAATTTTGGGAACCAGTTTTAAAAAAAGATATTATAGCACTGAAAAAAGTGCAGAGGAGGGCAACTAAATTAATAAGATGAATGGAAGATGTAAGCTATGAGGAAAGGCTAACAAGCTTAAACCTGTTTAGTTTAGAAAAACGGTAGAGATCTTAGAGGAGATCTGATAACTTTATTTAAATATACATGGGGTCATTTTAAACAGTAGTTTGGAAGCCTATTCATTAGCAGGATTTTACATAGGACACAAGGGCATCCATTTAGGCTGGACGTAAGAAAATTCAGTCTAAAGCATAGGATTTTTTTTTCTACAGTGAGAAAAATAAAGTTGTTGAATTCTCTGTCTATTGAGGTGGTTGGGTCAGAGTCTGTACAGAATTTTAAACAACGGCTGGATGACTTCCTGCAAAAACAGACTATTAAAGGGTTATACAATTTAATATTTGATAATGGCTGCTTGATCCAAGGAGAAATCTGACAATCATTCTGGGTGCAAGAAGGAATTTTTTCCCAGTTTGTTGCATTTCGGTGAGCACTCCAGACTAGGTTTTTACCTTCTTTTGGATCAACCACAAAAGGTGATGTGTGAAAAGCTGAGCTCGATGGACGCATGTCTTTTTTTTGGCATATGTAACTATGTTACTATGCAAGAGGATAAGGGAATTTGAGCCTGATTCATGACAATCCCACTTGCAGAAGGCAATCTAATCCTCTGTCTCTTCTTCCTTAGGAAGTGGAACACTGGGAACTATTTAGTGTTCGTCAAAAGTTCTTCGTGTGACCCAGCTGTGCAAAGTCATGCAAAGCTTAAGCAGGGACATGCTTCTCTCCATGGAGTCCAATGAAATTCATGAACGGATTCCACCGATTGTGCATAGTGTCACTTCCTGTATCATATATCGACTCCCTCCTATACAACTGAAGCTGATAATATAGCAGCTTAGTCATAAAAGAATGAGTAGCAGGGAGCTGCTAAAGTTTATCAGCTTATGATGATATTTCCTTTTAGCAGCTTCCTTTTACCACTACATTGTAAAAGGAACCCTTAGATCTTACTTTAGATACGATGCAATGTATTTATAGTGTAAATTTTGTGATTGCAAGACAAAACAAGTTTAGTCAATTCTTACCATGCATTTACAGGATTATAAAAACCGAAGGACAAAGATTATAAGGGAGTCTTTTTCTACTTCATAACATTGATTACACTGTTTCTATATCTTTGTGAAAAGCTCGGAGCTGTCCAGATGGCCAATGACCCCATTTCATTATAGAGCTAGCATTATCATAATAATAATAATGGAAGAAACAGCTTGCTGTAACATTTTTTTTCTATAACCAAGCCCTTTATTTTAATGGCTTGGATAAGAATCTGACATAGATATTGTTCTGCTGTTTGCTATAAAGGGTAATGATTTTTATGCTGACTGCACCTTCTACGTCTCTTATAATCGTTATATTTCAAAGTTGTTAATTGTAGACCAGAGTTTCCACTTCAAATCAACACATTAACAACTCTTGAAATACTATGACTAGATGGGCAAATAATAAAAGATAAAGGTCTTTCATTTGATTATAAAGAATTTGTCAGTCATAGTCATGAATTGTACTTTCTTCAAATGATACAGTACCTTATACCATTACAAGGAGTTTTGCGGCACCAGTTCATTCTGATTAATAATGGCAGTGACTATCAAAAAATTGAAATTAAGGATTTTTTTTAAATTTACATCTTGGTAAAATTTTCAAATGTATGTATTTGTGAAGAGCAATTAATATTATCTAGGTTGCCTTTAACCTTTGCCCTTTTGTTATTGTATGTTAAAAACAATACAGAATTTTATTAAATGTTAATAGCCACTTAAGAATGAGTTTAAGAGTACAATATATATACTAAAAGTGGTTTGGCATTTCGAAAATCGATATAATATTTTCTATCGTGGAAACAATCACCTGCAAACAAGTGAGAAGAATTTTTAACACTCTGCAATGCTTTTCTCATACATACATATAGATAGATATACAGTCATGTCCAAAATTGTTGGCACCCCTGTCATTTTTCCAGAAAATCAAGTATTTCTCACAGAAAAGTATTGCAGTAACACATGTTTTGCTATACACATGTTTTTGCTTTTTTTCCCTCAATTTTTTGTTTTGTTCCAATACACACAAAGGGAATAAACATGTGTATAGCAAAACATGTGTTACTGCAATACTTTTCTGTGAGAAATACTTGATTTTCTGGAAAAATGTCTGGGGTGCCAACAATTTTGGACATGACTGTAGATAGATATCGATGGCGATGTTGTATCTCTTCAAAAATCATATACATGAAAAATAAAACATAGAACATTTTTTTAAAAACTGGCTGGGGAAATCCTAGGAGGAATGAAACGCGCCCGCTCAAAATTTATCTTTTAATTGTAGTGTATTTTATAATAAATTTAATTTTTAAATTGTACTGGATTCTTGGCCTGCTGCATCCGGAAGAAAGGGGTTTACCAAGGATTTGCCCAAAAAATCCTGGAGGCGCAATACATAGAGCCATAGGAGGCTCAGTAAAGAGTAGGCTTCTGTCCACAGCAGTATGCACTCACTGCCAGGGCCGGATTAACGTAGGGGCGGATGGAGCGGCCGCTCCAGGCCCCTTCCATTAAATAGGCCCACAGCTGCCCCAAGAATAGAGGAGCCACCGGCCGTCCGACAGATCTGCCACACGCGCGCACACACACAGCACACACACACCGTGATGAAGCCGATCCTCTCAAGCGGCCCCACGTGTTGTAAAATGTGCAGGAGTATTTTGGGGCAGAGCAGCCACTAGGTGTCGCTCATCAGCTGCTCCGTGAGACACGGCTGCTCCTCCCATCCTCCAGCACCTCTTCCTGTTTCCAGCTATGTGGAAGGAAGGCGACTGGTAAGGAGAGCAGCTGAGCAGCAGCCAGGGAGAAAGGTAAGCTTCCCCAGCTGATGATTCACCCGGGCAGCTTTTTTTTTGTAATTTACCTTCACCCCTTATCCCCACCCCGCAGCTCTCCCTCTGAACTCATTCGGAAGGAGGGGGGGCAGCATGCAGGGGGGACAATAAAGACACAGACAGGAAGAGGGATCACAGACACAGAGAGAGAGGGGGGATGAAAGAAAGAGAGAGGAGGTGATGAAAGAGAGAGGAGGTGATGAAAGAGAGAGGAGGTGATGAGAGAGGAAGTGATGAAAGAGAGAGGAGGTGATGAAAGAAAGAGAGAGGAGGTGATGAAAGAAAGAGAGAGGAGGCGATGAAAGAAAGAGAGAGGAGGTGATGAAAGAAAGAGAGAGGAGGTGATGAAAGAAAGAGAGAGGAGGTGATGAAAGAAAGAGAGAGGAGCTGATGAAAGAAAGAGAGGAGGTGATGAAAGAAAGAGAGAGGAGGTGATGAAAGAAAGAGAGGAGGTGATGAAAGAAAGAGAGAGGAGGTAAAGAAAGAAAGAGGAGGTGATGAAAGAAAGAGGGGGATGAGAGAGAGGGGGATGAAAGAGAGAGAGGGGATGAAAGAGGGGGGTGAATGAAGAGAGGGGATGAATGAGAGGGGATGAATGAGAGAGGGGGATGAATGAGAGGGGATGAATGAGAGAGGGGATGAATGAGAGGGGATGAATGAGAGGGGATGAATGAGAGGGGATGAATGAGAGGGGATGAAAGAGAGGGGATGAAAGAGGGGGATGAAAGAGAGAGAGGGGATGAAAGAGGGGGATGAAAGAGAGAGAGGGGATGAAAGAGAGGGGATGAAAGAGGGGGATGAAAGAGAGAGAGGGGATGAAAGAGGGGGGATGAAAGAGAGAGAGGGGATGAAAGAGAGAGAGGGGGATGAATGAGAGAGGGGGATGAGAGAGGGGGAATGAAAGAGAGAAGGAATGAAAGAGAGGGAGAGAGGGGGATGAAAGAGAGGGGTGGAATGAAAGAGGGGGATTGAAAGGGGGGTGAAAGAGGGGGAATGGAAGAGGAGTCACAGAGAGACAGGAGTCACAGGGATGAGAGGAGTACAAAGAGAGTGAGGGATGAGAGGAGTACAGAGAGGGATGAGAGGAGTACAGAGAGGGATGAGAGGAGTACAGAGAGGGATGAGAGGAGTACAGAGAGGGATGAGAGGAGTACAGAGAGGGATGAGAGGAGTACAGAGAGGGATGAGAGGAGTACAGAGAGAGGGATGAGAGGAGTACAGAGAGAGGGATGAGAGAGGCATACAAAAAGAGCGAGGGATGAGAGGCGTACAGAGAGAGAGCGAGGTATGATTGAGGAGTACAGAGCGAGAGATGAGAGAGGCGTACAGAGAGTGAGGGATGAGAGAGGAGTACAGAAAAAGTGAGGGATGGGATGCGTACAGAGAGCAAGGGATTAGGGAGGAGTACAGAGAGCGAAGGATGAGAGGAGTACAGAGAGAGGGATGAGTGGAGTACAAAGAGTGAGGGATGAGTGGAGTACAGAGCGAGCGAGGGATGAGAGAGGAGTACAGAGCGAGCGAGGGATGAGAGGAGTACAGAGAGAGCGAGGGATGAGGAGTACAGAGAGAGCGAGGGATGAGAGAGGAGTACAGAGAGAGCGAGGGATGAGAGAGGAGTACAGAGAGAGCGAGGGATGAGAGAAGAGTACAGAGAGAGCGAGGGATGAGAGGAGTACAGAGAGAGCGAGGGATGAGAGGAGTACAGAGAGAGCGAGGGATGAGAGGAGTACAGAGAGAGCGAGGGATGAGAGGAGTACAGAGAGAGCGAGGGATGAGAGAGGAGTACAGAGAGAGCGAGGGATGAGAGAGGAGTACAGAGAGAGCGAGGGATGAGAGAGGAGTACAGAAAGAGGGATGAATGAGAGATGAGTCACAGAGGAGTCAGAGAGAGAGACGGAGGAAAGGACTCAAAGATGTGTGACAGGGGTGGGAAAGAGTACACAGAAATGAGAGATACTACTTATACATACAGCACACATTACTGTGAGTTTTATTGCTGTGGATCTCTGTGATACGCTCATACACTGCACATTACTGTGAGTTTTATTGCTGTGGAGCTCCGATACGCTCATCTGTGAATATATTATTCATGACTTCTCTATAGGAAATTTCACTGCCACTGAAGATTGTTGAATTTTGACGAATTGCACCGTATTTCGCTGTCAATGAGCCAGTATTTGGCGAACTGACAGTTTAGTAAATAGACGAACTGACACGAAATTGCACCATAGGGTGAAATTCACCGTTCGGTGCAGTTCGGTGGCAAGTTCGGGGCTTAGTGAATAACCCCTTCTGTTAACGCACTCCTACGTCAGTCGCCCAGCCACAAATCCACTCCTAGTTCACTCCAGCCACACACATTCATCAATCTCTATGACGCATAGCCCCCATTCACATCACATTCGGTCACTTTCACTCCTATGAATGATTTTTTTTTTCTGCAGCAGATATTTTTATTATTTATGGGACCTTTTTTATCATTTAAACACATTTTAATGCATTTTTATTGGTTTAAATACAAGAATAGTGTAGTTCCATTTATTGTTTTTTTCTGCAGTCCAGCGGGCTTCAGTGGCGTTCGGCTGTCAGTCCGGCAGCATTTGGCTGGGACCCTGGGTTGTCCATAGTCACTTGCAGTAGACAACCCAGGAAGTCTGCCATCGTACGACCTAGGTTGTCCGTAGTCTGACGACCACGTTGGACGTCAGAATATGGACCCAGTGGACAGTCAGCCTAAGTCATGTTCCGTTGTAGTGCTATAAGTAAATTTTTAAAAAAGGTGTAAATATCCTTTCAGATAAGCAAAGCAACGCGGATCGATGGTTGCCTAAGTATCTAAAAATAGGCCCACCGAAATCCTCAGCACCAGGCCCATGATACCCTTAATCCGGCCCTGCTCACTGCAATATGTTATTACACCATGGAGCACCTTTCGGTGCCCTGTGTGTATATGTCTGTTCTCTTGGAGGTTTCCTGGGGGTGGAATCAGAAGAAATCACTGGAAGGGAAGGGTGAAGTGGGGATCCTCTATACAAAACTCCCATCTGCAAAACAAACAGAGCTGGTTAGGGCTCAATGAAGTGTGAGTGGGATACTAATTGATTACACACTGTAATATGTATCTTTCCACATGTTACGCTATGTGTAATTTTTTTTTCTATGTTTTATCTGTCATTTGTAGGATTTTTTAAGAGATATATATAAATATAGATGGCGATGTTGTAGCTCTTTGAAAAATCACACTTCGCATAACATGTGGAAAGATACAGAAAGAAACAGCCATGGACTGGCTTACCATGGTGCATACTACTCAAATAGAAATGTCTATAGGTAGAAAGTCAGAGAAAGTTCTGGTCATGGAGAGCTCTAGACCTCTGTGTCTGTAATGTAATCTTTGAGACACTCAAACTGCTATGTAACCTGCTACTGGGATTAGAGTTGCTCAGCGTTGGTGAAAAGGAAATCTACAATGCTGTTCTATGGTGCTTATGGATCTACTAATGGAACTTGGTGAAGACATAGGTTACTCAAAGCAGCTCTTGAATTCCAAAGGCAGAAAGCCGTGCTGGACAGCTACTTTCAGGTTTAACATGGTCTGTTTTTTTAAACCCATGCTCTCAAATGGCCGCCCCTCCCCCTCATGTCGTAAAATATGCTTTCCCTATACAGACCACATGCCCTGATTCTGTGATCTCTTTCTCCTACAGACCTGCAACCAGTTCACATCACACTCTGCCACAGCGCTTGCGTTTGGACACTGCTGTCCCACCCTCCCTCCCCATCCACCCACCCAGTGCTGGTCTGAAATTTGTAGTTTACTTTCCAGCTGCTTTCACTTTGCAAATCACCCTAATTAACCCAAGGTTCTAGCCCTTCCCATGATATGTTAATCTGTATATTTCTGTTTTGTTTTTAATATCTTGCATTTTATTACTTTGTATTTCTGTAACAACTGTAACCACTCAATGTTCTTGAACACAGGACATACTTGAAAACGAGAGAAATCTCAATGTATCCTTCCTGGTAAAATCCTTTTGCAAATAAATAAATAAATAAAATATGTAAACTCTAGTAAAACAATAGCTTCACGGAGTAAGCTCGATTGTAAATGAGGACAAAAACAAAGGCCATAGACCTCAGCTTTGTAGATGGGTGGAGAGCAGCACCCCAAGGGGAATGACAGAGAGGTGCCAGGGGAGTCAGCATCGTAAAGAAGCTGCATCATTGGCAAAATGTTTGTCATGACAGCAGTGAACATCACTGGAAGGCAAGGCATTAGCAAACCTAAAAATGACATACAGAAATTATACTGAATTGCCCCCTCATTGATGATTTTGTGTGGTTGACTCCGTCATAAAGGCAGAAATTACCCATGTTAGTTTCTCACACTACAAGACATTTAGTCAAGTGGTCATACTGCCGTAAAATTCAAGTATAGGATAATGGAAAGGAGAAATTACACTGAATTCAAGATTGTTGTGATTTGTTTAACAAATGTTTGAATAAATACATTGATTGTTGCATTTTCTCTGCAACAAACTTGCTTCACTAAAATCTGAGTCAGGGTTATTGTTAACTGAAGATCAGGATAAGGCAGAAATTTTAAATGATTATTTTTCTTCAGTATTTATCAAAGAGAAACCTATAACAGGAGACATGAAATTCATTAATAAAAACTTACTAATACAAAGTGACTGGTTGACTCAGGACAAGGTTTTACAGAAATTAAACAATGTGAATGTTAATAAAGCCCCAGGGCCAGATGGAATTCACCCGCGAGTACTAAGAGAGCTATGTGTTGAAATATGTAAACCTCTGTTCTTAATCTTTCA
Organism: Leptobrachium leishanense; assembly: GCA_009667805.1. Classification (NCBI taxonomy): domain Eukaryota; kingdom Metazoa; phylum Chordata; class Amphibia; order Anura; family Megophryidae; genus Leptobrachium; species Leptobrachium leishanense. The sequence goes on from CM019066.1 coordinate 118,170,053, forward strand.
AGATTCTTTTCTTTCAGGAATAGTACCAGAGGATTGGAGAAAAGCTGACGTGATCCCTATATTTAAGAAAGGTTTAAAATTTGTGCCTGGGAATTATAGACCTGTGAGCTTAACATCTGTGGCTGGGAAAGTATTTGAGGGGTTACTAAGGGATAATATTCAGGAATTTATTGGGAGGTATAATGTAATTGGCAAAAATCAGCATGGTTTCATGAAACACAGATCATGTCAGACTAACCTAATTACGTTCTATGAGGAAGTAAGTAGAAGTATAGATCAGGGGGTCGCAGTGGATGTGATTTACTTAGATTTTGCCAAAGCTTTCGACACAGTTCCACACAAAAGGTTACTATTAAATTAAGAAAAAATGGTCTAGATGAAAATACTTGTTCTTGGATAGAAAACTGGCTAAAAGATAGGGTACAGAGAGTGGTCATAAATGGTACATTTTCAAGATGGACACCAGTGGTAAGTGTGTCCCTCAGGGGTCTGTTATAGGACCATACTATTCAATTTATTTATAAATGACCTTGAGATAGGCATTGAAAGTCATGTATCAGTGTTTGCAGATGACACAAAGCTAGGAAAAGTAATACAATGTGAGCAGGATGTTACTTCGCTGCAGAGGGATTTAGATATATTGGGGGACTGGGCACTTAAATGGCAGATGAGATTTAATCTAGATAAATGTAAAGTTATGCACTTTGGAGTGAAGAACACACAAGCAATTTATACCCTAAATGGTACGGAGTTAGGGAAATCCAAGCAGGAGAAGGATTTGGGAATAATCATAGACTTCAAACTAAGTAACAATGTGCAATGTCAAACAGCAGCCGCCAAGGCCAGCAAAGTACTGGCATGCATTAAAAGGGGAGTTCACTCACGGGATGAAAACATAATTTTGCCTCTGTATAAATCAATGGTCAGGCCGCACCTTGAATATGCCGTGCAATTTTGGGCACCTGTCTTAAAAAAAGATATTATATCGTTAGAAAAAGTGCAGAGACGGGCAACTAAATTAATAAGGGGGATGGAAGGGTTAAGTTATGAGGAAAGACTAACAAGCTTAAACCTGTTTAGTTTAGAGAAAGGCGCCTTAGAGGGGATCTGATAACCTTATATAAATATATACGGGGCCATTATCAACCATTGTCTGATAACTATTCATTAACAGGACTATACATAGGACAAGGGGTCATCCATTTAGACTGGAAGAAAGAAAATTTAGCTTAAAGCATAGGAAGGGTTATTTTACGGTGAGAACAATCAAGCTGTGGAATTCTCTGCCTGTTGAGGTGGTTGGGTCAGAGTCTGTACAGACTTTTAAAAACGACTGGATGACTTCCTGCAGACACAGAATATTAAGGGTTATAATATTTAATATGTGGGTAAAAGCTTCTTGATCCAAGGAGAAATCTGACTGCCATTCTGGGGTCAAGAAGGAATTTTTTCCCAGTATGTTGCATATTGGCAAGCATTCAGACTGGGTTTTTTGCCTTCTTTTGGATCAACAGCAGTAGGTTACGTGGGAGAGGCTGAACCCGATGGACGCATGTCTTTTTTCAGCCTATATAACTATGTAACTATCTATGTAACTCATAGGTTAAGAAAGATGAATTAAGAACACTAGACACACAGTAAATGAGAATGTCCTTACATCTCAATCTCACGGTTAGGGATCACTTTAATTTGTAGCAAATTTGCTTTTTATGTTGTGTCTCAACCTTATGAAGTAACAAAAAGAGAGATGGGATGACAGTGGATGTGGTGTATTCTGATAATTATTATTTTGTGAATTCATCAGGATATGCTTGTAAAAGAGAATAAGCAATGTTAAGGCCTACAAGATTTGGGTCAAACAATATTGCAAATAAATACATTTCGAGTGAATATAAATTTGAATCTCTAAAATAGTTTTTGATTTTAAAAGATTGATAATTATATTGATGTGTGTAACTTTATTTACCAAAAAGGATTCCATTAACTGGTTCATGCGCATCACTCTTACCATTACTTTTTTATATAGTTTTTTTCTCCCACGCTTTTAGATTTCCTGTTTAATTTCTTCCTGCTTATTTAACTTTTATTGCTTGTTACGGAACCCTAAATTACCTTCTTAACACACGGAGTTTCATCATGACTAATATTAGACAGCCAATAATTGGATTATTATTATCAACTTCCACAATGGTAGGTCTTTTTAACCCCAGGCACTTTTAGTTCATTCACATTTCTCAAGAGAGAGATAATGGAATTTGTGCTTTAATGCTTTCGCATGTAGGCAATGACACAAAGGGTTCTCCCCTCTACAAAATTTAATTTGCTATCAAATCAAAGAGATTCAAAATTTTACTCCTCTCCATCCCAATCTCAATTATTTTCAATGCTAATATAGATTTTCGGTCCTGTCATTTTGAAGAGATTAAGATGAACGGAGCTCTAATTCTGATCGAAACTGAGATTTTATCCCTTTTTCTACTTTCTTCAGCCACTGCTTGCCGTTGTTTCTCCTATTCTTACTTTACAATACTTCATATGGGAATTCTTCTTCTTAATATATTAAGACATTCTTACAATTTTTTTATATGGTCTCTTATACAAATTTTCTAAATTAATACCTTTTGTGCATTTCTGTCATGGCTTTTTGACATGTAATTTTATCTTAAACGCAGAATAAAACAAAAACTGAATAAAAAATAAATTTTAAAAAAAGAAAACTGAGCTTTTGGACTTTAGGGAGAGGATTTTCTCCTTCCTCTTGTAGCTCATTTCCTCTTCCTAGTTGATATTTTGTGACAACTAGCAAGTAGTTACACAATTCTCAAAGAAAACCAGCTACGACTATTCCCTTTATGGTTTGAATATGTAGTAAGTATTAAATTACATTATGATTAGCAGATTGCCTTTTTGAAAAAATAAAATAAACCACTTTAATATGTAGGGCATGACAGAAAATGTTCTCAATTATAAATTCAATTCCCTGTCAAATCAGATATCTAGATTTATTCATCCTCTATACTCCTATCTCCATACGCCAGACCTGAAGCTAGTTCATATCACCCACTGCCACAGCGCTTGCGTTTGGACTCTGCTGTCCCTCCCTCCCCATCCACCCACCCACCCAGTGCTGGTCTGAAATTTGTAGCTTACTTTCCAGCTGCTTCCACTTTGCAAATCACCCTAATTAACCCAAGGTTCTAGCCCTTCCCATGATATGTTAATCTGTATTTTTGTGTTTTGTTTTTAATATCTTGCATTTTATTACTTTGTATTTCTGTAACTGTAACCACTCAATGTTCTTGAACCCAGGACATACTTGAAAACGAGAGAAATCTCAATGTATCCTTCCTGGTAAAATCCTTTGCAAATAAATAAATAAATAAATACGCAACAGGAGTCTGCACATTAAGATTAGCAGACTCCCTTTTAGGAAGGTAATAATGTGTCTTCACGTAAAGATTAACACCACTTTTTTTGAAAATTAAAATATGGTAGAAACCTATATTTACTATGTATACAAATTTTTTGTTTGCTCTGTAATCTGCTTTCCAATTATATCTACATTTTAACTCTATACATTAACCTCCCTGGCATTACGATTCTGACATAATTTATGTCAGAATCGTTACAATTCTTTTCAACCCCCCAGCGGTATTAGTACGGCTCAGGGTTAACTTTCAGTGCTGAAAGCGGTATCCCCGAGCCCCACTCAGGGCTGTATACATTACCTGGCTCTGTGCTCCTTCGCTGTCCCCCACTGTCGCCTCCGGACGATCGTGATGTCACACTTCCTGGTTCCCTTCGCGTAAGAAGGGAACCAGGAAGCAAAATGCTGCGATCGCCGGAGGAGAATGCAATCGCGAGGGACAGCGAGGGAGCACAGGGCCAGGTAATGTATACAGCCCCGAGTGTGGCTCGGGGATACCGCTTTCAGCACTGAAAGTTAACCCTGAGCCGTACTAATACCGCTAGGGGGCTGAAAAGAATTGTAATGATTCTGATATAGAAATTATGTCAGAATCGTAATGCCAGGGAGGTTAATGTATAGAGTTAAAATATTAAAAAGTAGATATAATTGGAAAGCAGATTACCGAGCAAACAAAAAATGAGAATACATAGTAAATATAGGTTTCTACCATATTTTAATTTTGTAACCAGGAGGGTTACATCTCTCTCACCTTCTTTCGAATATATATAAATAAATAAATAAAAATATATGGGGAGAAACTGTTACCAAAATGTAATAAGGTAGCAGTCACCCAACTGTAGTAAACAGATTACCATGCTGCAGTCATAGTTTTAAAACCCAACTATCCAATCCAATCAAATCTAACTCTGAAAATGTGTGCACAGTGGTTAGATGTTGCGTCTCTAGTGTGAGAACCCATGAATAGCTGTTACCTAGCAGGTTTTTTAAATAATGCATTTCTCCCTTCTAAGCATTTCAATCCCAAACTCTTTTTATTAAAGATTACCAAAATATTGTTGGAAACAAGATGCGTACTTAATACTTAAATGTAGGGTAAACCAGTAATATAGCTAAAAGATTGCTATTGGGAGTCGAGTAAACATTTAACCCTTTCGCTGCTGAGGCTTTTCCCGCCCCTGTGCTGTAGTCATGTTTACCGGTTTTGCGCATCATGTTTAAACGTGTTTTGAAGGCTTATTTTAGTATATGACCCAGACATATTATATATCGTTCTTTCCGTCAGACTCGGCAGATTTATAATATGTCATTATTATATGTATACGTCATGACCTATCTGTATATTATAACAAAAAATGCAATAAAATATGATTTTTCAATAATTTACAACGTGTAAAGCGTTTTTTTTTCACATTTTAACATGCGAGCAATTGCGGTTATATTTTGTATGGGGTGCGCTTGTTAAAAGAATTAGAGATGGGGTCTCGTTACATTTTTTTGGGGGAAATTACACGATTTTTAACAAACGCACCGCATACAAAAATCGTTAGTGCAGCATCATTGTTCACATTATAATTGAAATGGAAACAATACTGCTGCATTAACAAACCAAAAAAAAGAAAAAACTTGTTTATTTTTTTTTTTATAATTTTTTTTTAAAATATATATATTTTTTTATTTTTAATTTTTGTTTTTACAAACTTTTTTCACATTCGTGTTTGGTATCGTTGGAACGGCCATGCTCTGGCCGATCCAACAATACCAAACTTTAACCCATAGCTGCCACGGATCGGGAGATAGGGGGTTCATTGGAACCCCCTATCTCCACCATTGGTGGCAGTTATGGGTTAACTCCAGGACTGGCGTCATCGTGCTATGCACGATGACGCCAGTCCTCAGGGGGAGTTCCCGGAGGCTTGGCCGACATCCAAGATGTCGGCCAGCTCCGGGAAAGGATCACGAACCGGCGCTTTTCAGTGCTGATTCGTGATCCGGCTCCCCAGGGGTTAATGCCAGGTACCATTTGGAAGGGCAGGCTGTGCCCTTCCAAACGGTGCCTGGGTTAACCCCCGCAACACCGCCGATCGGGAGGGAGAGAGGTCCGAAGGACCTCCCCCCTCCCTTTCAGGCGCCTCCTCCGCACATGCGGGGGGGCGCCTGAATTAGGTGTCATCGCGCCGCCGCGATGACACCTAATTACTCCGGCGGCGGTTCCGGATGCTGGGCTAACATCGAGGATGTCAGCCCGCACCGGGGGAGCCAGCGATCGGCCGGAACCCGGCCGAACGCTGACCCCAAAGACAGGACGCGCTCAGCGCGTCCACCGCATGGAACGTGACATGCGGTTGGACGCACTGAGCGCGTCCGCCGCAGCGAAGTGGTTAAAAAACATATTTTCAATTTTAATTTTCTGTTTATCCTTTACAGAAATATTGCTGGGATGAAAGTTTCTAAACTCTAGATGATGTCCCCGGTCTTACACAATTTCACTTGGGGTCTGCATTACTAGCAGACAGGAAGATTGTCACATTTAGTGTATTCGACACAAAGGTCAAAGATAATAAAAGGATCAGATATCCTGCTTATAGGGATTTGATCATTCCAAAAAATACCAATAGGATATAAAGTTATAATCTGTATTTTTGTAGGCGAAACGCGCGTCGGGTGCGTTTTAAACAAGGAATCAAATCCAAAATTTCCCTAAAAAATGTAGCTACTTCTGATGATTTTTTTTTTGTACCTCGGCATTCTGCTTCTGTCTATCTTGGTGCTTTGATGCACGGGGGTGCCGTTTGGTGGTAAATTCTGTTGTAAGAAAAAGGGAATGCTTCTGTTTGGACTATGCCCCTTTCTTTAAACCTTATAATTTAGCGTGATATATATATACATATATGGTCTATATTCCTTGCTCCTTTTCCTACTACTATTCCTTATTTTGGACTTATTTCTCAGTATTTGGTGCACATATTAAGTACCATTTTTTTCTACAAGGAATGTGAAGGATTAATGCATCATTTCTATTTATTGAATATACAGGTAGTAGGTTCTCTATTTTAATTCACATGGCTGTGTGTATCATGATCAAATTTCAACCTTATGGCACAGAGTTTCAATAAAAGTTTTTCGTTTATTTATTGTCACTTTTTGAATGTGTGATCCAAAGGATTGGCTCAGTGGATCAGCTGCAACTTTAAACTGTATGTGGCATAATGCCTGCATATGGAGGTTTCAGTAACGCATTGTATCTGTACTGTACTTAGATTTTAGAAATTATAAAAATCTGAATCTTATCTCTGTAGAGTAACGACTAACTTCAGGGCTTCCCCTATAATCTCTCATATCCCTCGCTCTTGTATTGCAGCAGTAAAGTATGAACATTTTATTTTCTTGAAGGTGGGGGCTGCTTTTTAAAGCTTCTTAACAGTAATACAGGGTAACAAGACAGAAGTCTCAGGGAATTTCATTTCTCCACAGTGAGAACACTAATATTGCTTTAAAAAGATATGCAAAATGGTTATATTTCTGCCAACATTCCATTTTTCATTGTATTACAAAGCAAAATAGTATATACAGGTTCTGGAAGCAAAAGAGTTTCCTAGATGTACTCACACATTAAATAAGCATAAATCTATCTAAAGTACTACATACATATAATAATAATTGCGCCAAAGCAAACATCAGCACTTCTGAATATTTTTACAAGATCAGAAAAGCCATATATATAAACCTCATAAAAAGTTCATATGTGAAAATTACGAGTCAGTTCAAAGAAACATAAAATATACATGCAGCTTTTAGACAAGCACAATGCACAAAACACATTACAAAAAGATGGTGTGCGGCATTAATGTATAATACAGTAAGACAAGAAAATAAAACTTTATATAGTATTCCACCGGCAATAGGTTCCATCCCTGAATTCAAATCTGGGGGTAACAATGTTAAACGACTCCAAGACTTCATGCAATTTTATTCATGCATCATTACACGGAAGGACTAAACAACATTTCACCCGCTCTGAAATGATGCACCAATAAATGACCTTAAAAGTGGATGGTAGCCTTGGAGTACTTTTACATGGCTGGACTTTAAAGTGGGGGTCCACAGTCTAATATTTGCTTCATTTTTTGGGGAGTGCTCTCTCACATATTCAGAACTGGACATTTAAAGGGACACTACCACCATAAAATGAAATGTCCTTATTGTGTTTATTGTATGTTGCTGATCTCTTACAGGTGCTTAGTTTTTCTCTTGCTTATTTAGTTAAGAAAATGGGTGCATCCATTTTCTGATCTTTTGTGTTGTAAACTGCCCCCCCCTCCCAGTATCTTCACCTCACTTTGTCCTCGCTGTGTGGTATTGGCCATATATTGGTGTCTATTGGTTGTTCACGTTCTCAAATAATTGTATTGTGTGAAATGTATTCAAAGGACATCGCCTTATCTAAACATTCGCTCCTTCACCTCAATAATCTACAGTGTTTAAACAGATAACTAAGAGTCACAAAGCAAAGTTTTTGGTAAATGTTGCATCATGGGAAAAATACACAAACAGGAAACGAGTTCAAAATCTTTTTACATGCAAGTACTTCAAACAAAGAAAAAGAAACAGCAGCATGTGTTTTATAATGTGGTTCTATTTGCAATGCACGAGTAATCTATTTACAGCTTATGTAAGTGGTAGTGTCACTTTATTTTTTTTTTGTGTAAAATATTTTTATTGGCAAAGTATAAAATACAAGTCGCATAAGAGACAATATTGTCACAATAATGTAGAATACAATCAAAGTGCCTCTTGGTCACAGACAGTGCCGGAATTTTATAATATAACAACAAATAACAAATTCTAAATTAACTCTAACGAACTAAAAAGGTGATCATCGTATCCTTAAATAAACAGCAGTAAAGCTAGTACCAGAATGGTATGTCAAGACAACACAGCCCAGGCTCGGATCTGAATTCACCTCTGACCCACCATAACCGGTCGATTATCTTACGAGACCTCTTGTTCCTCCACCGGTGACCTGTCTGATACCGTTATTGAGCGAAGGTTCGAGGACCATGGACGCCAGATCGCATAGAATTCCTCATATTTACCCAAACTATTGTAGTACGCTTCTTCTAGAGCTCTGACCCCCTCCACCCTCAGAACCCAATCCCTGACGTTGGGTGCACATTCCCTCCTCCAATATAACAGAATCAGTGCACTCGCTGCGGTTAACAAAATTGCCAGAAGCGAGTTTTTAAAGGAGGGCATCGAAAAGGGCAGTACATTAAGCAAATAGGCAGAGGGAGTAAATTCCACTTCCAGGCCCCCTAAACGCAATATCTCGTGTGCAACGTCTGACCAGAAGTTTTGAATTTTCGGGCAAGTCCACCATATGTGGACATAGTTACTTCTGGCCACTTTACACCTCCAACAGATATCAGGCAACAATGGATCCATAGCATGTAAAACAGACGGGGTAAGATACCATCTCATAAACAATTTACAATTCGATTCACGAAGCGCCTGACTTCTGGACGCAAAGTATGTAAGTTCGAAAGCCCTGGACCATTCCTCAGCCGAAATATCTACTCCTAAATCTGTTTCCCACATAAGTAGCAACGGAGAATCAATTTTATAGGCCCCTCTCATTATGTATGAATAAAGATTCGAGACAATATGTCCGTATCTATTCTTATCGGTACAGAAGGTCTCAAAGGGGGCCAATGGAGGCAACCCCTCTGTCAACCACGTAGTAGAGCGAATAAAGTGACTTAGTTGGGCATATTAGAACTTCACCATAGACTTGTTCGCTATTTCTGGGGCCACCAATCGGTCCAGGGGGAGCAATCTGTCGTCTTCCACTACTGCTTCTAGCGGTATATACGGTTTTGGTAGTAACCCATCCAAAAATGTCGGGGTCAGTCCCGGTGGGAACAGGGGATTGTGAGTCAAGGGTGTCAGGCGGGAAGTCAGTGTAGTCAGTCCTAATGCCACTCCATGTTTCCTCCACAGCCTTAGCAGTGTGCCCAGCAGCGGGTGTGACCGAATCCCCAGGTTTGCCAGCGGTGCCAACTGCCAGGGCAAGGAGGACAATGGCCAAGTAATTCCTGCCTGTAACACATTTTCCCAAAGCTTACCCATCGTTCTTTTTGCCAAGCCGTATAGTATAGAAAAAAACGCTGCTAGATAGTAAAAATAAGCATGGGGCAAGCCCAGACCACCCCTTCCTACCGGTCTTGTCAATTCACTGTAAGATATCCTCGCCCTCTTCCCCCTCCAAACATAGCCTGTAAATGTCTGTCGCAAATCAGAGAAAAATGTCTGAGGTACAGTAATAGGTAGGGTTTGGAACAAATACAACAGTCGAGGTAATACATTCATCCGAAGACATTGATCCTTCCCAACCATGAAATATGGGGTAAGTTCCAGTTACATAAGTCCCCCTTGATCTGTTGCAACAGAGAAACGTAATTCAACTGAAATAATTTGTCTAGTTCCGACGATAAGCGTATTCCTAAATATTTAAGTCCCTCCGGAACCCACCGCATTCCATAGGTATGACGAATACTCTCAGTCACGACTCGTGAAAGGTTTACCCCTAAAAACTCACTCTTCAGCACGTTAATTTTATATCCCGAGAAAGCTGCGAACGCATCTAATTCCGCCATCAAAGCCGACACCGATGAAAGGGGATCCGTCAAGGTGAACAGCAGGTCATCCGCAAATGCGGCCACCTAGAGCTCCTGTCCCGGAACAGTTACTCCTCGAATCGCCGGATTATCTCTAATCGCCTGCAATAGGGGTTCCAGATACAGCAGGAACAGGAGAGGGGACAGAGGGCACCCCTGTCGAGTCCCATTATCTATCGTCAACGGAGTTGATTGTCTGCCATTAACCTGCACTCGTGCCTGAGGGCAGTCATACAGCGCCCGCAACCACGAACACCATCGATCACCAAAACCCATCCTCTCCAACATCCGAAAAAGATAAGACCAGGCCACTCGGTCAAACGCTTTTTCAGCGTCAACCAAGAGGACTAACAAAGGCTGATCCATCCTGGAAGCATGATGGATGAGGGAGACGGTACGAATAGTATTATCACGGGCTTCCCTGCCTGGTACAAAGCCCGTCTGGTCTCGGTGAATCACTGAAGTCAGGAGAGGCTTAAGTCATAAAGCCAGTATTTTTGTAAACAATTTTAACCACTTCAATGCGGAGGACGCGCTCAGCGCGTCCTCCGCATGGCTGCTGGTATGCGGAGGACGCTCGGAGCACGTCCTCCCTTTGGGGCCAGCGTTCGGCCGGGTTCCGGCCGATCGCTGGCCCCCCCGGTGCGGGCTGACATCCTCGATGTCAGCCCAGCATCTGAAACCGCAGCCGCTGAAATTAGGTGTCATCGCGGCAGCGCGATGACACCTAATTCAGGCGCCCCCCCGCATGTGCGGAGGAGGCGCCTGAAAGGGAGGGGGGGAGGTCCTTCGGACCTCTCTCCCTCCCGATCAGCGGCGTTGCGGGGGTTAACCCAGGCACCATTTGGAAGGGCACAGCCTGCCCTTCCAAATGGTGCCTGGCATTAACCCCTGGGGAGCTGGATCGCGAATCGGCGCTGAAAACCGCCGGTTCGTGATCCTTTCCCGGAGCTGGCCGACATCTTGGATGTCGGCCAAGCCTCCGGGAACTCCCCCTGAGGACTGGCATCATCGTGCATAGCACGATGACGCCAGTCCTAGAGTTAACCCCTAACTGCCACCAACGGTGGAGTTAGGGAGTTCCAATGAACTCCCTATCTCCCGATCCGTGGCAGCTAGGGGTTAAAGTTTGGTATGGTTGGATCGGCCAGAGCATGGCCGTTCCAACGGTACCAAACTCGAATGTGAAAAAGTTTTTTAAAAAAAATCAAATTAAAATTAAAAATAAAAATATATTTTAAAAAAAATATAAAAAAAAACAAACATTTTTTTTTCTTTTTTTTGGTTCGTTAATGCAGCAATATTGTTCCATTTCAATTATAATGTGAACAATGATGCTGCACTAAGGATTTTTGTATGCGGTGCGTTTGTTAAAAATCGCGTAATTTTCCCAAAAAAAAATGTAACGAGACCCCATCTCTAATTTTTTAAACAAGCGCACCCCATACAAAATATAACCGCAATTGCTCGCATGTTAAAATGTGAAAAAAAACACTTTACACGTTGTAAATTATTGAAAATACATATTTTATTGCATTTTTTGTTATAATATACAGACATGACATAACGTATACATATAATAATGACATATTATGAATCTACCGAGTCTGACGGAAAGTACGATATATAATATGTCTGGGTAATATACTAAAATAAGCCTTCAAAACACGTTTAAACATGATGAGCAAAACCGGTAAAAATGACCTCAGCACAGAGGTGTGAAAAGCCTCAGCAGCGAAAGGGCTAGGTCAACGTTTATTAAAGATATGGGTCTATAATTAGCGCAATCTAACGGGTCTCTATCCGGTTTCGGTATCACAGAGATAGAGGCGAGGAGCGTCGCAGGTGGAATAGGAAAGGTATCCGAAATAGAGTTAAAAGCTTTAACAAATCTAGGGCCCAGAATAGACCTGAAAGTCCTATAATATAGCACCGTAAACCCGTCAGGGCCCGGGCTCTTACCCAAGGGCGTTAATTTTAAAGCCTCCGTAAATTCCTCTAATGTAAGCGGGTTATCTAATTATCGGCTAACATTACGCGGTACAGTAGTTTTAATCATCTTAGCCAAAAACGAGTCCACTATATGTTCAAGGACCCTACTCTTATCCATATTATATAAAGTTTGGTAATAAGCATGGAAGGCTTCCGCAATGTCTCGGGTCGTATTGACCTCGGATCCCGTGCTAGTACGCAGCTTCGGGATAAAAGTAGCTTGATATCGTTTCTTCAAAGCACGTGCAAGTAGCCTTCCACATTTATTCCCTTGGGTGTAGTAAGCATATTTCGTCAGTGTAAGGGCCCGCGCCACCTGTGCATTCGTTAATTTAGCTAAGTCAGCTCTTAAGAGAACTAATCATCGGAATGATTCAGGATCGAGGTCAGATTTATGCGTCAGTTCTAAGGTTGTGATCTCCCTCAGTAATTCCTCCGTTCTGGCAGTCCTTTCCTTCTTGCACCTGGAGCCCAACTGGATAAAAGCACCTCTTAACACACACTTGTAAGCCTCCCAAACCGTCGCGGGTGTTACATCATCCGTGTCATTTTCAAGGAAGTAATTCTCTGAGGAGGCAGTCACCTCCGCTCGCATCATGGGATCAGAAAGCAATGACTCATTCAAATGCCAGGCATTCTCCGTTCTCACTAAATTAGGTAGGGCTAAAGATAACAGAAGGGGTGCATGGTCCGACCATGTGATGGGTCATATTTTGCAACTGCGTACCATTTCCAAAGCCCTATGTTCCACAAAAAAATTGTCTATTCTAGAATACTTCTTAAAGGCATGTGAATAAAACGTGTAGCCCTTTACTGCTGGATTACTGAGACGCCAACAATCCATCAGACGGTCCGCTGACAAGAGTTTACGAAATTGGACCCGTAGAGAGGGAACAGACGATCCCCCACCCTGGACACAATCTGCCGGCATATCTAACGAAACATTGCATTCACGCCCTAAGACCACAAAACCTTCCTGAAACTCGGACAAACGTCGTAACACTTTTCAGAGACATTTGGTTTGCAAGCGGTTCGGCAGGTAAACATTTACAAAAGTTAACTTAGTATTGCCCAACATCCCTTTAACCATCAAAAATCGACCTTGCGGGTCAGTTACCACATCTTGCAGAGTGAGGCTAGGGTCAGACTGAGGCAGTGCGAACGCGCGTTCTGGCGCACATAATCACGGCCGCACTAGCAGCAGATGACGGGCAATGACAGCCAATATACGAAGTACGGTCGCACAAAAGTCCGGCCGCGCAACGCAAGTGGAAAATGAACGCATTTTTTCGAGAACGTAAAACCGCTGGTACTGACGTACAGAGTGCGCTGCGGCCGCATAGCAGCGTGTGTGCGTGATTAGGAGATGTCAGACGCTGCTAGTGTGCGGCCAACATAACGTTCAAACAGCCGGATTTCCCTAGACTTCTTTTCACCCCATCGTCATGAAATACGTCCAGAATTGCGCATCGTCTGACCACTTAAGCGTATTCCGTGAAAAAATGCGTGCGCACGCATCGACGTACATTTTGACGGTGGCCGCAGAAAATGCGCTCATCTGTCCCTAGCCTAAAAGGCACATGTCACGCAAAAAGAATGGCAACCCCCCTAGATTTTGTCTCCCCAAAATTTCTAAAATAGCCCGTCGGATAGCGAGCATTGCGAAACCCTGGTGCGGAACCCTCTCTAAAATGTGTTTCCTGAACAAAAATAACATCACCTTTCAACCTCTGGAATTCTGCAAGAGCCTTTGAGCGTTTGGCAGGCATATTAAGACCTCGGACATTCAGAGAAATCAAATTTAAATTAGCCATTGAAACTAGTGAGAGAGGAGGGCGTCAGAGCCCGGGACCTGCCCATACCCCCTAGTAGCATAGCAAATAGTACGAGTGATCACCAAACAGAAAAATCTAAAAACAAACTACAATAACAACACGAAACATGAAAAAAATAGAGGTAGTGTAGACCTCTGATAGTGGGAAAACCCATCAGAGGACATAAAAAAAAAACACCACTCAGGAGGCGGCCGAGAAAGTCTCAGAATTTTCCAAAAATTCTGGGTGCCAAGCAAGAGTCTCATCCGACTGTCTCGTTTGCCGGACCCGAGCGCATTCAATCAAAAAAATTTGCAAGGGGGCAGAAAATATCAAAAAAGCGTATAAACTTTCAAATGACAATGGCAGCAAAAGCAAGGGCTTCCCTCACGGTTCTGGGTCTGGCTCAGAAGGGGTCGCTGCAGAGGGCTTGCCTTTACGTTTTTTTTTCACCTGTTGAGTCCAGCGGGGTCGCTGTGGGAAGGGTAGAGTGTCAGATGGCGACGGCGAACCATACCAGTCTGGGATGTCGACTTCTGGGAGTCCAAAAACACGCACAAAGTTCGGAATGTCCTCAGGACACGCAACAGAATGAACTTGGTTGTTATGCGTCACCTGTAAAGATAGTGGGAATCCCCATCGGTAAAGAATATCACGTTCCTGGAGCGCTTCAGTTAATGGTTTCAGAGCCCTCCGTGCCTGTAAAGTGGTCCAGGAAACATCTTGGAAGAAAAGTATCACTTGACCGTCCACTTTAATTTCCGAAGTTTTGCGTGCTGCTCGGAGAATTTCCTCTTTCAGTGTAAAATCTTGCAAGCGACAGATAATATCACGAGGTGCGTCATTTTTGATCCCCTCGGCCGCAGTGCACGGTGAGCTCTATCCAGAACTAATATTTCCTCTCCAGATCGACCCAGGATATCATTAAACAGACCACGGAGTAGCTCTTTAACATCTTCCTTGCCAGAGTCTGCTTCCGGGTAACCCTTTATGCGAAGATTGTTTCGTCTGCCTCTATTATCAACATCACTTTCAGTTACCCTTGGGCATGGGTTGTAACACTGATTGGCCAATAATGATTTATATTTAAATTATTAAATGCTCAAAAAAAAATGCAAGGATTCTTTAGAAAGTAACTGCCACATATTTTAGCTTTGTATACAGTAGGGATGTGCGTTTCGGGTTTCGGATTTCGGAATTTACACGAATTTTCCCGATCAGTGCATTCGGATTCGGACGATTTTCTGAAAATTTTCGGATCCGAAAACGGCAGATCCGAACAAATTTCCGAGCCGAAACAAAAACTTTTCGGAATTTTGAATGGACTAGAAATGTGTAAAATCGAAATTCATTTTCGTTCCATTCGTGATTTCGGCTCCATTCCTGATTTCGGTTCCATTTCAGTAATTTCGGACATCGTATTTTTCGGTTATATCGCTGATTCTGTAATTTTGTATCATTCCCATCTCAATGTATCCTTCCTGGAAAACCAGAGCAATCTCAATGTGTCTTTCCTGGGAAACCAGAGAAATCTCAATGTATCCTTTTTGTAAAACATGAGAAATCTCAATGTATCCTTCTTGTAAACCAGATAAATCTCAATGTATCTTTCTTGTAAAACATGAGAAATCTCAATGTATCCTTCCCGGGAAACCAGAGAAATCTCAATGTATCCTTCTTGTAAAACATGAGAAATCTCAATGTATCCTTCTTGAAAAACCAGAGAAATCTCAATGTATCCTTCCCGGGAAACCAGAGAAATCTCAATGTATCCTTCTTGTAAAACATGGGAAATCTCAATGTATCCTTCTTGTAAAACATGAGAAATCTCAATGTATCCTTCCCAGGAAACCAGAGAATTCTCAATGTATCCTTCTTGTAAGACATGAGAAATCTCAATGTATCCTTCCCAGGAAACCAGAGAAATCTCAATGTATCCTTCTTGTAAAACATGAGAAATCTCAATGTATCCTTCCCAGGAAACCAGAGAAATCTCAATGTATACTTCTTGTAAAACCAGAGAAATCTCAATGTATCCTTCTTGTAAAACCAGAGAAATCTCAATGTATCCTTCTTGTAAAACCATAGAAATCTCAATGTATCCTTCTTGTAAAACATGGGAAATCTCAATGTATCCTTCTTGTAAAACATGGGAAATCTCAATGTATCCTTCTTGTAAAACCCGAGAAATCTCAATGTATCCTTCTTGTAAAACATGGGAAATCTCAATGTATCCTTCTTGTAAAACATGAGAAATCTCAATGTATCCTTCCCAGGAAACCAGAGAAATCTCAATGTATACTTCTTGTAAAACCAGAGAAATCTCAATGTATCCTTCTTGTAAAACATGAGAAATTTCAATGTATCCTTGTAAAACCCGAGAAATCTCAATGTATCCTTCCCGGGAAACCAGAGAAATCTCAATGTATCCTTCTTGTTAAAGATGGGAAATCTCAATGTATCCTTCTTGTAAACCATGAGAAATCTCAATTTATGCTTCCCGGGAAACCAGAGAAATATCAATGTATCCTTCTTGTAAATCATGAGAAATCTCAATGTATTCTTCTTGTAAAACATGGGAAATCACAATGTATCCTTCTTGTAAAACATGAGAAATCTCAAATGGCAGAATTATCGTATTGGCAGAATTATCGTATCGGCAGAATTATCGTATCCGTAAAAACCACTAGTTTACATCAAAACGAATAGACACTTTGAAACGAGGAGAACAGATGTTCCGAAAAACACGAAAATTTCCGAAATCGCGAAAAAAAGTCGATACAAAAAAACGAACTGAACCGAAACTGAAATCGGTCGAAATGAAAATTTACAAAATCCGAACGAACCGAAGAAAAAAAAAATCGGTGCACAAGTCTAGTATACAGATAACAAAGATGATCCTAGTAACACACGGTGAAATTATATATTTATTTTTTTGCAAAGGATTTTACCAGGAAGGATACATTGAGATTTCTCTCGTTTTCAAGTATGTCCTGGGTTCAAGAACATTGCATTGTTACAGTCATTAACCCCTTAAGGACGCAGGGCGTACCATGCCGTCCTGCACCACGTGGGCTTTAATGCCGCAGGACGGCATGGTACGCCCCGCGGCGTTTGGAGCCCCTGCGCGCCGAAAAACGGCCCGCCTCCCTTCCCACAATGCCGATCGCTGGCTGGGGGTCTGCCTGACACCCGGGCAGACCCTCCCAGCTGGCGATCGGCATTCTGGGAAATGAGGCGGGCCGTTTCCCTCGTGGAATCGGCAAGCCTGCCAATCCGCGCCTGGAGCTGTCAGTTGCAGCGGTGACAAGCTGTCACCTCTGCAACTGTCAGAATGTCTCAGCCAATGATGTTGCATTGGCTGAGACATTGTCTCTGCCCCTTTCTCCTGCTCCTCATTGCGATATGAGGAGCAGAGAGAGAGAGACAGAGAAAGCAGAGCAGAGAGAAAAAAAAAAACAGGCACTACCTAAAACCCCAGGCACTGTACCCCACACCCCAGGCAGTGTACCCACACCCCAGGCAGTGTACCCCACCTGGCTGTACCCCACCTGGCTGTACCCCACCTGGCAGTGTACCCCACCTGGCACTGTACCCCACCTGGCAGTGTATCCCACCTGGCACTGTACCCCCACTGGCACTGTACCCACCTGGCACTGTACCCCCAGGCACCTACTGGCACTGTACCCCCCAGGCACTGTACCCCCCAGGCACTACCTACTGGCACTGTACCCTCCTGGCAGTGTACCCCACCTGGCAGTGTACCCCACCTGGCTTTACCCCACCTGGCACTGTACCCCACCTGGCAGTGTACCCCACCTGGCAGTGTATCCCACCTGGCACTGTACCCCCACTGGCACTGTACCCACCTGGCACTGTACCCCCCAGGCACCTACTGGCACTGTACCCCCCAGCCACTGTACCCCCCAGGCACTACTACTGGCACTGTACCCTCCTGGCAGTGTACCCCACCTGGCAGTGTACCCCACCTGGCACTGTACCCCACCTGGCACTGTACCCCACCTGGCAGTGTATCCCACCTGGCAGTGTATCCCACCTGGCACTGTACCCACCTGGCACTGTACCCCCCAGGCACCTACTGGCACTGTACCCCCCAGGCACTACCTACTGGCACTGTACCCTCCTGGCACAGTACCCCCTGGCTGAAAAAAAAAAACAGGCACAGTACCCCCTGGCTGAAAAAAAAAATCCCCAGGCACAGTACCCCCTGGCTGAAAAAAAAAACTGAAAAAAAACCCCAGGTACAGTACCTCCTGGCTGGCACTGTACTCTCCTGGCACAGTACCCCCTGGCTGAAAAAAATAACTGAAAAAAACCTGACTGGGAAAAAAACTGAAAAAAAACCCAGGCACTGTACCCCCTGGCCTGCAGTGTACCCCTGATTGAGAACCCGCATTGGCATACGACCCTTTGGCATTTCTGACTACCCGCATTGGCATACGACCCCCTGGCATTTCTGACTACCCGCATTGGCATACGACCCCTGGCATTTCTGACTACCCGCATTGGTATACGACCCCTGGCATTTCTGACTACCCACATTGGCATACGACCCCTGGCATTTCTGACTACCCGCATTGGCATACGACCCTTGGCATTCCTGACTACCCTTGTCTAGATAGATAGAAGTACCGGCCACTACAAGGACCGGAAGGGCTTAGTTTAGGTGTTCTAATATTTTATTTGTGTACTTGACCCCATCAGTTCCCCGACCTCCCATAAAAATGTCCTCCCGCTTTTATTCCCCAGAAGAGGCATATGAGATCCTGGCCGCCTCTGAGAGCGACGCTCTCGCCGACAGTGACACCCTCACAGCCTCTGATATAGAGCCCCTTAGTGAACCCTCCAGTGATGGTGACCCCCCACCATCTACTGGGAGGCACGAGAGCATTTGGGTACCCCCAAATATGGCTGCCCCAGAAATACCCCCATTTCTAGCGACTCCTGGCATCACAGTAAGGGTAGAGGACTGTGAGCCAGTGAGCTTTTTTAACCTGTTTATGTCGGACGATGTATTCGAGATGGTGGTTGAGCAAACCAACCTGTTTGCCAACCAGTATCTTGATGCGCATCCGGATTCACATCGCCACAGACGTAACAAGTGGCACCCAACGGATGTGATAGAGTTAAAAAAAATTGGGCTCTAACCCTCGTAATGGGAATAGTGAAGAAGCCAAGTATCCGGTCTTACTGGCACAAAAACCCCATCCTGGCTACTCCACTATTCCCAAGGGTTATGAAGAGGGAGAGATACGAAAATCTCATGCGATTCCTCCATTTTAATGACAACGCACTGTGCCCACCAAGAAACGACCCAATGCATGACCGCCTCTATAAAATTCGGCCCCTGATCAGTCTTATATCTGCCAAATTCACCGATAATTATGTTCCCGACCAAAATATATCTGTAGACGAGTCCCTTATGAAATTCAAAGGCAGACTGCTCTTCAAGCAGTATATCCCAAGCAAGCGATCCCGGTATGGCGTCAAATTTTATAAATTGTGTGAGTCCACAACAGGCTACACCTGGGCGTTTAGAATATACGAAGGAAAGATAGCCACCTTGACCCCCCAGGATGCCCCGATTGTATTGGCACCAGTGGAAAAATTGTGTGGGATCTGGTCTATCCCCTATTCAACAAGGGCTATCATTTATGGGTCGATAACTATTACACCAGTATCGACCTATTTAAAAATTTATATTGTTTTGAGACCCTTGCGTGTGGCACAGTGCGGAAGAATCGCAGAGGTTTTCCCCAAATCCTGACAGCAGGCAAAAAAAGTAGAGGCTCCTCTTCATCTCTACGTCAGGAAGAAGTGCTAGCCCTTCGGTTCACCGATAAGAAGGATGTATACATGTTATCTACAGTGCATGACGAAAGTACAGTGCCAGTGCCTGTGAGAGGGAGGACTGAGCCACTGGAAAAGCCGAAGTGCATTGTAGATTACAGCAAGTTTATGGGGGGAGTAGACTTGGCTGATCAATGTATACAGCCTTATCTGGTGAACCGAAAGACTAGGGCATGGTACAAGAAGATTGCCATCTATTTGACCGAGATAGCAATTTTCAATGCGTACGTGCTCTACAAGCAGGCAGCAGTACAAAAGCCATATCCCTTCCTAGAATTCATGCTTGAGATCATATCCCAACTTATCCTAACCCCGGCCCCCGTTACATCCGCTTTGGAATCAGGAGATCTCCAAAGATTAAGCGGCAGACACTTTCCTTCCCGAGTCCCTCCCACCCGCTGTAAAAAGTCCCCCCAGAAAAAGTGTCGTGTCTGCCGCAAGAAAGGAATCCGAAAGGATTCTAGTTATTATTGCCCTACCTGCCCATCTCTACCTGGCCTCTGCATAACCGAGTGCTTCAAAATTTATCATACCGAGCTAAATTACTAAATCCCCTTTTCTGCTTTGTCCCGATTACCCTTTGCTGCCTGTACCGACTCATTGGCTTGTTATACCGACTACCCTTTTTGCTGCCTGTACCGACTCATTGGCTTGTTATACCGACTACCCTTTGTTTGCTGCCTGTACCGACTCATTGGCTTGTTATACCGACTACTCTTGTTTGTTTGCTGCTACCGACTCATTGGCTTGTTAACCGACTACTCTTTGTTTGCTGCCTGTACCGACTCATTGGCTTGTTATAACGACTACTCTGACTTCTGGAATCCCCTGAATTTGGCCTGTCCCTGTTTACGTTAAGCCCAGCTATTCTAAAGTGGCTGCACCAAACAACTCAAAATACTAATTTAGAATCATTGGCGCGTCATCTTGGAGCAATATTCTTTCTTGGCGTGCCATGTTCTCTCAAAGTCGACATAAATCCTGAAAATCACTTGTCAAATTACCAAAAAACTAAATAAAAATGCTACATATGGGGTACCGTTGAATTCGTAACACATTGCCGAACACAAATATCAATGTTATAGGCCAGTAAAAGGTTGACCGAGCAGGATATTAGCAGCAAAATAACAGTTTTCGTGTAAAACAAATGCAAAACACAATCATGAAAACTAAGTGTGGCCAGGGTTTGTGACCAAGTGTCTACTATAAAAAACTGGACATACCCCATTTTCAACACTCTGGGTTGTCTACTTCTCAAAATGATATGCCATGATGGGGTACTTCTCAAACCTGGGCTGCCATACCCTCTCAAATTCAACCTAGGCCCAGAAAACCAATCTGGCAAACTCTACATTTGATCGTGTAACTTTCCAAAAAGCAAATTAAAAATGCTAAATGGAGGGTACCGTTGATCTCGTAACACATTGCCGACCACAAATATCAATGTTGTAGGCCAGTAAAAGGTTGACTGAGCATGATATTAGCAGCAAAATAACAGTTTTTGTGTGAAAAATGCAAAACACAAACCTGAAGACCAAGTTTGCGACTAAGTGACTACTATAAAAAAACAAAACGTACACCATTTGGAATAGCCTGGGTTGTCTACTTTTCAAAATGGTATGACATGTTGGGGTACTTTTCATACCTGGGCTGCCATAACCTCTCAAAGTCAACATAGGGCCAGGAAACCAATCTGGCAAATTTCAAGTTGTAAAACGTGAAATGGGCAAACTCTATATTTGACCCTGTAACTTTCCAAAACCTCCTAAAACCTCTACATGGGGGTACCGTTGAACTCGTAAGACCTTGCCGACAGAAATATCAATTTTTTAGGCCAGTAAAATGTCGAGGGAGCATGATATCATCGGTAAAATAACAGTTTTTGTGTGAAAAATGCAAAACACAAACATGAAGACCAAGTTTGCGACTAAGTGACTACTATAAAAAAACAAAACGTACACCATTTGGAATAGCCTGGGTTGTCTACTTTTCAAAATGGTATGACATGTTGGGGTACTTTTCATACCTGGGCTGCCATAACCTCTCAAATTCAACCTAGGCCCAGAAAACCAATCTGGCAAACTCTACATTTGATCGTGTAACTTTCCAAAAAGTAAATAAAAATGCAACATGGGGGGTACTGTTGAACTCGTAACACATTGCCGAATACAAATATCAATGTTATAGGCCAGTAAAAGGTTGACCGAGCAGGATATTAGCAGAAAATAACAGTTTTTGTGTAAAACAAATGCAAAACACAATCTTGAAAACTAAGTGTGGCCAGGGTTTGTGACCAAGTGGCTACTATACAAAACTGGACATACCCCATTTTCAACACTCTGGGTTGTCTACTTCTCAAAATGATATGCCATGTTGGGGTACTTTTCATACCTGGGCTGCCATACCCTCTCAAATTCAACCTAGGCCCAGCAAAACCAATCTGGCAAATTTCAAGTTGTAAAACCTGAAATGGGCAAACTCTACATTTGACCCTGTAACTTTCCAAAAAGTAAATAAAAATGCAACATGGGGGTACTGTTGAACTCGTAACACATTGCCGAACACAAATATCAATGTTATAGGCCAGTAAAAGGTTGACCGAGCAGGATATTAGCAGCAAAATAACAGTTTTCGTGTAAAACAAATGCAAAAAACACAATCATGAAAACTAAGTGTGGCCAGGGTTTGTGACCAAGTGTCTACTATAAAAAACTGGACATACCCCATTTTCAACACTCTGGGTTGTCTACTTCTCAAAATGATATGCCATGATGGGGTACTTCTCAAACCTGGGCTGCCATACCCTCTCAAATTCAACCTAGGCCCAGAAAACCAATCTGGCAAACTCTACATTTGATCGTGTAACTTTCCAAAAAGCAAATTAAAAATGCTAAATGGAGGGTACCGTTGATCTCGTAACACATTGCCGACCACAAATATCAATGTTGTAGGCCAGTAAAAGGTTGACTGAGCATGATATTAGCAACAAAATAACAGTTTTTGTGTGAAAAATGCAAAACACAAACCTGAAGACCAAGTTTGCGACTAAGTGACTACTATAAAAAAACAAAACGTACACCATTTGGAATAGCCTGGGTTGTCTACTTTTCAAAATGGTATGACATGTTGGGGTACTTTTCATACCTGGGCTGCCATAACCTCTCAAAGTCAACATAGGGCCAGGAAACCAATCTGGCAAATTTCAAGATGTAAAACGTGAAATGGGCAAACTCTATATTTGACCCTGTAACTTTCCAAAACCTCCTAAAACCTCTACATGGGGGGTACCGTTGAACTCGTAAGACCTTGCCGACCAGAAATATGAGTTTTTTAGGCCAGTAAAATGTCGAGGGAGCATGATATCATCGTAAAAGAACAGTTTTTGTGTGAAAAATGCAAAACACAAACATGAAGACCAAGTTTGCGACTAAGAGACTACTATAAAAAAACAAAACGTACACCATTTGGAATAGCCTGGGTTGTCTACTTTTCAAAATGGTATGACATGTTGGGGTACTTTTCATACCTGGGCTGCCATAACCTCTCAAAGTCAACATAGGGCCAGGAAACCAATCTGGCAAATTTCAAGATGTAAAACGTGAAATGGGCAAACTCTATATTTGACCCTGTAACTTTCCAAAACCTCCTAAAACCTCTACATGGGGGGTACCGTTGAACTCGTAAGACATTGCTGACCAGAAATATATGTATTTTATTTCATTTAATGCTAAGCGTACAATGTCATTCACACTAAAAATACAATGGAGAACTTTGAAAATTGCAAAATTTCCTTTTTTCTCATAGTTTTTAGTTTTTTTTTCATACTATATATATTTTATATATAAATCTTTGATGGAAGATGAAAGCCCTATTTCTCCTGAACAAAATGACATATAATAAGGGTGGGTACACTTAATATGTAAGAGGTAAATTATGGTTGAACAGCGAATAGCTGAAATTCTACTTTTAGAAGTGTTCAAAAGTGTTCCAAACTTGTAAAATTACTCCCGTCCTTAAGGGGTTAAAGAAATATAAAGTAATAAATGCAAGATATTAAAAACAAAACACAAATATACAGATTAACACAGAAAATATGTAGGAAATATATTCACTATGTTACATGTTTACAGGCGCATTCCGTATCGAGGTATATTATATTGGATCTCATGGTCTCCTTAACCCACTAAAATCTTTAGAAACTCGAAACTACTGACGTAGAAACAGGTGATATGAAAACATCAATATCTGTATGTAGGTTTTAAAAAAATTGCTTTTCTTTGTACAGGTTTAACAAACCTGAAAATCACAAAACATGCAATTCTGACAGTTATAAAAATACAGAAAGAATATAATCCTTTTCCTAGTAAAGGCAATGCATCTCAAGTATATGTGACCTAATAAATTACAAATATATCCATGTGCAATATAAATGATCAGAGCATTAGCACAATGTAGGGGGATCACTGTTGCTAGGATCCCTTTTGCACTTTAACAAAACAGCAATTGCTCATCCTGCTGCTGAAGCAACTCAAGCAGAATGCACTGTCACAGTTTAATTTTCTACAACCTTGCTCTTGTTAATGAACCACAAAGATCATAGTCCATCAGGGACATGCATAGTGCAGAAAACAAATATGCTTTGGCATATTTGGTGATTGCTCTGTAAAAGTGAAATAACCAAAATAATGTGCAATTAAAATTTGCAGCACTGGTTTATAGTACAAATATGAAGTACAATGCAAAAAAGGGGTTTAAGTACAGTTTTTTTATTATTTGACACAAATTATGGAATATAATCCTAAATTATTACTCAATCAACTACATGACAGTGGTGCCTCAGTTCTGATGCTTTGTACTCCATCTGCATGATAACACAGTCACTTATCAGATGGCTGTAGTTTCCCATTCTTGTTTGAAAAACTGAAAGTCTAATCCTTCAGCAACTTAAACTGCCATAAAAATAATGTGCATTTATATGCTTGTCAAATTATTATACATTGTAGTGGCTGTTTTACAAGCTGTGTTTTGAAACATCAAAATGTTCTCAAACAATAAAATGACTGCTTTTTACACCCTTACATTACTTTTCAGATTACCATATGTCAAATAATTTGATTGTGTTTTATTGACTTCTTATATATTTTAATGATTATACCATTTCTTTAGCAATTCTAAATGAAAGAAGGTGAATTGACTCAAATTAAACACGTTATAAAACATAATTTACATAAAATGGTGTTTAATACATTATTAATCATTTTTAAAGCGCCAGCATATTCTGCAGTGCTGTACAATGGGCACAGTATAGATAGGGTTACAATACATTGAACAACATTTTGACAAACCAGTACAGGAGGAAACGAGGGCCCTATATCCCCGAGGGAACTCACAATCTAGAAGGGTTGAGGGTGGTAACAGGAGGAGAGGACTGCAAGGTGAGAGTGATGGACTGCAAGGTGGGAATGATGTAGTGGTTGCGCCTGTGAGTCGGGTTGTAGGCGTTCCTAAATAGGAATGTCCTAAGGGAGTTTCACATATGAGATCAGCCCTCACCAAGTGAATTTCCTTGATGTGTCACTCGTGCGTCAAGGTGATAGGCTGGAACATAGCTTATATAAGAAGGAGACTGATCGAAACACGATTCTACTGGCTAACAGCTTTCACCCTCCTAAATTAATTGAATCCTTACCTATCTCACAATTTTTAAGAGTATTCCGTAACAATTCTGTACAGACGATACGCGATACTCAGATTCAGGAAATGTATGAGTGGTTTCTACAGCATGGTTACAGGGTACATGTGCAAGATTGGGTACTGGTGGCAGCAGAGAATACACTCTACGATCAGCAGGGCCCTGGTGTTAGGGAATCTCCCAAAATGAATAGACTTGTGTTTCCACAAACTTTTAACACTGAATCAGCAGCACTATCCAGATGTGTTAAACAAAATTGGAACATCATATTAACGGACAGGACACTGCCGACGAAGTTTGCAACTCCTCCCCTGATGTTATAAAAGGAATAAAAAGTTGAGGGATTTGGTCCACACGGACTAGTTCTCATTGTCACAACAAATTCATCCACAACATCCAGGATGCTATCAGTGCTTGGGTTGCACTACCTGCAAAGTCATGATCCCGGGGAGGGAATTTCAGCACCCACACAGTGGGAAAATCTATACAATCCGTCACCGAATTTGTTGTACAACTAAATTTGTTATCTACCGACTTACCTGTCTTTGTGAACTATGGTACATTGGTAAGACGAAAAATGCGCTACGTGAGAGGTTACGTAGGAAGCTCTCCTAGGAAGGGAGAGTCCGCAGCCAGTAGCGCAACATTTTCAAGAGCAGCAACATCCTCTCTCATCACTGCAGGTCATGGGGATTGATCATATATATACAAGTACCCCATCAATCTATCGGTCCCAAAACAATACATATTGATGGGGTAATTGTATTGAGATCCGTTGCATACAGAAATGTAAGTGGTCTGATGAAGAATGCAGCATGGACCGAGACCACAGGGAGATATCTGGGTGCTCTTGTAACTTTGCTCACCGCAGGTTCATATTTGTTTTTAGATTCACGGGTGAGTAGCATTGATGAAGCGTATCAACCCGCCGTGCGTCATTGAGTTGCACCTGTGGGAGGCGCATGCGCGTAAAGTGGACGCAAACGCTGTTTCAATGGGAGGGGTAAGTAATATGGTGTTCACAATTGTATAAATGTGTGTTTTGATGTATTTTTATATCCTGATGAAAGCCTCGAGGAGAGACTGAAAGATCAATACAATATG
Organism: Leptobrachium leishanense; assembly: GCA_009667805.1. Taxonomy (NCBI): domain Eukaryota; kingdom Metazoa; phylum Chordata; class Amphibia; order Anura; family Megophryidae; genus Leptobrachium; species Leptobrachium leishanense. The sequence goes on from CM019066.1 coordinate 118,196,630, forward strand.
AAGCAATAAAGCAACTTTAAATAGACCTGGAGTTGTTATTTTGTTTATATATATATATATATATATATATATATATATATCCCCATTTTACATCCACATTTGTTAAGGTAAATAGATTTTTTTGTATCTACCTGCCAAATAACTCTGAATTGTATTTTACAAGATTATAAAATGAAATTATATTCTAATATAACTTTGCCTAACTCCTTATACAGCTCTTAATAGTCCCTGATAAAACAAATAGATTTTTTGTATTAGATTACGTTTGCTGGAAGCCATGGAATCAAGTGGATGCTCCTTTCTAATCGCTTATTTCCATAATTGTTTTTAGAAAGCATATTGATTTTAATTCAAATATTTAAAAAGAATTAAAATATTGTATAGAATGTTGTACGTGTCCTAGTGCAATGTCCAAGTCAAAGGGATTGTGGATGCAATACAGACTATATTCTAAAAGAAAAAAATTATTCTATGCACGCACCACGAAAAGGGTTGGCACTAGTCCCGATTTTTTAGAAAAATTCAGCCTTACCAATGCTGCCAATTTTTTATTTTTAGAAAATGTTTTTTAATTTTTTTTAATTTAATGTGTAATTATTTGTACTCATTCAATGCATTTATGCCGATTGTTTTTACAAAAGTTCTGCAGTGCAATACTTTGACTTCATGAAATATTAATAGTATAATTACATTTAGATTTTTTTATTTCTGTGGGTTTTGTATATTTCAGAATATATAAATCTTGCAAAAACCCTTAACATGTTGCTATAATACCAAATAAATACATTTATATATTACAGTATGTTTTAGACCTAAGCTTTTCAAAGAGGACATTTGTTTTCAAATTTACAGACAATATTTTATGCATGTGCTGGCTTTCTAATTTACTTTACGTAATGGTAAGTCTTTAAGAACACTTGGAATGTAATTGAGTAATTGATTCAAATCATGGAGATTTGTACAGTTTGTCAATAGAACATTCTCAGCCGTACAGCACACATAGGTCAACCTTATATTTTCAAAGAGACTAACACTGATAGAAAAGTAAAACTGAAATTACTTTCTGAATAATTTAGGACAAAGAGAAGACTTGAAACTGCTTCATATTTTCCACAATGTGAAGACTGCCTTGTGATCGATAAATGCTGCACGCGTGGTCATTAACATTAAAGTTAAATACGTGGCATTATTATAATGTTTTTTCTTGTTAAATCACTAATTCTGATGAATACGCTTATATAAAAAAATAAAATATAGCACAATTCACATAATTCTTGCAATTAAACGTGCCATTAGAGTCAATCAGCAAAAGTAACGTATATTTATTTATAAGGGAATAAAATCAAAGAGGCTATAACATTTTTAAAATGTCTCTATTAAACCTAAGCTTTATTAACAACATTTTATTATTGAATTTACAATAAATTTTAGTTATATTTTAGTCACCTGTGTTGTTTTAGTTTCAGTCTTGTGATAGTTGACTAAATCTACAAAAGATTTATTCGGCTAAAATCGAATGGGTTTAAAGTGTCATGTGATTTTTAAGCAGGTCTCTAGAAATTCCAAACTCATACTCATCTGGAGTAAACCTCTAGTAACCGATTATATAATGTATGGCATTCATGTTTGAACATACAATATGTATTAGACGTATTAAAAAAAACCTGTATTGACTGTAATGCCATTGCACATGCTATCTGAATATAGAAAATTCAGCAGTTTTGTTACTTGATACTTGTTTTCATAATTAGCTGAACACATCTGCAATCTTTTCCATAGTGAGCACACACACCTCCCTTCTACACATAGAATAAATTGGAATTAATGTCTATTTACAATTAGTCCCTCCCTAACAATTTCCTCTAGTTTTTATAAGCCAACGAAAATGGCAATAGATTTTTGGCATAGTTTTTGTAATCATAATTTTTTTAGTTATAGTCGACTAAGGGCTATATTACAATCCTAGCGTTAAAACGCTGGATTACAATGCAGGCGCAAAAAATGTTGCCTGCATTGTTACTGCGCGTTAACCCCCGGGATGCTCGCAGCAGCGCTGAGCACAGCCACAAGCATCCACTCGATGGAGTCCATAAGACTTTTAGCTAACCACAGCCAGACGTTAATCAGCGCTAGTAGATTGTAATACTAACGCTGATTAACACTTTGTGCTCCCTATACTTAACATGGGGAGCGCAAAGTACAGTAACCTCGCGCTGAAAAGCGCAAGGTACCAAACGCAAACGGGTTACTTAACCCGCTTGCGTTTGGATCGTAATATGCGCTAGACACCGCAGTTAACGTTAATGCTCACGCAAGTGAGCGTTAACGTCAGGAATGTAATGTGGCCCTAAGTCTTTGACAAAAACTATTAGTTGGGGAAATGAACACTTCTACTATACATTCAAAAAAAATATAGCGCACAATCCCACTGCGATCATGATAGCACATGTGCCTGAAAAAACTTTTAGTATACCTCTGAGTGCCTGATCTAAAACAGAGATGAGTTCTCAGTTATTATAATATTATTATCATTTACGTGCAACAAATTCGCAGCTCTTTAGAAGATCAGTGTACAAGGAGTAAACATTAGGAATCAACATTAGAATACCCCACATGGATGACCTTGCAATCTTTGAGTTATACAAGTATTTTGTGAGGTAGGCGCATCCATATCGTTAGGTGTTTTGATCAAGGACACTCGTTGGTGGCATCTTCTGAGTGGGATCAGGTCGTCTTTCCATGATTGTAGAGCAGCAACCTGGTGGTTAGGTTGTGCCCGCTTCTCGTAATGTCGAAACGTCTCCGGAGTTGTATTGGAGGGATGTGCTGAATAGTATTTTGACTTGCTTCTCCGCAGTCCAGACTGTCCACAGAAGGGTAGAAACATTACCTCTGGACTCCACAGCTGATATTGTGTTGTAGGCAAGTATGTACCGTTAGGTGTCTTGCCCAAGGACACATACTGGAGAGGTGCTCTGGCTGGGATTCGAACCTGGGTCTTCACGGTTATAGAGCAGTAATGATACCGCTACTCCATCCGGCTGGGAAAAAAATAAATAGATTCAGTAAGACTTTCTGCATTGAATGAGAACCCAGAGGTCCTCCATTATAAAAGAAAAGGAGCTAAAATTCTAAATCAAGTTAGAGGATTTAAGGAACACTCTACTGTAAAGTAGGGTGTCCACATTTTTGGCCTCAAATAATTTAGTAGAGGTTTTGCTATGCCGATAATGTTCCTTCATGATGTTCTTGTATCACACAGAAAACGTATGCATTGTGGATATCCCTGACTTTTGTAACTTTTTTTGGCTAATCATGAGAAAGTAAATTAAACACAGAGAACTATCTAAACTCAGGAATGAGCAAGAGTGTCCAATGTCACATATATTCTACACAGATCTTTTTGGTTAAATCTGCTTATTGGCCAGGTCAGAATACATTATTATTACCCTTTATTTATATAGAGCCACAGAATCCACAGTGCTTTACAAGATGGATACAATCTTAGTATATAAGGGGTTGATACATTAGAATACCACACAAGGCTGGTATGATTCGATTCAGAGGTACCCTGTTCCCAAGAAAACATACAATCTATATGAGACGTATAATTAATTTGTGAGGTAGGTGCATCCATATCATTAGGTGTCTTGCCAAAGGACACTTGCTGGTGAGGTCTTGGGCTGGTTAGTGGGATCAGAGTATGATTTCCATGATTGTAGAGCATCAACCTGGTGGTGAGGTTGAACCTGCTTCTTGTTAAGTTGAGCCTTGCTTGTCCACAGTTCTGGAGGAGTGATGTGTTGATCGGCATTTGAACTTGCTTCTCCGTGGTTGAAGAGCAGAGACATTGCTCAAGGAAAATTACTGGAGTGGTGCTCTGGCTGGGATTTGAACCTGGGTATTCCTGAATATAGAGGTGATTGACAGAATGTTTGGCTACATAACTACAGAAAGAAGACAAGTTAGGAAAACCAACAATCATTGAGGCATATTTGCAAAAAGACTCAAAGTGCTAGACATAGTCCAGACATTACAAACAGATCAGATAAACCCTCAAGTGGGAGAGAACAAGGGAGGAGGGGGGGTGTACTTTCACCGGATGACAGAGTGGTCTTGGCAGGAAAGCCAGGGAAGGAAGGACATCATGAGGTAAGGGCGGGGAATCCCAAGGTTTGCAATAGATACCGTGAGCTGTTTCCAAAAGCCCTACGTAACTTATCTTGGAGAGCACCACACAATTGTCGCATAAAAGAACTCCATGTTGTAAAAAAATGTTTTCATCCCCTTTTCTTTATCTAGTGAGGCTTCTATCCAATTATAATGGAAAATGGCTTAAAAATGGAAAGAGGTTATCACAATAGTCGGCAGAGCTCAATAATCTACATAGATATTTTTATGTTAACCAAGGCCCCAATACAGATTGATTTCCAAATTAATAAATTGCTATCTACAAAGAAGTCACTTCATAATTTGTGAATAAGGCCACATTTGACACTCATTGTAGCATCCTAGCTAAATGTTTACCACCTTGGATTTAGCTACAGAAGCAAATATTCGTGAGTTTATAAACATTTTTTATTTTGACTTCCTGTAGTAATTCTTAAAAGTCTATCCAGTTGTATAATTTTCTATTATGTAACTAAACATAGTTCTATTTCTTCTTGATGGATAGATATGGCCTTTAAATCTAGAAATATTATTTTCCCAAGGCTGTGAATGATGCTAAGTGAGCTTATGGCATTCTACTGTCTTGCCAGTATGATTTATGATGCACATTTCTTGGGAATTATACATTTTTCTCAACACAATGTTTGTAATGTGTTGCTATCCTAGATCTCTATTGTGAGGTTGAGTTTAGAATACCTTTAAATAAATGCTTTAGTTTAACCCTTTCACTGATGCACTTTTTGTAGAAAGAATATTAGCATAACATTAAATTGTAACATGGGGTGCAATTACATTTGGGGTAAAATAGCAATTTTGCATAAAGACGTTTATGATGATATACTTAAAAGATTAAAATATAGTAAATTTACTCATTTAAATGTTTTATCTATTTATTATTTACAGAAATATTACTGGGCTGTAAAGTATAAAACTTTATGGTATCCCTTATCTTACACTATTTCAACTGGGGCTTCATTATTAGCATACAGGCAGGAATGGCCTTTGTGATGAATACAGTGAATGTGAAAGAGATAATAAAAATGGTCAAATCTCCTGCTTATGGGGATTTGCAGTGATCAAAATGATATTAGCAATGCAGCTTCCAAAAAAAAAATACAAATGGAATAGAAAAAAATCAGATTGAAGGAATACTGCCTGCATGATAATTACACTAAAACCTTGTAAGTGTACTATATAGAGATTTTCAGCCATTATAACCCTCCTGAATCCTATCCCTTCACAGTAGTGTGTAACCTACTTTAACGGCTGGGTGGAGTAGAGATAACATTACTGCTCTATAACCGTGGAGACGCAGGTTTGAATCCCAGCAAGAGTACCTCTCCAGTAAGTGTCCTTGGGCAAGACACCTAACGGTACATACTCGCCACCCAGGACATACTTGAAAATGAGAAATCTCAGTGTATCCTTCCTGGTAAAATACTTTAAAAAAAACAAAAATAAATAAAAAACCTCAGTTCTCCCTGTATTCTGCTTCTGATTATTGCAATGCAGCAGTATAGATTATTTAGCTCAACCCCAAGTCCCCACTGTGTCCAACTAACCCCACAAAAATAAACATAAAAAAGACCCCTCTATAAAACTAATACATTTTAAATGGGCTATCCCCCTACCCTCCATAACCTGAATCTAATAACACCAAAGCATACCTACTGCTCCATGTCATAAGTAAAAGTAAAGTTTCTAAAAAGTAACGCTGACTCCAACCCTAATCAATGGCGTTATTGGTTAGCGGTTAGAGATATTAGTTATGGGGATTAGGGTTGTGGTACAATTATGACTAAGGGTAATGTAGGGTTAGGATTATGGGCACTTGAATAACAGTTGATGCATCAATGTTAATAATGAGTCTAAGCTATCCTAAATGTTCCAAATGGACTGAATTTCTAATATATAGAACATTGGGCTGCTAAACTCTTGATGAAATTTCCATATAAACTCTTGATGCACAACAAAAGAGACCAAACACAACAAACTTTACAGTTTGTGAGTTGACACGCCATGAGAGTTCTTTGAGGAACAACTCCCTTGTCGATTACACGTTGAGTTAGAGTTACAGGGACTACAATGACCTGATGACCTAGCAAAGAGAATTGAGAATATATCCCGAAAAGCTGATTAGAAAGTTTACACACCACCTTGTTCTATTTATTAAAGGTGTAATTTACCTTTTATGTAGGTTATGTGTTAGGCTTGGTTTACATTATAATTTTAGTGCTATCATTTCTTAAGTATAACATAATCTCATATATGTAGAGGTCCTGTTAATACTATATAGGAATCACTTAGATATTTGGGAGATGGAATTGTAATCCTGATTCCTGACACTAAATCGTTCTATGTTTAGGATTGTTCCCCAATACGATGTTTATAATATCATATATATATATATATATATATAGAGAATGAACAAAAAGGTCTTTGCACTCACGGTTCACAGTGAAGTTCCTCTCACACCCGGTGCTTTAGCAAAGGCTGAACTTGGTACAGATAGCAAGGATGCAAGCACTCATGGGATTGGCAGAAAAAGTTTTCTTTAATGAATCCAAAAAGGTCAACGTTTCGGCTCTTTACAGAGCCTTCATCAGGACAACTATACATACAACCCAATCCTGTGTCCATATATATGGACACTCCAATTAAACAACAATCGCCAGCCCCCTCCCACTGAAATCATCCTCCAACCAGTGATGAGAAAACGTCCACAATCCCAACAACATGTGTGCAAGGAAATTAGCACTAAGCGCCCACAATTAGTGTCAGACAGACAAGCATCAGTCTCTTAACGACCTAATAATGCACCATCTGATGTTTCATTTCAAGCGCCAGCAGGGCATTCTTACCCCCGCCACTTCAAACTCTTGCAACAAACCAGGTGAAGGAGATTGATCTCCAGACGTCTCTGATCCCGGAAACCACCACGAGTACCTGTCGGCGCTCTGCGCCGTATAAGCACGCCGGATCGGTTGCCTAGGCAACCACAGCGTGTTGCCTCGGACGTAACCAAGAAACACTTGGCTCGGTCCCGCCCCCTCTCAGACTCGTGGTTGAACAGGATAATCTACAGGGGAGGGAGAAAAACATTACCCTCCTTAAAAACAAATGTAAAAGTACAAGCAACGACTAATGTGTGCACGCAGCAGATGGCTCAGGCCGGCACAGATTGATTATTAAACCCCACATTAGGAACTACCCTGCCGATAATATCAGTATATAGATTGATTTTAGATTTTGGATTTTTACTTCTTAATTTTTAATTTTGACATTTTTACAATATTTATAAAAAGGCCAGGAGGGAGTTTCTTTCATTCAACCCCGAGGGAAAACGGTGTCCAAGCGATGAATCCATCTTGCTTCTCTCTGAAGGAGAATCAAAGCTCGATCTCCCCCCGCCTCGGGGGTGGGACATGGTCTATTGCCAAGAATTTCAACGAGGACAAGGGGTGACCAGACTGGAAAAAATGTCGGGCCACCGGCTTGTCCGACCTGCCATCCCTATATGCGGTCCTGATGTTGGATCGATGGTTGCGAATTCTTTCGCATAATTGGGTTGTGGTTTTACCCACATAGGCCAAGCCACAAGGGCATAAGATCTTATAGACCACATATTCTGTCCTACAGGTAATAAAGTGTCTAATGAGAAACCGCTTCCCTGTATGGGGATGTCTAAAGTCACTAGACGGAGTCATATGGCCGCAGGTAACGCAGCCTAGACATCTTTTGCAGCCCAGATTCCTAAATTTATTTTGGTCTGGGTCATAACTTTTAATGGGATCCGCCTTTACCAGAAGATCTTTTAGACTGCGGTTTTTGCGATAGCAAAACATCGGTTGGTATCTAAACGTTTCAGGCAAATTCTGGTCTTTCTCTAGGATCGACCAGTTTCTCCTTACTACTGAAGTAATTCGTCTTGAGGCTGTGTCATACGTGAGGGGGAATTTGAATCTATCCGACTTATCTCTTACTTGCCTTGGAGCTCTTGTTCTCTCCAGAGCACCTGTTATCACCTTGTCAGAATACCCTCGAGAAGCGAATTTCCGACACATGTCAGAAATCTGTTCTTCCATAATGGTTCCATCGCTGTTATTCCTTATAACTCTCAATAGTTGGGAATAAGGCAATGATTGTTTTAAATGGTCTGGATGTGCGCTCTGTTGGTGAAGTAAGGTGTTGCGGTCTGTGGACTTAGAAAACAATGAGTAGTGTAGGCAGTTGTCTTTTTTAAAAATCCTTACATCAAGGAAATTGATGGAACTTTCACTGACTGTGCTAGTGACTTTAATTGGTGTATCTAGGTTATTTATGAGATGTTCAATCCCCCTAGCTTCTTCAACTGTGCCCCGCCATATTACAAAGATATCATCAATGAACCGCACATATTAAACAATGTTACCTTGAAACTGGGTTAAGATGTTATCGGTCTCAAACTTGTACATATACGCATTGGCGTACATGGGGGCCATCGCGGCCCCCATGGACATACCAGTGCGCTGTAGGTACCATTTATCCTCAAACCTGAAATAATTATTTTCCAGAGCCAACGCCAGTAGCTCCAAAACAAATTCAACACATGGGCCATCATAGGCCTCTGAATTAGACAGTAACCACCTCATGGCCTCAATCCCTCCCCCATGGGGGATCACTGTGTATAAACTCTTTACATCCAATGTCATGAAGACTACCTCATCACAATTGGTTATCACTGCCCCAAGTCTCTGTAAAAAATCGTTGGTATCTTTAATGCACGTGGGGATACATTGTACCGGTTTCTTGAATAAAAAGTCAAGCCATCTGGCTGTTGGCTCAATGGCACCTCCCACGGCCGAGACAATTGGGCGTAGTGGTGGAGTTACCGGATCTTTATGGATCTTTGGTATCCCATATAACACCGTTTTCCCTCGGGGGTTGAATGAAAGAAACTCCCTCCTGGCCTTTTTATAAATATTGTAAAAATGTCAAAATTAAAAATTAAGAAGTAAAAATCCAAAATCTAAAATCAATCTATATACTGATATTATCGGCAGGGTAGTTCCTAATGTGGGGTTTAATAATCAATCTGTGCCGGCCTGAGCCATCTGCTGCGTGCACACATTAGTCGTTGCTTGTACTTTTACATTTGTTTTTAAGGAGGGTAATGTTTTTCTCCCTCCCCTGTAGATTATCCTGTTCAACCACGAGTCTGAGAGGGGGCGGGACCGAGCCAAGTGTTTCTTGGTTACGCCCGAGGCAACACGCTGTGGTTGCCTAGGCAACTGGTCCGGCGTGCTTATACGGCGCAGAGCGCCGACAGGTACTCGTGGTGGTTTCCAGGATCAGAGACGTCTGGAGATCAATCTCCTTCACCTGGTTTGTTGCAAGAGTTTGAAGTGGCGGGGGTAAGAATGCCCTGCTGGCGCTTGAAATGAAACATCAGATGGTGCATTATTAGGTCGTTAAGAGACTGATGCTTGTCTGTCTGACACTAATTGTGGGCGCTTAGTGCTAATTTCCTTGCACACATGTTGTTGGGATTGTGGACGTTTTCTCATCACTGGTTGGAGGATGATTTCAGTGGGAGGGGGCTGGTGATTGTTGTTTAATTGGAGTGTCCATATATATGGACACAGGATTGGGTGTATGTATATTTGTCCTGATGAAGGCTCTGTAAAGAGCCGAAACGTTGACCTTTTTGGATTCATTAAAGAAAACTTTTTCTGCAAATCCCATGAGTGCTTGCATCCTTGCTATCTGTATATATATTATATATATATATATATTTATATATATACACACATATGGCGACTGTGACCTTACGACTGAAAGAATTTTTTGGCGATTCCATTGGACCTGTCAATATCAATATGTTTAAAACCAGAATTTCATTTGATCCCCCCAATAACCATGCTTCTATTAAGACCTTCTTATGTAAAATCCAGGATGATGTTACTACCAAAAACGAATCAATTTGCACAAAGTGCAACTAGAGTACCAAGAGTAGGTTAATTTTAATAATACACATAAACAGACAATGAATGAAAAATTGCAAGGTTGGTGGTAGAGGGTGTGGAGGGTGGGACAAGGACCACCGATCAATAAGCAAAATTGCACAATGAAAGGGTAAAGGGGTCTATACCTCGGCGGTTCAAGCCACCTACATAACCAGTAATGTAATAAGGAGTACCAGACAGCATATAGCAAACCCAAACAACTACCCTCACCAACCAAAATACAGTTAAAAACAACAAGGAGGCATAGCTTGACGCGTTTCGCCCGTCTGGGCTTTGTCTGAAGCTAGTATGCCTTAAATATTCACCCCAATATATATAGGTACCTAAATTAAACAAATACCAGACAGCTGGACCGAAAATCAGTATGGGGAAATCACTTCCGGGTACGCCGGCGATCACATGACAATTGAGACCAATGAATTAACAGGAACATCATGGGTGCAAAAACGGCCAATCAAAAAGTAGTGGAGGTCACAAGGGATCAATGGCCAATAAACAGCTCCCAGTGTCCAGGAATGAACAGAGTGGATTCTGCAGTGTACTTCCTGGTATGTCAGCGATCACATGGCAGTTAAAACCAATAGGGTAACAGGAACATCATGGGTGCAGAATGGGCCAATCAAGGAACAGTGGAGGTCACATGCGATCAATGGCATTCACACTCCACCTGCGTCACACTTACATGACACAGTGTATATGGAACAATGACTTCAGGCGAGTAATGAATGTTCCAAACGTTATATGAATATTCTGGTTAATTTTGAGACAGATAATCTCACCAAGGTAAATGAGACCTTGGAGGGTGAACGTGTTAAGGTTCTTGAATTTAAAACCCATTCCGCATTTGATGACCTTGAAAACAAATTAAAGGTTATCCTTGATAAGTATGATGGCGAAATTAAAGAACGCAAACTACGTAAATTTTCCCGTGATCAGAGAGATTACGATACTGGCAATGTGTACAGGTTCATGAATAATCAAACTCGTAGTTTTACTGGTGTTCCTAATGAGGGGATGGGGGCCTCCACCTTAGAATATGAGTCCTCAGATAATGAATTGGGTTCCAATGGTGATGAGCCTGGGTTTTCTGGTTCAGCGGAACCTAGAGGTATTCTGAAAAAATCTGTTTCTTTTTTAGAACCAGCATTCCACCTCCCCCCGCCTCGGGGAAGAAGGAGGGGTGCAGTCAAAACACGGGGACGACAGACGCGTCGAGGGGGGTATCATCCATAATTGACTCCCTTCGGGTTATCAATCTAACTGATGTTTTATTGTCTGCCGATCAAACTGTTGTCTTAAAGAAAGGGTTATCTTTTGTTCCTACACCTGGTTTTGACTCCTTTAATTGGATTAAAGATATTCATCTATTTATCAGGAAATTAGCGTTACATAAACATCATCGTATACGCTTGGAACAGGCTGCGACTAATTATGGCCTGTCTACCAATGATTTAGAATGCCTTTCATCTTTGATTTCACTTTTTATGATAATACACCTTCTGATAGGGCATCTTACACTGACCTTAAACCTCGAAGTAGATTTACCCCTCATTTTTCCAAGTATTCCAATTTGGATAATTTTTGTAAAGTCGTTTGTAGTGAAATTGCTTCACTCAATAGTCACGAACTTAGGTTAGCACAAACGGACAATTTGAGTCCTCGCGAACGGATTGCTTGGGGTGAACTACAAAAAATGGACCAAATCATCATTAAGATGTCTGATAAGGGGGGGAATGTCGTCCTTATGAAGGTTGATCAGTATCGTGATATGGTACTAACTTTACTCAATGATGACATCACCTATAAAATTTTACCAAGGGATCCTACTGACCCCTTTTCAACCCTCCTGTTATCTATTCTTAACGAGGGGTTACATGAGGGCTCTATTACTCGGGATGAGTTTAATTTTATGCGCCCTTGCCGTCCATTGATCGCTACATTTTATGGTCTTCCCAAAATTCATAAAAACAGCAGGTTACCACCAGGTAGACCCATTGTGTCTGGTACTCAGTCTTTGTCACAAAATCCTAGTACTTACATCGACCGGGTTCTTTGTGGATTTGTACACAAATTACCCTCGCACATCTGAGACTCTAAACAGACACTAAGGGAATTGGAAGCTTCTACTGTACCTCCTCATGCGTTGTTATGCAGCTTGGATGTTGAGGGTTTGTATAGTTGTATCCCACATGAATTAGGCCTGAGATGTGTGGAGACCTTTTTAACACGCAGAGGCGAGTCACACCACATTCATACTAAATTCATGATCCGCCTCCTTGAATTTGTACTTCGCCACAACTACTTTGTGTTTGATGGCAAGTTTTATCTCCAGAGGGTTGGTGCGGCAATGGGGTCTCCCTGTGCTCCATCATATGCCAATCTAATTCTTGGTTTTTGGGAGGAATACGTCATTAATGGACCCCCTATGGCTCAATTCAGGCCTCATATTTTTAGCTGGCGGCGATATATCGACGATATCATTATCATCTGGACATCCACTGAATTTGAGTTTCGGCGATTTGTTGATTATCTTAACATTAATGACTTTAACTTGAGGTTCACATATGAGATCCAAAATGATGTTCTGAATTTCTTGGACATTTCCATACATAAGGATGCTGCTGGTTCCTTGAATACAACCTTGTTTCGTAAACCATCGGCTGCCAACAATTTACTATTATGGTCTAGTCATCATCCTCATTCATTGCGCAAGGGTATTCCAGAAGGTCAGTACCTGAGGTTACGTCGTACCTGTAGTTCCATTTCAGAATTTAAGCATAAATCTCAGGCTCTTCGGTTGGCCTTCAAAGAGAAGGGTTACCCTAACCGGGTTTTAAAGTCCGCTTATAAACGGGCATTGATCACCGAACGACACGGCCTCTTGCAAGATGCTCCCACTGCCACAAAATCGGAGTCTATCAGATTGATTGCCAATTCTGACTGTGGGTGGCACGCTATTAGACATATATGTGAACGGTATTGACCATTGCTAACTCAGGACCCTTATTTGAAGGGGGCTCTTACTCCACATCCTTCTATGACAGCCAGGAGATGTACTAACCTTCATAATAAACTAGTACATAGTCATTTTCAAACTCCCCGGTCCCCCAACACTTCTTGGTTAATCAATCGACTCAAGGGCATGTACAAATGCGGCAGATGCACCGCTTGTGCTTATGTATCCCGTGATTCCAAGCACTTTTCTAATTTTGACAATTCCAAAACTTTTTCTGTTCGCCAATTTTTGAATTGCAATTCCACTGGCGTTGTGTACCAACTCATTTGTTATTGTGGTAAAAAATATATTGGCAAAACCATCCGACCATTAAAAGTACGTATTTTGGAACATGTCAGATCTATCAAATCACTTAAGGATACCCCCGTTGCAAGACATTTTCAGAGTTGCGATATGTGTACACTCAATAACATGAAATTTTTGGGCATTGAGCAGATCAAGTTGGGCCCTAGGAAAGGCAATCTTGACATCAAATTACTTCAACGTGAAGCCTTTTGGATTTACCAACTCAATACTCGGTCACCCTTTGGACTTAATGAAGGGTTTACGTTTACCCCTTTTATTTAGTCACTTGGTTCTGTATTGTGGTTACATAGTTACATAGTTACATAGTTATATAGGCTGAAAAAAGACATGCGTCCATCGGGTTCAGCCTCTCCCACATAACCTACTGCTGTTGATCCAAAAGAAGGCAAAAAACCCAGTCTGAATGCTTGCCAATATGCAACATACTGGGAAAAAATTCCTTCTTGACCCCAGAATGGCAGTCAGATTTCTCCTTGGATCAAGAAGCTTTTACCCACATATTAAATATTATAACCCTTAATATTCTGTGTCTGCAGGAAGTCATCCAGGAGTTTTTTAAAAGTCTGTACAGACTCTGACCCAACCACCTCAACAGGCAGAGAATTCCACAGCTTTATTGTTCTCACCGTAAAATAACCCTTGCTATGCTTTAAGCTAAATTTTCTTTCTTCCAGTCTAAATGGATGACCCCTTGTCCTATGTATAGTCCTGTTAATGAATAGGTTATCAGACAATGGTTGATAATGGCCCCGTATATATTTATATAAGGTTATCAGATCCCCTCTAAGGCGCCTTTTCTGTAAACTAAACAGGTTTAAGCTTGTTAGTCTTTCCTCATAACTTAACCCTTCCATCCCCCTTATTAATTTAGTTGCCCGTCTCTGCACTTTTTCTAGCGATATAATATCTTTTTTTAAGACAGGTGCCCAAAATTGCACGGCATATTCAAGGTGCGGCCTGACCATTGATTTATACAGAGGCAAAATTATGTTTTCATCCCGTGAGTGAACTCCCCTTTTAATGCATGCCAGTACTTTGCTGGCCTTGGCGGCTGCTGTTTGACATTGCACATTGTTACTTAGTTTGAAGTCTATGATTATTCCCAAATCCTTCTCCTGCTTGGATTTCCCTAACTCTGTACCATTTAGGGTATAAATTGCTTGTGTGTTCTTCACTCCAAAGTGCATAACTTTACATTTATCTAGATTAAATTTCATCTGCCATTTAAGTGCCCAGTCCCCCAATCTATCTAAATCCCTCTGCAGCGAAGTAACATCCTGCTCACATTGTATTACTTTTCCTAGTTTTGTGTCATCTGCAAACACTGATACATGACTTTCAATGCCTATCTCAAGGTCATTTATAAATAAATTGAATAGTATTGGTCCTATAACAGACCCCTGAGGGACACCACTTACCACTGGTGTCCATCTTGAAAATGTACCATTTATGACCACTCTCTGTACCCTATCTTTTATCCAGTTTTCTATCCAAGAACAAGTATTTTCATCTAGACCATTTTTTCTTAATTTAAATAGTAACCTTTTGTGTGGAACTGTGTCGAAAGCTTTGGCAAAATCTAAGTAAATCACATCCACTGCGACCCCCTGATCTATACTTCTACTTACTTCCTCATAGAACGTAATTAGGTTAGTCTGACATGATCTGTGTTTCATGAAACCATGCTGATTTTTGCCAATTACATTATACCTCCCAATAAATTCCTGAATACTATCCCTTAGTAACCCCTCAAATACTTTCCCAGCCACAGATGTTAAGCTCACAGGTCTATAATTCCCAGGCACAAATTTTAAACCTTTCTTAAATATAGGGACAACGTCAGCTTTTCTCCAATCCTCTGGTACTATTCCTGAAAGAAAAGAATCTTGAAAGATTAAGAACAGAGGTTTACATATTTCAACACATAGCTCTCTTAGTACTCGCGGGTGAATTCCATCTGGCCCTGGGGCTTTATTCACATTCACATTGTTTAATTTGTGTAAAACCTTGTCCTGAGTCAACCAGTCACGGGTGGTTCTCTTCCAACTGTCCGCATGGTCACATGTTTCCCTACATGCCCCTTATTAAGGTTCTTTATATTATTATCATTATTTTTGCTCCCCTTTTTATTGTGTTGTATATGCATTCATACATTTATGTGCATATATGAGCATGTATATACATATATGTGTACATGTTTAATATATACATGATTTTTTGACATACTTATGTGTAGACCTTGGTTAATAGTCATTCATTCCATTATTATGTTAGTTTTTATTTTTCACCCCTTTATTCATCTGCATATCAGCAATAGGTTAGACCTTCTCAAGTGGTTTGATGTCACCATTGTTATTTTCTCTGGTGCTCTTGTGCATTATTATATCGGCATTAGGCGTTCTGCTACCTAGTTGATCTTTATGTCACGCTTATAACCTTATGGCAACATTATAGTGTATTCTTGCAGGCTGCAGTGACTTTTTATCATTCTTGCCCTTTTCTTAGCTGATCAGTATGTTGCAGAGTCCATTCTGATCATTTCTGGACACTGGGATCCGTTGATTGGCCATTGATCGCATGTGACCTCCACTGTTCCTTGATTGGCCCATTCTGCACTCATGATGTTCCTGTTATCCTATTGGTTTTAACTGCCATGTGATCGCTGACATACCAGGAAGTACACTGCAGAATCCACTCTGTTCATTCCTGGACACTGGGAGCCGTTTATTGGCCATTGATCCCATGTGACCTCCACTACTTCTTGATTGGCCCTTTTTGCACCCAGGATGTTCCTGTTAATTCATTGGTCTCATTTGTCATGTGATGGCCATTGATTGGCCATTGATCGCATGTGACCTCCACTGTTCCTTGATTGGCCCATTCTGCACCCATGATGTTCCTGTTACCCTATTGGTTTTAACTGCCATGTGATCGCTGACATACCAGGAAGTACACTGCAGAATCCTGTCGGGTATATTACACAAAGGAAAAATTAAAATGGATGTCTGTAGCCATTTTGTTTTTAAAGACAGTTTTTTTTTCCAAAATTTCTCTAGGTTTAGAAATGAACGAGATTTTTTTTTTACAGAGTTCATTCCTGGGTGAAGTCTTTTATATTTTTTTAACAAGTGCCAGACATGAAGGAACCTAGAATGTTTGTGTGTGATAAGGCTAGAGTTAAGTGCTAAGACGTGTCATAATTAAATTTATTGGTCTGTCTTAAGTTTTTAAAACAAAAGAGATTTTGTCTTTTGGGTATAGGAATAAGAGTTAATATTCTGTAATATAGATTTATATTCACAAAATATATGTTTATAATCAAGGTATATTTTATTATATTTACAGTAGGAAATATATACTCCAATAAATATTGTAGAAAGTATATAATTGGTAAATAATAAAAATTACTAAAGAATAGATTCTGTTGAGTTAACCAGAAAAGAATTCAGCTGATAGGACTCTGAGTAACCAAAAGGGAGTGAGGATATAAATCAGAGATGATAGGTAGAGACAAAAATATTACATCAGGAATTCCAAGGCAGACTTATCAAAATCCAAATTGGACAGGTAATGTATGAAATTAAGGAATTAATGTAATTATATATATTTGTAGATATTCTTGCAACGTAGACTGAGATTTCTCAGATACTGTTAGATCCAGAATCTAAATATCTTTATTCTGCAGATAAAGATGTGAAGAAGTGGATATAAGGATTTATTCAAAAGAAATGTTGTAAGATTGATACCAATATATATTGAATTTGGAAATTACTGTGATTAAAATTAATAAGCAAGGAATTATATAACTACAAAATAAAAAGCAAAAGATTAGAAGTTTAATTCTCGAGATTAGGGGAGGATTCACTAAATAAGTTTTTATTACTTATCATTAAATTAGCTCATCTTTTGTTGATCCATGTAGCAGATATAGATATATATATATATATATATATATCTATAAGAGTTGGCTGGTTAAACATGGTTTGCTGGGAAATGCATGTTGTATTAAGCAGAAATGTTTATTAACCATTTGTGTATTAGTTACTAACTGATAAGGTAAATGATATTAATCATATATGCAGTTACTAACCGGAGATACATATATTGTGAAGCTAGTTTTTATATGCTGATGGATTGTGGTTTATAAATTGTTGTTTATGATATGAGATTTGAAACTTTTTTGTATACGTAATAAATATATATATATTTTTATCCGATTATTAATTATTGTATTTTTCAAAGCAAAACACAGACAATTAAAAGAAATCAGGAGAATTTATAGTAAATATAAACGATTGATATTTGTGTCTCGTATGGATTTCTTATGAAATAATAATCCCTGATATATTGGAGGCAACTGCCGAGATAGGTCCAGTAAGTCCAATATAGACATATTGGAGGCTTGGCTGATAAGTCCAATATATAACGTGTTGTATTCACGTGCAGAGATTATATCCGACAATCCACTCTGTTCATTCCTGGACACTGGGAGTTGTTTATTGGCCATTGATCCCATGTGACCTCCACTGCTTTTTGATTGGCCCTTTTTGCACCCATGATGTTCCTGTTAATTCATTGGTCTCAATTGTCATGTGATCGCCGGCGTACCCGGAAGTGATTTCCCCATACTGATTTTTGGTCCAGCTGTCTGGTATTTGTTTAATTTAGGTACCTATATATATTGGGGTGAATATTTAAGGCATACTAGCTTCAGACTAAGCCCAGACGGGCGAAACGCATCAAGCTATGCCTCCTTGTTGTTGTTTTTAACTGTATTTTGGTTGGTGTGGGTAGTTGTTTGGGTTTGCTATATGCTGTCTGGTACTCCTTATTACATTACTGGTTATGTAGGTGGCTTGAACCGCCGAGGTATAGACCCCTTTACCCTTTCATTGTGCAATTTTGCTTATTGATCGGTGGTCCTTGTCCCACCCTCCACACCCTCTACCACCAATCTTGCAATTTTTCATTCATTGTCTGTTTATGTGTATTATTAAAATTAACCTACTCTTGGTACTCTAGTTGCACTTTGTGCAAATTGATTCGTTTTTCATGTTGTTTGGGTTATGCCCTTTTGTTGAGTACCTGGTGCCCCTTTCGTTGTGCTTTTTTTCAGTGATGTTACTACCACCCTTAAACACAAGAAACATGCTCACACGAATCTCACTAAACAGGAACGACTAGCCATTACTTCATTGACCAAAGACAGCAATATTGTAATAAGACCTGCTGATAAAGGCAGAGCTGTTGTAATCATGAATTATAAGGAGTAAAGAGCAGAAATTTTGGGTCAACTACATGATGAACATACTTACAAAAAACTGAATGGAGATCCTACACATGTGTTTAGAAACCAAATTGAAGTGATTTTGATGAGGGGATTGACAATGGGCTGTATTACACAGGATCGTTTTGACTTTTTATTACCCTTACATCCTAAAACGCCCATTTTGTACACTTTACCGAAAATCCACAAGGATGCATTATATCCTCCTGGTCGACCGATTGTGTCTGCGTGTGGTGGTCTGCTGGAACCCCTCTCTAAATGGCTTGATTATCTTTTTAAAGAGTCTGTGATGGGGTTGGAAACTTGTCTAAAAGATACCCCCCAACTCATTGAAGAATTGAAATGTCTATCACTACCGGAAGGCCCAATTGTGCTTATGACTTGTGATGTCAGAAGCCTGTATATTGTAATTCCTACGGACGCAGGGATTGAGGCTATGCGCCAACTGCTCACCCATTCTGTTGTGAATCAGGGACCCCCAATTGAATTCGTTTTGGAATTATTGGAGATAGTGCTAAGTTATAACTATTTCCGCTTTGAATCTCAATGGTTCCAACAAATTATGGGGATGTCCATGGGTGCGGCGGTAGCACCGCTGTATGCTAATTCGTTCATGTATGCCTTTGAACAACAAGAAATAATTTCAAAATTTAAACATCAAATTGTATACTATAAAAGATTTATTGACGATGTGTTTATCATCCTATCAGATACAATACAGGGAGCTGGCCAATTGGTGCAACAGATCAATGAACTTGATTCTCCTATTAAGATCACGGCAGAAATTGACACGGAGTCAGTGGATTTTCTGGATTTACAAATCTCTCGAAATGGGAATTCTTTGGATTATACCCTTTTCCAGAAATTAACAGACCGGAATACGTTGCTGCACATGTCGAGTTCGCATCCGACTCATTTGAAACACTCGCTACCTTATACTCAGTTCCTTAGGGTCTTTCGTAACATCTCTAATGATCGTAACAACTCTAATGATGAGAGAGCACAGACCCAAATCAATGAAATGTGGACCCGGTTTAGTACACGGGGTTATCCCACATATGTGTTAAGGGAAGCACTGGAAAGCTGCCATCAGGAACAGGAGGACAGAAGGATTCTACAGCCTACCCTTTTTTTTCGACGGCCTATACACCGAGATCTAATGATATTGGCCGTATCTTGAGAAAGAATTGGCCGATTTTGGCAAATGATCGGACACTACCAAATACGTTCAAGAATCCGCCACTTTTTAGCCATCGAAGGTCATGTAATCTACGCGACATTTTAGTTAACACTGATCCTGTACGCTCGTATTCAACTATTAACATGAATCAACATCCTGGGTGTTTTTGCTGTTTAGGCTGCGTGACGTGTAGCCATATGATCTCGGGGGTCTCTTTCTGTCACCCACACACTAGACGTAAATATTTGATTAAACATCGTATAACATGTACCACAGACCATGTGATATACAAGATTTCATGCCCATGTGGACTCAATTATGTGGGCAAGACTGACACCTCTTTGAGAGAAAGGATCAAAGGTCACAGATCTTCTATACGTCTGGCTTATCGAGATGGGTCCAGTGATAAACCTATAGCTCGACACTTCCTGGAGAAGGGCCATTGTCAGGATCGTGAGGATGGCACCTGGGTGGCATTTGGATGTCAGGGGTATGAGCCCAGGATGCAGTGTCCTGCACTGAATAGCAGGTGGGAAGGGGTATGGAGGATGATATGGAAATAAACTGACCGGATGATTCTCAGAAGGATGATGGTGGAGTTTCAGGAAACATAAATAATAAACAGGAACAGATTGGTACAGCAGAGCAGCGAGTTAGTAGCACCTCACTCTCTCAGCACAAGAGCTGTAATGAACCGGGAATGTTAATTGTGGGGCAGAGCCCTTTATTTTGTGAGTCAGGTGTGTTGTTTGTGATTTAACTGTTGCATTGCTGGATGCTGATACTGAATGCTGGTTACAGGGCAGGAACAGTACATGGAAGTGTACCACCGGGGGGGTTCCAGAATGGCTACAGCCAGGGATCCTGACAGCCATCAGGTGCCCATGATGAAGTTCATAGCGATTGACCACATACCGACCCCAAGGAGAGGGGGTGATTGGAGCAACATGTTGCTTAGAAGGGAGACCTTTTGGATCAGGGAATTAAACTCGATATTCCCCCTGGGTCTGAATGAGAGACTGTCTTATCAAGCTTTCCTTGGATGACTCTAACCATAATTTTTTCCCCCTTCATTTCACAGGTGTTAGACGAGACAACTTTTCACAGTATAGACTGTCCGTCCCGCGATATATCACCTATATCATGTCTATGGAGTGGGTTGACTACTTGGGCTTATATATACCCTTTTTAGTTATTGGTTTAGAGATACTTATATGGGTACAGGAATCCCTTTAAGAGACCCTATAGGTTAAATTAATGGACATCTCACTCAGTACTTTTTGGGTTAATTTAGGAGCTCCGGCGTAGGGACATGTTTAGTATCTAGTTCGGTTGATGGGGATTCTCACTTGATAGTCCAGCGTGGTTCCAATATGGGTGCTATTGTTTTTATCTTTCATTCTTGTGGTTTGTCTCCCTGTTGATTTAGCAATCGATTTCATGCTGCTTGCTTAATTGTTCTCTAAGTATTGGGGGGTAATATGAACTGCCATATGTTTTATGTCTTAGTTCATAGTGGAGTCATGTATTCTGTGCGATTATGCTTATGCTTATTCCTCCCGTTTTCACAGAGTCTACACAGCGAGATAGCATTTGGTTGCCATGGTGTTGGTTGGGTCACGGGGTTTTGAGCCGGTACTCTGACGTCACTCTTAGGAGACGGCGTTCGCTCAGCATGGGGAGGGCAGTGGCACTAAAATGTGGTGAGTATGTTTTCTATATATAAATGTCGTTTGTATCCCTTTTTTATATCCTGATGAAAGTCCACGGATAGTGGACTGAAACGTCGATCTTTTCTAAACAATAAATTTTGTAATTGTGGAAGACCGTGACAGGTATGCCGTCCATACATTGTGTATTCTACGACTATCTGAGCCGGATGGGCACCAGGCATTGCTGATCCAAGAGTGCATGAATTCTCGAGTGGTATATATATATATATATATATATATATATATATATATATATAAATAAAATGGGGTACATTGGCGACTGTGACCGTCTTAAGCAAATTATGATCATAACTTTGTGAACAGAATCTCCATCATTTTACCTCAGTCAGGTTTTGTGAGCATTTTTAAAACTGTTTTTTTTCCCCACAGAAAATGATGGAAGAAGGTGGATAATAATAATGTGGAGTGCTCTTTCTTGGTGTTTTGTATATATATATATATATATATATTATATTATATTTTAATTCATACAGGTTGATGGATCATTTCTGTTACTTCCTTGGTCATTAGGAGCTTCCAAAAATTTGAGTTTTTAGGATTAGACAATAAACAAATCATGAAGAAACTTATCTCATAAAAACATTTTAAATAACATTTGATAGTTATGAAAAGTGTCAAAAGGTTTAATAATATTAATTTTCAACAGCAAAAAATAGGAAACAGAATGGAGAACAATCATGGCATACACTGGATTTTAATGCAATGTTAGTTTAAAAGCTAAATCTAGACTCACACAGAGAGCTTCTCTGTATGAGAGAAGTGCTATTAATAAGCACTATTGACAGGCTCCAGTTGTTCTGATCAATCAATTTTGTACCTTGCAGCTACAATGTGAAATTATATTTTCTCTTACACAGGTGACTAAAGATTCTCTTGGACTGAAATAATAGACAGCATATCCCCTTTGTCTTGATCAACTTCATTTGGCTCTTCCATTGTCCCCAGTAGAACTGAAATATCCAGGCTTGGAGCCAAAAAAATATAGAACTCAATGAGTTTAATTTTACATAACAACCACAAGAACCATATGGTATAATTTGTCCATCATAAATACCCCTCATTCAAACAAAACCTTAAACATCTGATCCTAATTATGATATTAATATAACTTCCACAAAAAAAAATAGTACACTGGAGAAATACGTGTGCAAGCCCGAAATTCTGTAAACAAAAGTCATCAGATCCAGGGCTTTTTTTCTGCCAGTACAAGACAGTATGTGAGCATTACTGTGAATTTTATTGTGGGGGAGCTCTGTGATACGCTCATTGCGCACCACATATTACTCTGACTTTTATTGCTGTGGAACTTTATGATATACCCATTCACACTGCACATTACTGTGAGTTTAGTGGGAATAGTTTGAGGGGGGACAGCATTTCATCCTTGGGGGCCTGGCCCCAGCTCTATTCACTGTCTGCATGCTGGCATGTGCCTTTTATTCACTGGCTGCATGCAAGCGTATGCCATCTTTTCATTGGCTGCTCGCTGCCTGCCACTTTATGAAAATTCATGATAAGTACCCCCATCTTTTTTACTAGAAAAAAACACTGATCAAATCTATCTCTTACGGTGATCTACAACAAATCATATAATTGGATCAAGGCAAAAATCAAGAATAGAGCTGAGGAACAGAGATATCCTCTTGTGGTTTACCATGAGCTCAGCACCACCATTAGGATGCGAATAATAAATCCGTGTAAAAAATATTGCACAAATTATAAGAATTAAATGTGTCACAATTTTAACTAACGAGAATGGTCCAAAATGGATGCAGATTCCTCTCACGTCAGAAAATTAAGGAGAGTATGGTACAGAATTTATGCTAGTAGAGGAGGAATGTTGGTACCTTAAGTACACACAGAACTGTCATAGTATAAGGGTCTGTTCACTAAAGGTGAAACACAGGAGAATTGGCAGGAGAAGTGAAAATTCTAGGTCAAAATAGCCAATCCAGACAAATTCTCTCATTTATGTCACTTTCCAAATTGGCTACTTGGGTCTAGATTGTTCTCTTCTCCTGCCAATTGTCCTGAGGTTCACCCTTTAGTGAATAGACCAGATAGTCTTCCAAACTTTGTAAAGTCCCTTCCAATAAACACTCTATTATAATCATTGTACATTTTGTTTTCTTTCTTAAATATAGATTCTGAAACAGCTTAAATATCCAAGAAGTTAGATATGTGAGTATTTGATATAATGAAAAAATGACCAATTATTTTGAAATACTTAAACTGAAAATATTTGACTTTATCAGTCAATGCCAAGTCCTGTTAACAGTATTTCTATTTTCTCATTTAACTTGTTTAGTTGTTTTTTTAAATCTCGTTACAACTAAATACTCAATTTTAACAGTTGTTTAATTCAGCTTACATTTTCATCGTCACAGATTCATATTTACTTTGTGTTCTAATGCTCTACATTGTGCTAATATACACTTTTATCCCCCTCTAAAAAAATTCACCTTATATAGTTACATGGAATAAATGAATTAAACACACGAACGTTAATTTTTAAGTTTACAGAACTGAGTAATTATAATGCCATTGTGAAAATGCAGTCTTTTATCTTGGCTTTGAATGTAATTTTTCTGCCAAATGAATTCCCTTGATACATAGCTTCCTGGAATGACAACATAAAGGAGGCTTATAATCAGATAGAAACAGATATATTTCTGATTCTTTGCACCTGTTGACATTGTAGTTCAAAGCAATACATCAATCTTCGGATGCTGATGGATCTTTTATTGTATTAGACCTTGCAAAATATGTATAAGTAAATTAATTCCCACAGTTTTTTCAACAAATATTTTTACTACTCAATCACAAACATCTGATTATAGACAAGCAAGTACTGAAGAAAAATGAACGTGTGCTCTAATGTGCTTTATTAAACCCTTTGGTTTTTGTTATAAAAATTATTAGCATACCATTTGAAACACAGGGAATGCAGTTAACACCAAAATGATTAACTATGTTTGAAACATTCTCTATTTCCACACAGAGACAAAGACTAAGATTTTCTAAATTTGCCTTTTTTTGTTTTAACGCTTACATACATAAATATTGGGTTGCATTCCAATTCACCTACTGTAGCCTGCTTTTATTGTCTGCCAAAGGTACAAAATATCCTCTCCACCGGGTTGCCCGATTGCAGCAGAAATAGACAACTTAACTCAAAATAGCAGCATTTTTGTAGCTAGAATATTACATTCACTGGTTGAGGATCTCCCCTCTTATTTGCAGGATACCAGGGCCCTCCTGAATATACTATCTACTTTTGAGCTAAATACAGACTATAGTCTTTGCAGTCTGGATGTTGAGGTGTTGTATAGTTCCATTCCCCATCAACAGGGGATCAAACATGTAAAAATGGTTCTGACAGAGGCAGAAACAATAAATGGATAAGTTGTAGAGTTCACTGGAGAATTATTGCAATTCATCCTTGAACACAACTTCTTTATATTCAACGGTAAATTCTTTAGACAGGTTAGGGAGACTACAATGGGCACGGCGGTGGCACCCTCATATGCCAACATATACTTGGGGATTTGGGAAAGAGAGGTGATCTTCAGTGAGAAAAACTTAGTATACTCAACATATACTACTATGGTTAAGGTTTATCGATGACATCTTCATTATCTGGAGAAGCACTAAGGAAAGGTTTGACAAATTTGTTGCTACCCTGAGCAAGAATGAGTTAAATTTACGATTTACCTCAGAATACCAGACTGAGAGTCTGAACTTCTTGGACGTGACCTTATCCAAGAATGATATGGGAAATACACTCACTACAACGATATTCACCAAACCCACCACAACAAATAACCTCTTGTATTTTAACAGCTTTCTCCCGATCCATCAGAAATCAAATATTTTGGTTGGTTGGTACCTACGCCTTCGGCGAAATTGTTCATCACTCGATGACTTTGTAAAAGAAGCGAAGATACTAACAGAGAAGTTTAAAGCAAGGGGATATCCCAATTGTTGTCTGAAATATGTATATCAGAGAGCTTTAGGAACAGAAAGAGACACCTTAATGAAAGCTAAAATAAAGACAGATGACCAGAAGATACAATTGATTGCCAATTATGACTGCCAACATACATAAATTAGGAAAAATTTCAATAAATATTGGGCAATCCTAGTTGAGGATGACGACTTAACGTCATGAGATGAATATTCCTCATCAAGGAATGAGATAAGTTGTCTGTTTTATTTGTATATACAGTGGCAAGAAAAAGTATTTTAACACTTTAAATCTAGTTTACTGAGTGAATTGATAATAAAAGGTCATCTAATTTTGATCACAATCACTACTATAGGCAACACAATGTGCTTATGTCACAAACCTACCACGCCATATGCCATACCTCCCCTCCATAGCGCATACCGCAAAGAGATCAGGTTTAGGTCCTCCCTCCACACGGTCGCGCTGTGCTCAACATTAGTTTCAGCAAGATACATTACATTGTGTCAGTCCTTGGACAGTTCCACTTGTGAAATAGATTGATAACATGTTCCACCTTTCAGGTACTATCCAAGGTCTGAAAGGTGGAACATGTTATCAATCTATTTCACAAGTGGAACTGTCCAAGGTCTGACACAATGTAATGTAATGTTACCTTGCTGAAAGCAGACAGACTGAAAGAAAATAATCCAGCTGCATGCATTCAGCAAAGAAAAACAGACCTCATTATTACATTTAAATTAAGTTAGGAAACCTAAACTTTCAGCCCAAAATTCCCAAAAATGCAAAAATAATCCTAACAAATAAATAAATGCAGACACTTCTTGCAGTGAAAAAAATAAATGGTTTAATAAATTTTTAATATTATATTACTCACAAAAAAGGGAAAACAAAATAAACAAAATAACCCATTGAAACAGACTGCCGAATCGACCCGAATTGCCGAAACGAACCTGAAAAAAAAGGGCCGAAAAAAAACGAACCGAAAAAAAAACCAACGTGCACATCCCTAGTAGTTGCACTGCTTGAGAATGCACCATGATTGAAAAGGGGTTCCCTGGATTATTCTCCTAATAGGGAAGCAAGGCTATCAAGACTCAAAGGGGTGCTCTGGTAAAATAGAGCCTACTTTTTTGCCCTTAAATAATTGGGCAGTTGTTGCTGACAGCATCTGCCCAATTTCTTTTTAAATATATTTATTTTAAGTGATTTTACTCACCAGCTCTACTGTGGCCCATGCAATCTGGAAGTTCTTGCAGCTTTGCTATACAATTTGCGTGACTACAAAAATTGCATAGCGTAGAATCTGGAAAATCCGCATTACTTGGTACCATATTGCCTGCACAGAGGAATCAAAGTATATCAGTTCCCTCTCTGAGAACTCGCGTAGGCATTCTCAGAGAGGGCGACACGGCACGCTCTCAGCATACGACGCCACTAGTGACTGATCCGGTGCCCGGGAAATTTGAAGTAACTGCTGATTAGGCTGGATGGGTGAAGGAAACTCCTCCACTTCACCTAGTGATTTTATCACACCGGGCTCAAGGGATTGGGGCACTCCTTACATCCTGACCACTTTAAAAAGATAAAATTTGACAGGATGAGTAGAGTGTTTCTTTAAAGGGAGGGGCCCAGTCAACAGCCTGCACCCTCGGCAGGCTTAACTCTGCCCTGGAGTGCTGGCTCTAACTTCACAGAGTACATCATCATTGTGTGACATACCATGTAATGAAGATTATGAAGGTCTGTAAATGTTTACATATTACAAACACGATGACATATTAATTCCATTATTCCAGAAACTATTGATATTCTTATCAAGGTGAGATAGAGATTTGCTTCAGAATATCCCCAAAGTACACATTTTACATATATTGTACACATTTTATACATTAGCATCAATTGAGTTTATTATCATTGCAAAACAACTAATAAAAAAAATTGTTTTGATTCTCAAAAAACTATCAGTGAATGTCATGTTGCCTAGCAACTAGAAACTTATTCTGGTGCTTTCTTTTTCAAGGAACATCTGTTTTTACGTTCTCATGCATTAAGCCAATCTGTAGAGAATTAATAAATTCGATATAGCTACCCAGCCAACTCATTTAATGCTGTCAGTTTTGACAAGATTAATGATATTAAAAAAGCTTCTGAACTCTATTACAAATGACATCCTAAGTTTTTGGTTTAATCTGTTTTCATTTTTCATAAAGCGTAGTAAAAAAATGCTTTGACAAATCAAGTGATATTTATCTATGTATATAATTTCCTGTTGCATTTTTAATACCACTGATCGGACATCACCTTTGGCCTAGATTTTACAAATGAAAAATTAGGGATTATTTCAACTCGGCAGCTGCCTGTAAATGTAATTTTGGTTTATTAAATATGACTATTTGTGCATTCATAAATATTAGGAGCCTTGAGAAATTCGAGACTTATTTAAAAATTTTAAACTTTTAAATGCTTCGAAATAAACTGTACTGCTTTTTTAAGATATGTAATTTTAATGGATTTGATAATTGTTTTATGTAGGACCTAGATTTTAGAAGTAAATGGTAGAGAATACAGTTTTAAAACATAACTTTTATTAAGCCATATAGACGTTTGTATTCTGGACCACTAGGGGCCTCAGAGGACAAGAAACATTAAAGATCAAGCTCTGTGTGAGCTTGCAAAGAAATGAAAACAGACATGATTGCCTAAAGACACAGAGATACTAGGGGACCTGTATTAGTGCATTCACTTAAGAGAACCCTATTGTATTGGAGGTTCTCTTATTGCTAAATGTCCCTAATCCCCTGTTAGTGGGTGGTGTAAATAATGCTGTAGTTAGGATTGCAAGTGAAAGCCCATTTTACCCCAGTGTTCTATATACACTTCCTATATTGCTAGTTATTTTCTTTTGATTGATGCACTGCCCCTGAGGAGGTCTGTTTTGCAGATGAAACATGTTGGGCTTCTATTTTCTTAATATTGATTTTATTTGTTATTTAAATAAATCCTTTTTACTCGGTACCCTGTGGTATTCTCCCATAGTGGAATTTTTTGAGTATCTTTAATCCACTGGCAATAGAGAGTGAATAACCTCTACCTACTTGGAATACTATCCAAGGAGAACCATTTCTTCCACGGGAGTACTTGAAGGACAACTATTCCCCCAAGGAGTTCGTGAGTTTTATATCTGCTGGATTTTATTCCATTAACTTTACATATTCTCATTGATTATAGGACATCATATTTCCCGTGTAGATGTTATCTGAATCATGGTAGTTCCTTTCTTTTTATACTAGTAACAAACGTTTAGTAAATATGTTCATCAACAAATTCAAACAAAAGATCAAAACTAAGCACTAAGAATGCATGTATGAAGCACCATTGCATTGTATGAAGCAAATACAGTACCCTAAAATGTGAAACAAACAGGACCACCTAAGCAAATATCAGGAAATAAAATTATGAAACAACAAACAGAAAAGCAGCAAGTAGCCATAGCAACTCACAGAGCGGGTTAAGAGAGAGGTAACTGATGTTTCAGCAAACATATGCATTTTTTATGGGTAACCTCAAAATTATGACATTAAGGCTAGGGTCAGAGTGGGGCAGTCGGAACGCGCGTGCAGACGCACTAAATCACGGCGGCAGTAGCAGCACATAACGGCCAATGACGGCCAATATACGCAGTACGGGCGTACAAAAGTGCGCCGACACCACGCAACCAGCAAATGAACGCATTTTTATCAGAACGTGAAACCGCTGCTACTGACGTACAGAGTGCGCGGCGGCCGCATAGCGGCGTGTGTGCGTGATTAGGAGACGTCAGACGCTGCTAGTGTGCGGCCAACATAACGTTCAAACAGCCGGATTTCCCTAGACTTCTTTTTACCCCACCGTCATGAAATACGTCCAGAATTGCGCATCGTCTGACCACTTAAGCGTATTCCGTGAAAAAATGCGTGCGCAAGCATCGACGTACATTTTTACGGTGGCTGCAGAAAATGCGCTCATCTGTCCCTAGCCTTAAATAATGAATATGAAAGAATAACTTGTACAGCTGCATAAATGGTAAGTGATAATTGCAGCATTTCTTTTTAAAATGATTGTACAGAAATTATACACATCGCAATTGTCAAATAGAATGGTGCTACATAAAATAATCTAAATCATTTCAGAATTACAAAATATGGCAGAAAGTGAGACAAGACATGAAGTGAGGTCTTTTAACTTTAGATGAGGAGCAACATCTTTTCTTAATGCTCCCCGTACTAAAATGAAAGATGTGGTATTGTTCGATACACACAGGCACTGAGCATTCCAAATAACATATTCTACAATGGTAGCGTTACTATGCTCGAGTAAAATATATAAGCATTGTGGGCATTGGCTATATTTGAAATGGTAAATTGCAGTTCCATTCCTGCTGTAGAAGGTACATTAGACAGCTAATTTAGCAATGGATCTTTAATATTTCATCACATTGATTGTCATTAAAATATATCATGCATTGACTTTCTTAGTGCCATTTTAGCTCACATGGGATTAAAATTATAGAGGACATAACCAAGAGCAGGAAATGGGAAAGAAGAACACATGAATGATTTTAATTAAATAGAACACCTTTGTGAATCTTTATCATCTGTTCTCATATGTCCCTTTGTACAGTCATTGTATATTTTACTTAACTTTGCTCTAATCAAAACTTTTGATTGATCTGCTACTTTCTGTCTTCTCACCACTAGTTTCTTCAGATCTTCAGTTTTTTGAATTTAGTGTGATTAATACAGTAAAGAGAAGCAAAATTGAACGAGTAAAAACTGATCTTCCCATTTGTTTTAAACATTCACAGTAAATGTTATATAGACTGTGAATGCACACTGTAACAAAAGGAGCAGCACTCCATGGGCTTCAGTAAAGTTTTTCTTAATATAGATTATGAATGTCACACACTAAACGTGTTCGCTCTCTAATCATGTACCAATTTCAGGTCCATTGCAGCAATGTAAAATAACAGGTACATATATCTATACATATTGCAACTCAGCACAAGTTACATTCCACCTGACCTGCTGTGGTTTTCCACTTTTTATGTACTCATGTAATTGTGCGTTATTGTTTATATCCCAAATCCGTGCAGCCTGTGTATACATTGTTGCTATAAGCAACCAAATGCTGTAATGTGAGTGAAAGAAATACAAAAAAATGTGTATTAGATGTTTAAACAGATCTCTGTACCCCAACTGGGTCACATCTGTTAATGCTGCTCCCTTGCCAGACACCTATTCCGCCAGCAGTCTTTCATGCCTCCTCCAGGCCTTAGCCGAAGCTGAAGGACAGGTACACTGCATAAGCGGGGATAGCATTCCCCAGAAAAAAGGTAGCATGCAGATCTTGGGGTAGAGCAGAGAGAGAGGAACTGAGCCTTTAATGACCTAAATATATACATTGCAACCAGGGGCCTAGAGGCCAATGGAAAATTACACCCTGGCATCTTGTTGTGCTACAACAGAAATCCCTCCCTGACCTCTTGGTGTCTTGGACATAATTAGATTAGGGACAAATAATTGCATTATCTCTGGACACCAAGACACAATATAAAACATTCCAACAGAATAATAGCAGATTGTGGGATAAACGGGGGATTCCGATTTTACAGTGTCTGAAAACGAGGCAATGTTTGCTAAAGAAGACAGACAAAGACCATTCAAACCTTTCACAGATCTAACACCGATTCTATACAAGGGTGGGGGGGGGGGGCTACAGGGACATAATGTACACAATAATCATATTATCCATAAGAACAGTAAAATATAGACACACACACTAACAATGTTAACAATAATAATATTCACACATAGCACAGACAACACAAACACCCTGCACCGAGCATTTTAGGTGACTTCAATATAGGAGAGGGCAGGGAAACAATGTACAACATCAGACCTGCACCTCCCAAATGCATCTCTAGGTCCATGTACCCCAAGTTCAGAGTGACTCTATATGTAGAGCATGATAATACCAATGATATAGAATTACAGTTGGTTGGAAGTATTTTCCAATTACATAGTTACATAGTTATATAGGCTGAAAAAAGACATGCGACCATCGGGTTCAGCCTCTCCAATGTGCTACAACTGATCAACATTTCAATAAAGTGTTTTTTTTTTCTAAAAACCTTGATATCCAGGAAACCTGCGGTGGTTTGGTTGGTAGCAAATGTGAGTTTTACCAGAATGTGCAAATGACTCACATGCTTGGCAATCACTATAGGAATGGACTCCTCAATGGTTTATTTTGATGAAATTTTGAGATGACCACTCTGGAGTCTGTGAGCTCTCTATTGTCTGCAAGATAACTGGGAGAAGCTGGAGTACTATACCAAGGATATGTAGTTGAAAAGAAGTCACAGCCACAAAGTGTAGAGGTGCTGCAGATTTGTCAATGTGTGCCAAAAACCCTTAATAATAACCAAGTACACTTATACGATATACATTTCTATTTTACAATTAAATTACATTATTTCCTAGCTGTACCACTTGTATGTATTAAGTTGTATTGGTATTGCATGGTGTATTTCAGTGTTTTG
Source organism: Leptobrachium leishanense (assembly GCA_009667805.1). Classification (NCBI taxonomy): domain Eukaryota; kingdom Metazoa; phylum Chordata; class Amphibia; order Anura; family Megophryidae; genus Leptobrachium; species Leptobrachium leishanense. The sequence continues at coordinate 118,228,877 of CM019066.1, forward strand.
CACCATTTTTAAATTACGTACAAATAATAAAAAATGAATCGTAACCTTATCATGGCTATTAAGCATTTTGTAAATTTTAAAAATAGAAATTATATTAAATGTTATTAACTCAAAGAGAAACAGATGTACTAACTGTATAAACATTATAATCAGAACACAATCATTCAATTTAGTTTTCTCAGCAGGGACTGATATGTTTTATAAAAAAAATACACATATTTTATTTTTGCCTGTATAACAAAAGGCCACATATGCTTCGAATCTATAGTTTTTAGAAATGTGACCTATTAAGCAAAAGCTCAATGGACATTTACTTTGATTATACCCAAAGAAGAAGTTGCACTGCAATAAAGAAGTTTAACGAACCTCCAGCTTGCATTGCTATTTATTTATTTATAAAGTATTTTACCAGGAAGAATAGATTGAGATTTCTATTGTTTTCAAGTATGTCCTGGGTTCAAGAACATTATATTTCTGTACCTTCTGTAACAATTCAAAGTAATAAAACAAATATACAGATTACTAGTTAGTGTATAAACATTGCAAGAGCCACCAGAAAGATTTAATGTCCACTTGCAGGTCACTGTATCAAATGGAGTTAAGCTTAATATCCAAATTGATCTATTACTGACAATAATATCAGCAACAGCACAATCGTCTATCTATAGTGACCCCGAGTTTGCATATCAGCAGAGGACAACAAAGAGAAGAACCACCAAGTCCATGAAACATACCAATATACGCGAGTGTCAGGTTGGTGAAGGGGCAGCTCAGGCAATAGACATTTATAAAAAACATAACATTGCTAGCCATTTGGTGCTTGAATTTTAAATCCTTATCAAAATGAATACACTTTGTTTTATTTTTGCAACTGTTATTTTTGATATTTGACAGGGCTGAGCTCCCCCACTTATAAAATTTAGAATACTTACATGAGATGTGACATTCCACACATAATTTCTCACTGTCAACAATGTTGGACTTTGGACAAAATGTAGAAGGCTTTATAATACCTGAAACTGGGAATATGGAAGGGAAACTAAAGAATGTTGTGAATAAAATCAGATTTTGAAGATTGTCACATTTCTAAATTAATGAAACAGGTAATGCGAATCAGCTTTTATGCAATGATTTTGTTATGTTAGTGTTAAAACTTGTTAATGTGCATACTTTAATTGCTGACTTTCTGATATAATAATAATACTATAACTCATACCATCCCTACACAGTGTATGAAGCGATTTATAATCTTTCACATAGGCTGTAACAAGGTTTGACTTTCACTTTACTCTATCAATTTGCAAATGCAATGTAGTTGACATGTTGTACTATTTCCATTAAAAGAGTTAAACTTGCAGCTCAATAATTTCTGTTCTTCATGTATTAACAATTCCATTTAGAAATGTGTTTCCTTGCATTAGCTATGATTGAGTTTTCTATAATATAGATTCTGGGTTATGTCTTAGGGGAAGTGACCTATGCTTAATTGGCTTGCTCTCTATTGCTATGTAAGACATTTTTTTGTTATAGAATGGATTCCGCACAAGGGAGGGAAAGCCAGATGGTGGGAGAAATAGAGATAGCAGGAGACACTGAGTCTGAAAGGTTTTAATAGCAGGATGCCACTTTTAAACTTTTATGCTCTTTTGGGGATTCACATTGTCCCTATTACTTAACGGATATATCGGCAAGGCTGTGCTGTACATCTCAATGGGGTGTTCCATGTTAATTAAAAATTACTTTTAATTCCTCTGTTTCTTGATATAGGGATATTTTTTTCCAGCTGATCTAACTTTGAAGGAGATTGAATATTTGGATATGTGATATACAAATGCTTAAGTGTACTAGCAAATGTACAATAATCCTATCCTTATGGTAGTAGTTTGTAGAATGTTGGCTACATTCATGTTTTTTTTAGAAGTAAATGTCTTTAATTTAATGACTGAGTGTATACATAGTTAGTATATACTGCTTACTATGGTAAGCAAAATGTTGTTAGAGATATTTCATAGCTTCGAAGAACTAAAACGTTGATCGGTACGGAGCCCCGACGGTGCCACTCGCAAACTTTTTAGTTAATTCGAGCACACAATGTGTTAAATCACGTGACGTCCTATCAGAACGAGGGAACGTTTTAAGCTTTTGTGTGAGCACGAGAAAGCTCCATACACCCATCTCAGCCAGAGCTGCAGCCACTCACAGCTCTCCCTGGCCAGCTGCAGGTGAGTGTTAAGAGCCCTGAAAGACCCATGCCTGAGCAACCAGAGCTGGTGGCTCAGCCCGTTAACATCCCTGTTTGGCATGCACGAGGTCCCAGGATTGGTATCCTGCATGGCCATAGTAATTTTTTTAATATACTTCTCCCTGTGCTTTTATACATATTTATTATTCTGCTATTATAAGAAGATTGTAATATAAATAATAGTAGCATTATAATAATATTAGGATTAGTAAGTAAATAACACCTTTTTTTAAAAAAAACAGTTTTTTATTTACTTAGTAATCCTAATATTATTATAAATGCTACTATTATTTATATTACAATCTTCTTAGAATAGCACAATAATAAATATGTATAAAAGCACAGGGAGAAGAAGTATATTAAGAAAAAATTACTATGGCCATGCAGGGTATCGATCTAGGGACCTCATGCATGTCAATCCAAATAGGGATGTTAAAGGGCTGAGTCACCAGCTCTGGTTGCTAAGGCAGGGGTCTTTCAGGGCTCTTAACACTCACCTGCAGCTGGCCAGGGAGAGCTGTGAGTGGCTGCGGCTCTGGCTGAGGTGGGTGTACAGAGCTTTCTCGTGCGCACGCGAAGGCTTAACGTTCCCTCGTTTTGATAGGACGTGCGCGCGATTTAACACATTGTGCGCTTGAATTCCAAAAAACGTGGCACCGCCGGCGCTCCGTAGATCGGTTATGATAAATGGTGGTTTATTTTCTTCCAAAATAAAAATCAAATAATGGTATAATTTTATATATTCAATTTATTTGAAAGAATAGTAGAATTAATATCATTTATAAGGTTTGACTATTTTCACCAAAAATAGTGATGCTCAAACTAAATGAATATAGATGCATATATTCACGTATTCATTTCACTGAGCAATAAATCGGGACTCATCAATATCTAAAATATTAGCTATTCGTAAAGTCCTACATTAGTTAATATAGATGCATGTGTTTGATATGTGCTTAATGTGAGGTCACTTTTCACTATTATTATAACTATATCGGTTGGTGCTATATAAAGTATAACAATAATATTAACCCTTTCGCTGCTGAGGCGTTTCACGCCTCTGTGCTGAGGTCATATTTACCGGTTTTGCTCATCATGTTTAAATGCGTTTTGAAGGCTTATTTTAGTATATGACCCAGACATATTATATATCGTTCTTTCCGTCAGACTCGGTAGATTCATAATATGTCATTATTATATGTATACATCATGACCTGTCTGTATATTATAACAAAAAATGCAATAAAATATGAATTTTCAATAATTTACAACGTGTAAAGTGTATTTTTTTCACATTTTAACATGCGAGCAATTGCGGTTATATTTTGTATGGGGTCTTTTGTTAAAAAAATTAGATATGGGGTCTCGTTACATTTTTTTGGGGGGAAATTACACGATTTTTAACAAACGCACCACATACAAAAATCGTTAGTGCAGCATCATTGTTCACATTATAATTGAAATGGGAACAATATTGCTGCATTAACAAACCAAAAAAAAAACTTGTTTATTTTTTTTTTATAATTTTTTTAAATATTTTTTTATTTTTATTTTTAATTTTTTAAAAAAAAAAAACTTTTTTCACAGTCGTGTTTGGTATCGTTGGAACGGCCATGCTCTGGCCGATCCAACAGTACCAAACTTTAACCCCTATCTGCCATGGATCGGGAGATAGGGGGTTCATTGGAACCCCCTATCTCCACCGTTGGTGGCAGCTAGGGGTTAACTCCAGGACTGGCGTCATCGTGCTATGCACGATGACGCCAGTCCTCAGGGGGAGTTCCCGGAGGCTTGGCCGACATCCAAGATGTCGGCCAGCTCCGGGACAGGATCACGAACCGGCGCTTTTCAGCGCCGATTCGTGAGCCGGCTCCCCAGGGGTTAATGACAGCCACCATTTGGAAGGGCAGGCTGTGCCCTTCCAAGCGGTGCCTGTCTTAACCCCCTGCTCCCCGGCGATCGGGAGGGAGAGAGCTGCCCCCCCTCCCTTTCAGGCGCCTCCTCCGCACATGCGGGGGAGGGGGCGCCTGAATTAGATGTCATCGCGTCGCCGCGATGACATCTAATGTCCCTGCTGGGCTCCCGAGTGCTGGGCTGACATCCAAGATGTCAGCCCGCACCGGGGGGGCGCAGCAATCTGCCGGAATCCGGCGGATTGCTGCCTCCTGTGCTCGGACGCGCTGAGCGCGTCCGTAGCACAGGAGAACCACTTGGCTGGACGTGCTGAGCGCGTCCATAGCAGCCAAGTGGTTAATGATAATAATAATAATAAAAAAAAATCAACGCTACCCCATAATGTCCTGTTGAGCAGGCAATTAATACAACATTATTATTAAAATAATTCCTACTCTTTCACGCTTTTCTATCATTTTTATACCCATGCATATCATTAAAAGATATATTTCTGCCCCCTTTTTTTGTAATTCAGTTATTGTGTATTTTCACCAAGAAAAACAAAATAATATGCAGATACACAGAGAAAAAGATGGCAGGGGAATAGGACCCCCAGTACAACAATTTAGTTGGGTGTAGGACAGGAAGCATATTTATATATGTATATGTGTAACAGGGAAGGAACATAAGTTCTAGGAATACCAGTTCCCTGACCAGAACAACAAATTAAAATTATCAAGAAATAAATTTGTTTGTTACTCATCCATGCTGCATTACCAACAGATGAGATTGTAAAGCAAGCACTTTGACACCAAATAAAAGGTTGCACAATGCCCCGTGAGCTTGTGTACTTGTGTAAGAGGAGGCAGCTCCATAGCTTGAGAAAAATTATATGTTGTTTTTTTTGCTTTGGTAACTTTGAAGTAAAACTGTCATGGATTTGCAAGACAGCATAAATAAGAATATAAGGAGTCTCACTGTAAGAGAAATGAAAAAAACATAGGGCAGAACTGCATATATCACCGATACAGAAACCCCTGCTTGTATAACATGCTCACAGGATATTAATGCATTAAGGGCACATCAATCAATATACTCAGCCACTGTAATCCACCTGTAGACCTGTGGTGTAGCTGGAAACCGCTGGTGAATCAGCTTTCAGAATCACTGAACACCATATAAGATGCAGGATACAACAAAAAGGCTGGACTAAATAAAAGTATTAAAATCAAATTTAATAAGACATATATGTAACGAAACACGTCTGCGTTTAAGTAACTTTCTCAAGGCAAAAAGTCCATAAAACAATCCATTAAACCCTTTTACATATATACCCTCTTAAATGAAAAAATACAGCTGATCCAAATTGAATCTGATCCGCCCCTTGTTCAATGGTGTCTGACATAATTCCCAGTTCCTGCCACCATATTTGTAGTGCTTTCAAAGTTTCACTGAATGTTAGCTGCAAGATAATACATTTCCAGTTCCTGACACCATTTTTGTAGTTCTTTCAAGGTTCCACTGGATATTAGATTCAATTTGGATCAGCTGTATTTTTTCATTTAAGAGGGTATAAATATAAAAAGGTTTGATGGATTGTTTTATGGACTTTTTGCCTTGAGAAAGTTACTTGTATGTAACGAAACGTGTCTGCGTTTATGTTCTATTAAATTTGATTTTAATACTTTTATTTAGTCCAGCCTTTTTGTTGTATCCTGCATCCTATGTGGTGTTCAGTGATTCTGAAAGCTGATTCACCAGCGGTTTCCAACTACACCACAGGTCTACAGGTGGATTACAGCGGCTGAGTATATTGATTGATGTGCCCTTATTGCATTAATATCCTGTGAGCAGGTTATATGAGCAGGGGTTTCTGTATCATTTAAGAGCCATGAGAATTCCGGTTTGAATAGTCTTCTCGATTTTAAAAACCTGGATAAGGGGTGCTCGACCTGAATTTTTTTAGTTGAGAGGGAACATTTGAATGATCATAGTTCTAGTATGTATAGCTCTAACACAAATTTACTCTTGCGTACATTTTCTTATTCCCATAATTTCACAAATAGAGGATCCCTCCAAACATGAGAATGACCAGGGCCGCTTTTCATACAAAACAATAGAAATGATAAGAGAACCACCTGCCCCCCAACTTCGTTGTCTGTCTACACCAGTGTTCCCCAAACCTGTCCTCAGGACCCTCCGCCTCGCCACTTTTTCCAGATATCTTGAGCACAGCACAGGTGATAGGATTTGCTGCTCAGTGATTGCAGGATTCAGTCTGCTTTTCCCCAAGGTGATCTGCAAAATCTGGCCTGGTTGAGGTTACCGAGGACAGGTTTGGGAAACCCTGGTCTACACAAGTCAGTCTGCATTCGCAATACCGTGCATAAGATTTTTATATTCTGGAAACACTTATTTCAAGTATTCTAATTACTTAAATTGCAATTAAAATTGAGTAACGCATTTAACTACTATAAGATCTAGCCATAATAATGATTTCTGCATAGTTTGGTTTGTAATTATGTCTCTATGATATTTTTGTTATCCCACTATGTTGTTTGTTGTTAAACACTGTTCTTGACAACAAAATATCTGAGACAAATAAGATAGTTTATTAAAGCAAGAGCACGTAATGATGATGATCCATCTGAGAACATATAAGGCAACAACTGCTAAGCTCAATGCACTGTGGAAGTGAGATCAATTAAAGAATGACATTCATCAAGACTAATAAAAAAAGATCTATTTATTCTGGCTGCTTTGTTTTATCTCGGCTCTCTTCTCACATCTGTTTGCTCTTCATGTGTGCAGCAGTACAGAATATCAATGGAAATGAATTTGTTTCAGCTAGGACAATCTTTTAAAAAGAAATAATTACATTTCTTGGTACTTGTGGCATGGTCCATTCAAAAGAAAATGTAAGTGCTAAAAGAATTGCAGGGGTAAGACTTCAAATGATACATAATAAATAGGAACTGGTAAGTTCTCTGTAGCTATGGATCACAGTTAATAATTATTACTTTAAATAAGTGCATTGGAAATACAATTGCATTTGTGACCTTGTAAATTAAAATGCAATTGTATGTTTGGACGTTTGCATGTACACATGTGTTGGACTGTTTCAGAGTTTTGACCAAAAATCTCTCAACACTGCCTAAATTACTGTGTTAAGAATCAATATCTAAAATAAAAGGTTAAAATAGGTTTACAATATAGATTTGGAGATATATAGTACATTGAAGTGTAAGGCAAAGGTTTTGTAAGTTGCAAGTTTCATGCTCCACTCACTTTTACTCAAAGAATTCCTGTTGGGGCACATTCCGACCATCAATGAGAGCAGATGTTCTCATATTTCCTAGCTCTTATCTTAAGCACAGTTTTGTGTTATGTACAACTGGCATGAGGCAGTTTGATTTCTTTGGATAGCTATATGGTTAACTCCTGTGTTAACAATCTTTAAGATTCCTTTGGAGGGAGTGGGGAACGGCATTCCGGTCTCTGACTATTCCATTTACATAGAACGGTCACCCACTCTATTCCACCATTGTGTGACCGCCTGAATGGTGAAAAAAAACAACATATTTTTTATATCAGTCTCTGAAAATTTAAAATGGCTCTAGTACCTATGCATGTAATGCTATTGGTAGTAACAGGCCAGGTAACCTTTTTACAGTTTGATAATCACTTGGCCTGAAATTACAATCACAATTTTAATAGTGATTTGAATATGCAAAATAGAACATTTATATATATTCAAATAAAACTACCATCTGAATAAAATACATTAATATGATCCTACTAATAATAATATGAATATATCTGGAAATAGAGGAAATCCATATTCTAAGTCTACTATACACTGAAAGTAATTCCATTATAAAAGTGAGAATTCTATTTTTATTTTTACTGTTAAAATGTCTTATGTTTTGAGGCCATGTATACATAATTGGCCAATCAGAAAACAGGATTCTCGGACTGGTCATTTGAGTTCACTTGGCTATACTGTGTTTGGATGTGTTTTTAACTGCATACAGAGTTTATTTTTATTCTGTTGTCAGTCTTGTAAGCTGTATTACTAATAATCATTATGGTCTCACAATTAGATACACTGCATGGTCTTGGGCTACATTTATCTATTTTCAGCACATTTAATTGATCTGGCATTTCTGCTTATATAATCTTAGTCTGTTGACAAATATTGTGCAAAATAAGAGACACAATGAGGTGCCTAGAACTATTCTTCCCATTAATGTTTCTGTAAATGAATAAATAAGAACTTGAAATTTATATTTTTAAATCTTCAAAACAGCAACCTGTGAACCAAGTGATTTTTTTTACTAACAGGGTTATTCAATGAGAGGTGAAAAACAGGAGAATGACTGGAGAATGTAAAATTCTATGGGGGTTATTCAGAGAGAGGCAAAAAGCAGGAGAATGAGAGGAGAATGGAAAATTCTAGGTCAAAATATTCTCCCATTTATCTCACTTTCTAAATTGGCTATTTTGACCTAGAATTTTCCATTCTCCAGTCATTCTCCTGCTTTTCACCTCTCTCTGAATAACCCTGTATGTCAAAACATCCAAACCAGAAAAATTCTCCCATTCACCTCACTTTCCAAATCGGCTATTTTGACCTAGAATTTTCATTCTCCAGTCATTCTCCTGCTTTTCACCGCTCTCTGAATAACCCTGTAAGTCAAAACATCCAAGCCAGAAAAATTCTCCCATTCACCTCACTTTCCAAATCGACTATTTTGACCTAGAATTTTCATTCTCCAGTCATTCTCCTGCTTTTCACCGCTCTCTGAATAACCCTGTAAGTCTAATTTCAAATGTTAGCTTTCACATCTCATGTTTTAAATAAATACTAAGCTACTGTGCTTTTTTTTCTTTTCTTAGAAGTGCTTGGTAGTGATCGTGTTAAAATAATAATTTGTGAAATATCACAATATGGAATGATGTATTTTATTATAATGTATAGGTGTAAGGATTGGACTAAAAGTCTAAAATATTACAAAATAAATGTTTAGAGTTTTATATTTCTAAAAGCTACTGAATGTATTCACGGGTTTGTGCTTTTATTGTCGTGCTATTCACATGTTTGTGAACGGTCATCTCTATTGCATCCTGATTAGAAGAATTGCACATTAACAGTGAAAACAATGTATAGATTTGATGTGACCCAAGAATCAAAAAATACACTTACCATGCTCCTGGCACGAGAAAGCAAATCATATAGCAATTTGTCTAATTATGTAAGGACTAAATCACGGAGAAGATGAGAAAATATGACCTTTATTAGAAGAGATACAATTGATTGAACTTTATAACATGAGCACATCCCTGGTAATTTATTTCCTATTTTATATCTGTTCATATACAGTAAATTGTGATCATAAAAGCAATTGTTCAATATACTTTTATTCATGGAGGATGGATTAATTAGACTAGTTACTGAATAAAAAGGAGGACAATTGTTCAAGCCCATGTATTTCTGATGTTCCATAAAATAGATTATTAGTTTGAAGGGATTTATAGATAATGGTTTTCAAAACTCTCTAAAATTTGACAGAAATTACTTGCATTTTTTTATTGCAATGTCTGAGAGTGCAAACAAAGATTTGCAGTTGGTACTACGTGCTACAGATAGCAGAGTCTTCTAAAAAATACACACTTTTCACCTTTGTTAAATATACAACATAAATCCTCATACTATTTTATGTTCACCATGTGTATTAAGCTATAGAAATAAGTAATCGAATCATAAAACGAAGCTGTAGATCCAGCTAAAACAAAGTGTGTCCAGAAAGAAAAATGAATCATAAGAATATAGACTTATACTGACTAAAAGCTGAAACCCATAATAAGTACTATATAAATGAAAAAAACAAATTGGCCTAATAAAGTCTCCTCATACTCTGCAATAACAGCAAAACATGTTTTGTTGCGATGGGATAAGTGCAGGAAATTTTTCAGACACCAAGTTTGGCATTGTAGTTCACAGTCTGAAACTAGTCAATTCCCTCATATATGCCCTCCAAGAGTTTAATCTAAGGTGCTAGTTTAGGCTAGGGTCAGACGAAAGCAGTTTTAACGTGCGTTTAGACGCACAAAATCACGGCCGCGCTAGCAGCAAATGACGTCCAATGCCGGGGAACACACGAAGTACGGCCACACGAAAGTTCGTCCGCGCAACGCAAGTGGCAAACGAACGCATTTTTTCTAGAACGTCAAACCGCTAGTACGGACGTACAGAGTGCGCTGCGTCTGCTAGAGGCATGTGTGCGTGATTAGGAGACGTCAGACGCTGCTAATGTCCGGCCAACATAACGTCCAGACACAAAAAGTGTTTTATTGATGATCCGTACAAAATCACGGACAAAAAGGCGCATCGTATGACCACTATCGCGTATTCCGTGAAAAAATGCGTCCATTCGTTCGAACGCACTTTTTCACGGACAACACGAAAAATGCGTTAGTCTGACCCTAGCCTTAAAGGGACACGGTCACCAAAAAAATGAAATGTTCTTATTTTGTTTATTTTATGTTGCAGATATCTTACATGTGCTTTGCTTTTCTCTTGTATGTTTAGTTAAGAAAATATTTTACTTTATATGAGTCACTGGATGCATCAATTTTGTGGTCTCGTGTTGTAAACTGCCTCCCCAACAGTATCTTTACATCACTTGCTCCTCACTCTGTGGCAGTGGCCATAGCATGGAGTCTACGGGTCAATCACAGATTCAAATCATTGTATTGTGTGGGATGTATTCAAAGGTCATCAGGGAGTAGATTAGAAGTATTTTATGAAAAACAACGTATGGAGCATGCAGTGAAAAACATAAGATTGAAAAACTGACTTAAACCATGGATTTACCACTGGAACCTCTTTGTGAGAGCTACAATAATAAAATATACAGGCGCATCATAGCGTAAACTGTAACATTTTAATACAAACAAGTAAAAAGTATGAGGGGGAAGACTAAGAGAAAACTGAAGGAGAGGATATATGAACATTTTTATAATATTCGTAAGCAGAGTGAAAAACATAGTGTGCCTAGACACTGTAATAAATGTCCCCTTTTTAGTTTTTCTACATTTTTATGGCTGGGTCTCGAGAAAGTCTCAGTTAATTGGAGGGGAGGTGATGCTGATAAAAAATCCATTTGGAGAGAGAGTGCCTTATTTAGAGACTTTGAAGCCGCCTGGCTTAAATGTCGATATAGACCTTCACTCTTTTCTTTAATTCATATATTTACACATATTCCTTTTTTTAATCCCTTTTTTCTCATCTTCCCCTTCAGTGTTCTTAAGTTTCACCTTCTTTTGATATTCATTGGAAACTATCTTACATTGGGGGAACATTGGGGTGTTTCTCCTTATCCTCATTCCTGCTCGTGTTGGTTTTTGGTACTAATTCTTTCTTCTTTAAAGAAGGTTTTCGGTGTTATTTTTGCTTCATGGACTTTTTAATAAGTGGACATTGGATACATTTTTTTAATTGCTTATATATTCATTGATTTGTTGCACATACTTTTTGTTACTTTTGCCCTTAAGGCATATGGAGAATGTGGAGTCACGACGTCACTTACGGTAGCCTCTAGGGAGCACACCGGGAGTGACCAATCGCTTCTGAAACTACAGGGAGGAATCAGGTGTGACCGGTTGCCTCCTAATGAAGAGGAGGGGCCTTTTAAGGAGGACAAGGAGTCACTGTAGTCAGCTCCCCTAGGAAGTCACATGAGGAAATGCATCAAGCTGATTGGCTTTGTGACCGCTTGCTATATCCATTGATCCCGCTGGAGGTGCTGGCTTTGTTATTATTCATCAGATTGCCGGATGATTGCTGTTCCTTTCCATCCACGGAGGCTCATCTCAGGCTAATAACTGCTGCACCAGTCTGCAATGTGGTGATTATTGGAGGTTTATTTTCATGCTGTTTTGCGCACAGATATTATATTGTGTGCCACTATACTTGTGAGTGGTTTCATCACCTTTTTACTTGTTTGTATAAAAATGTTACAGTTTTACGCTATGATGCGTCTGTATATTTTATTATTGTAGCTCACACCAAGAGGTTCCAGTGGTAAATCCATGTTTTAAGTGAGTTTTTCAATCTTACATGTTTTTCACTGCATGCTCCATACGTTGTTTTTCATTTTATATCTAAGAACTTTATATGTGTGGGGGAGTGCTGTGAGCTGCTGTGATTAGTTTTGGTATAACACACACTACGCCTGTGTTTGCTTTGGTAGAAGTATTTTATGCTCCTTTCTTATCACATTCAGCTGCCATCTCTTATCAGGACGCAGGAGTAGCCTGAATCACAATACACTCCCTGCTACCTTATCTAAACATTCCCTCTTCCACCTCATTAACTGTTAAATACTGTAGATTAATAAACAAAATCCATAGAGGAAAGGTTTTTTACAGACTTTGGTAAATGTTGCATCATGGGAAAAAAAAAAATAAAAAAAAAATAGAGAGATAAAAAAATATTTTCTTTTTTCTTTTTGTATGCAATTACTTCAAGAAAAAAACAGCAGCTTGTGTTTTATAAAGTGGATTTATTTGTATTGCACAAGTAATCTAGTTACAGCTTATGCAACTAGTAATGTCCCTTTACTGATGTAGAACGCAAGGAAGAATTTGACTGGAAGGACCAATCCTTGATGATGCACATCATGGGTGGAAGTCAGGAATGCTGATGGTGACACCACCAGCTTATTTTGGAGAAGCTCCCATCACAGACACTACATCATGAATAATATACATACATTGTAGTTTGAAATATATACTATACTATATATATATTGAAACGTTAGAATTCCATGATGAAACTCATTGCATTTTTTTTGTATTAAAATATTGATTTCTTAAACATCCTCTGGTTCCTGTTTTTTACCCAGAAAGATGGCTTGGGAAGTAACAGTGGAAATTGGATAGGCTTTCTATACATATATATTGTATTGTGAGCACCTTTTTTTTTAAATCTCTTTTGTACATTTGTTTGGTTTTCTTTCATCTTTAATGCACATTTCTCCGTTAAAGTTGCTGAGCCCGAGACATGTTTACTTTATTTTTTGCAGATTTGTAAACGTGATAGTTGTCAACCCAGGTATATTCTATTGGAGATGGTTAGTTTAGTGAGAATTTATCACTAACCATGATTCTTGCAGAAGGGTTTCAATACAGCTACTCCTCCCATGTTTATAAACGTAATGGTGTTATAGATTTCGGGTAGGTATAAAATCCACATGATCAGGCAGTGAGTGAAACATCAGAAAAAGCATTTTAGTTACTTTTCATTAGACCTTATTAGTGAAATAGGTCAGAAGCTTCCACAGGTAAGTTGGTTTGTCCACTGTTTTGGGAGTAAGATTAAAGTGCTTTTGTCAGGAGTCACAGAGGTATCAGGACCCTGATGTGGAAAAATGTGCACCCATGAGGCAAACACTATCAGGTGGGCTAAAATACCATTAACAACCTAGCCTTGAAAGTAGTAGCGACAGCTGACAGTTTAAAGAGGATTGTAGACGTGAACAAAGCAAGGTGTTCATGGCAAGTGACCGAGTGATTCTTAAACAAGCAAGTAGGCAAACAGAGAGAAGTCAATCAAATTATTATTTTATTGAGAAAGGATTTTACCAGGAAGGATACATTGAGATTTCTCTTGTTTTCAAGTATGTCCTGGGTGGCGAGTATGTACCGTTAGGGGTTTTGCCCAAGGACACTTACTGGAGAGGTGTTCTTGCTGGCATCGAACCCATGTCTCCACAGGCTCTCTCCACGCAGAGCAGTGATGTTACCTCTACTCCACCCAGCCGGTGATTTAGAGCCAATATTTAATTTATTTATTTATTTATTTATAAAGGATTTTACCAGGAAGGATACATTGAGATTTCTCTCGTTTTCAAGTATGTCCTGGGTAATTAACTCACCAGTTTCATCTTTCACTTATTGGGGACATGACAAGAAGTGCTGGATAGGTTATCAGGACAAGGCCATATTAGCAGTGTGTATAAGTCTCCACGGATATGAAAAGGAAAATAAGCCATGTCAGAAGGCTTAATGAGGAATATGCAGAATTCAGGAGTATTTTAGGTAGATTGCCTTTTTTGCTAACGGCTGTAGGAAAAAATATCATGTCCGTTGCAAAAATGCTCAGAAAGTGAGAACTTGGTTATAGGAGAGGACGTGGAACATGCCAACTGGAAATACCTAGAGGGAATAGTAATCATATTACTTGACATGTATTAAGGAGTACATATATAATACGCATAATTCTTATAACAGTATTGGGTCTTGTATAGAACAGATTGGATATGCTTGAAGGTTTGTATGATGCTTTGTAGATTGACAGGAGCAGAAATGCCAGATTCCGGTAATGAATCCTGTAATTGGCATTAAGAGAGACAGCTGAATTAGTGTACATAAATTTTAAAACCAAACTCAGTCAGTGGAAGATGTCAAGTTGGATATCTTGGAAATAGGTGACAAAATATTGAAACATTTTTCTGTGTTGTCCTATTATGCCAGTAGGATTTTCTGCCTGTTTGTTTGAATGCAGATGAAGAGCAATGAACATTGAGCAATGATTGTGATGGTCTTGGTAGTTAAAATGTGGGCATGAATGGAGACCTTCGATTGGTTAGTTCTCAAACCTGGATTGACATGTATATGGACTATCTCTCTGGTAAATAATGTTATTGTTTGAGCTATAGATGATAAACTAGGGTACAGGTCACATTTTTCTCTTAAACCCTGTCACTCACCGAAGGAAATTGTAATGCAGCGGATTGCAAGTTACTCATCACTGAACTAGCACTGGGAGGGTGGTAGCAAGCTCTTGAAGGGTCCTGACAGTCACAGTGCATGGAATATTCGCAAAAGAGTTCCAAACAAATGTAGTATAAATAGAAAATCCAATGCTCTAATCAAAGATCAAGGTTAACAAAGTCAGTATGGAAAAGGATTGTCTATTACAGACCTCAAAATTTCCACTCGCCTGTTCGCATTCGGCGAGTGGAAATTATCTGAGGGCGAGTGGGGTGGAGTGACCCGTTTGTTGCTGGGGCCAGGTTCAGTGTGCCGCCGCCTTAATTCACAGCTCCGGTATCAGACTCCTAGAGTCCGAATCCGTCTGCCTGATCGACGCTGACCCACCCACGTGATGCTTCGTAGACTCGCAGCATGCTGCGAGTGTGTGACGCTTCACATGGATGGGCAGGTGACCCACGAGATTCACGTTCACAGATCACCTGCCCACCCATGTGAAGCGTCACACACTCACAGCGTAAGTGCTGCGAGTCTACGAAGCATCACGTGGGTGGGTCAGGTGACGAGCCGGAGGGGGAGGCACCAATGCAGCGTGTCATTCCCAAACTCTTGTTAGGAGTGTGGGAAGCACGCTGCAGCTTCGATCAGCACACAGAAGAGGTGGAGCCAGCCTGCATCCTTCCAGACCAGGAAGGAGGACAGAGCAGCCCAATCTGCTGAATGTGTGTAAGTAAGAGAGAAGAGAATGAGAGAGGGGAGGTGAAAAAGAGAAGAGAATGAGAGAGGGGAGGTGAAAAAGAGAAGAGAATGAGAGAGGGGAGGTGAAAAAGAGAAAGTGAGGGATGAAAAAGAGAATGAGGGGGTGAAAAAGAGAGAATGAGGGAGGGGGTGAGAAAGAA